>JARHVA010006332.1:152500-512500 GCA_037957365.1 Torreya grandis
ATAACTACTCAGAGTGGACTCACCACTCAACTACTAGTTGAACTAGTAATAGAGGGAGTTGAGTTGCATTAAGTGCATAAAATAGCCTAAACACAAATTTGTGCCTTATCCAGAATTTATGTACCAAAAACACATTTTATAAAAGGCTATGAGCATGATCCAAAACCTACAAAGAGAGCTCCAACTAGTGTGAGAACTAGAGGCATAGGTTTCCACCCCTCACAAGAAGTAAGATGGTCATGCGGTTGAAGTGTAATAACTAATAGAGATATTTTACCTCTTATAAATAGAAGGGGTGTTTCCCTTATTAAATAATTTGATTTTAGAACATGCAGGGCAATAGTTAGTTAAATTTATCACATTGTGCATAAAAATGGCATGAGAAGTTAGGCATACCCAAAATGTGGAGTAAAACCAATAACTCTTGGTGAATTCTACCATCGATGGATTGTTTGTCTATGAGGTCCTCAATGACATAAGCACTAAGGTCAATATCCTAACCAAGAATTCATAGGATAAGATGGGAAAGCTAGCCTTGAGGCCTTCACCCCATGTATTCTTTATGTCAAAGAAGACCTGAGTGTAACTAATCAAAAATTTTTATGGCACCATTATAGATATTATGGGAATCAAACTCCACACTAACTTCAAGGTAATCAAGTTGGATAAACAAGATAACTATCTAGTGCTCTTAGGAATGCCATGGTGTTATGCAAATAATGTTGGTATGCACTTCAAAAAGTGATATATGACTTTTGAAAATGGCAAGGAAAGGGTGTAATTCCCCTCTCAAGTGACCAAGAACCCCCCTATATGGAGATTTTTGATCTTAAAGATGTGATCAACCATATATATAACATCATGGTATACGGTATTGAGAATCTCAGCCCCACTAATCAAGGATTACTCTCTTGGGAATATGGGTAGTCAGCCTCAAACACCACCAATGTTGCTTATGACTAATGGGTCAAAGAGGCTTATGAGGCCACTAATTCTAGATGTTTCCTAGTGCACATAAAGTCACTAGAGCCTATGAGGATTGGCTAGGTCTAAATTGATTGCATTCTAAAATGATGGGTCCCTTGTGGTGAGAAGAAAGGAAACAAGTTACTCTACCTAATCAAAGCTAAGCTCACGGCTCTGCTAAATTTTGAAGGAAGTAACCCAGTGGAAAACTATGTCCATGATCTTAAATCATGCATTCCCAAAGAAATAGATATAATGGGTACACTAGTGTATACATTAAAAATCACTACCACTCATTAGTGGGTAGCATAAAAGTCTAACTTGCCAACCTGGAAAGATTTTAAGGTAGCCATTTACACTAGATTAAAGAGAAGTAACAAGGACTTGGATATATCAACATTTTTTGGTGACTCTGATCCCATAGCAATTGTGCACCTATGTGAAGATACATGGATTGAATGTGGCACAACTTCCCCAAAGAACTTATGGGTGCACACATTTTATAAAAATTTGAAGACATGGGAGTGAGCATGGTATGTGGTCAACAAAAAGTGCCATGAAATAACTAATTAGGATGCCTTTAAGGAGAAGTTAGTGCACACCTTCTCCATTTCCTCAAAAAACTTAGTGTTGATCGACCCACTACAAGTAATTTGGAGGGTAGTATTTAAGGGCACCACAATCCTTGAGGAGTTCCTAAAAGACATGTTTGTATAGAAAGGGATGACACTCCCAACTTTATTTAAGGACCAAATTCTCAATAGTGACTCAAGTGAATAATATGATGAAATTAGGAAGAAATGCTAATGAAAATCCCTAACAAGTGAAAGTAATCTCACATGCCAAATAGATGATAGCACTCTTAATGAAGAAGACCCCACCCATCTTCTAATAGAGATAATTGAGGGAACTTGGTAGGTCAAGGACTCACACCAAGAAAAGAATAAAACCTACCATGCATCACTAGAGACCACTAAGGTGGACATCAGCATATAAGAAGAACCAAAGATGGCTAATATGGGTACTTATTGGTCTAACATAGAACTGGTGCACATTGTGGATCTCCTAAAGGAATTCCAAGACTTTTTCCCTAGGAATTATCAAGATATGAAGGGCACCCACCCATCCCTCAAGAAAATGAGAATAAAGTTAATTTATGGCATAAGACCAATCAAAAATAATCCCTACAAGATGAATCTCAACCTCTGGGCTAAGATTAAGATAGAGATTGATGTAATACTAGTTGTAAGGGTCATTTACCCTTTATAATAATTTGAGTGGGTAATCCTAATGGTGATAAACATCAAGAAGGATGGGTGAATTCACATTTTCATTGATTATATAATGTTAAACACTAACTGCATCACTAAACCCTTCCCAACTCCATTCATTTATGAAGTCTTGGATGGCATTGTAGGTTATGAAATCTATAGCTTCATTGATGGGTTCTTTGGTTACCATCATGTCTAGATTGAGGAGGATAAACCCAAAATAACATTTGTGACTAAATGGGGTAATTTTTCTTATAACATGATGCCCTTTAGACTTAATAATGTGCCATCCATTTTATCCAAAGTGGTGATCACCATGTTTAAATACTTTATCCACAAGTTCCTCTAGGTTTACCTAGATGACAGGATGGTGTATGACCTTATAAAGGACCATTGTGATAACCTACACCTAATTTTTGAGAGGTGTAGGTAGATTTAGATATCTGTAAACATGAATAATTACATCTTCATGACACCATTTAAAACCCTACTTAGGCACAATATCTATAAATATGGCCTGCTCATCAATCACATGAATATTACAATCATCATTTAGCACCAAACTCCTTCCATAGAGAAAGATGTTCATGCCTTTCTTGGCCATTATGGGTATTATAGAAAGTTCATAAAGATTTATTAAAATATTTTGGCACTACTATAAGATGTCCTACATAAGGATGGCACATTCTATTGGGGCCAATTGTAAGAGGATGCCTTTGAGACTTTGAAGCTTAAGTTGGCTAGCATGCCTATTTTATAATTTCTTGATTAGATGACCATATTCCACATCCATATCAATGCATCTAGTTATGTGATTAGTGAAATCCTAATGTATCCTAGTGAAGGAAAAATAGATCACCTCATCTCCCTTTCTAATAAAAAATTGATGAAGGAAAATTAGAACTATACCATAATTTGGTGTGAGATGCTCACCATGGCTACATCCTATAAAAATTTAGACAATATTTATTAGAAACCCCATTCATCTTCTTCAAAGACCAAGATTCACTTAATTACCTCATGAATAAGTCCATTATCAATGTGCACATTTACAAATTGATCATTTTAATCTAAGAATGCCAATTCTTAGTTGTTATCAATGCTATAAAATAGAACATGGGCCTAAACCATTTATCTCATATAGAATCTGACAATGCAACAATGCCTATTGAGGATGATATACTAGATGAAAAAATTATATAATATAACATTCCCCTAAGGACTTGGTGGATATATCCTCTTTTATAACATCTTGATTTGTACCCCAAACAATAACCACCAAAGAAAAAAATAGCTCATAATTCATGCCAACCCTTTTTAGCTCATTAACATGGAATGTACAAAATCAGCTAAGATGAAGTCCTGAAATGATGTGTTTTGTAACATGAAAGGGATTCCATTTTACATGAGGCACAAAAATGGGTAGTAGGAGGCCATTACATGGAGACACAATAGTGCACAAGGTATTGTAATTAGGCTTATGGTGGCCAAGTCTATTTTAGGATGCGAAAGACTATGCCAAGGCATGTGACATATGCTTATGCATAAATAAGCCCAACCACTGAGATAAGATTCCCTTCATCCACATTATTTCTTAGGCACCATTCTAAAAATGGGCCATTTATTTTGTTTGACTAATTACTCTCATAGCACAATGCATAGACATGAGATACATTCTTGCATCCACTAATTATTTCACCGAGTGGGTTGAGGATACACTAACCAAAAATTTCATAGTTACCATATATTCAAGGTTCATATGGGATAACATCATAAGCCACTATGGGTTCCCACTTATCTTGACTAGTGATAGGGGCACATACATCATTAATAAAACTATGCAGATTTTTCTGATAGAATACATGGTTACACACCATAAGATAATGCCTCATCATCCTCAAGTGAACTCAAACACTAAGGCACTCAATATTATCCTAAGGATGTGGCTCACAAATATATGTTATGTTATTTTTAAATATTGGGATGATTGAGTGTCAACAGTGCTATAGGCATATTATATAACCTATAAGTACTTGAATAAGGATGTACCATTTCAATTGGTGTTTGGTATTGAGGCAATTCTATTGATGGAGTTCTTAGTTAAATCAATGTGCATTGCATGAATTAGTCTATTAGATGAATAATAATCATTGAATTCAAGGTTGGATGACTTAGAGTGCTTAGACAAGGTGCACACCTAGGCAAGGTATAGCTAATAGATAGAAAAGGCATGCTAGAAGCTCTAGCATGACAAGCATATAAATTACAAGGTGATAAAAGAAGGGGAATCAGTTTTTCTCTATGATTCCAAGTATATCAATCACCTAGACAAGTTGTAGATAAGGTATATGGGTCCATATGTCATCCACAACATGTTAGCGACTATGCATGTAAGCTGTACATGTTGTTAGGTGAAATGTTCCCTAGGAATTTAAACAACAAACAATTGAAATTGTATTAGTAATAGGGTGGCACTTACACCATCAAAAATGATTTCCTAGTTATGAGTTAGTTGTGTTATGATGACCAGAATAAATTTTGACACAAGATAAACAAGTTCCTTATATTTGTGTTCTTTTGTAATTTTGATGTGGTGAGTGAATAAGTGGCATATTGTGGCCACCAGTATTTTTTTTGGAAATTTCTTGTATAATTCTAGTTAGGTTAATCAAACACAAATGATCTTTAAGCACATAAGGCCGAACACCTAAGTTATGGGTGTATGAATTTTTTTAGATTTAGACACAAGGTGCATCAGATATTTATATGCAAGATTTAGGAAGTGAGGCATTGTTAGGCCCATATAAGGGCTAGTTCAACACTTTCAAGCATAATACCAGTCGAGTGTGTTGACCAAGGTTACTTTCTAATCACCTTTGGCTAGTAACCTAAGTTTATGGGTGCATGGAAATTAATATAATTAGAGCACATGTGAACCAATAAAGGCACACAAGATACAAGTGTGCAAAAGATAAAGTGAAGATGCACAAAATAATTATGTGAAAGAGATTAGTATAAAGTTCTCCACTGAAGGGCCAGTGCAAGGGATTTATATGGGGTAGGATAGGATAAGTCAAAAAGTGAAAAGCATAGTGAAATCAACCAATAAAGATATGTTAAATTGAAATAGAAGCATAATAGGAATAAGAAATGGGACTGAGGAGGCTAAATCATGCACATGTGAGGTGTTGTGCCTAGGTTTCCATATCAAAGGTGAAGGTCATGTTATGTGAACAATGTAAAGGAGAAAATCATCAATACAAGATGGCATCCACCTAAAGTGAGGTGGGATGTGACCATTTAAACTACATGTCACTTCATAAAAAATGTGTTAGAGTAATTTAATGAGGTGATGTCAAAGGCACAAATGTCCACATTGAATACACAAATGACAATAGAAGTTCATGGATTTTATAGGTCATAAAAAATCCCAAAGAACATAGGCACCATTATGCCATTAATAAACTATAATTAAGGTGGTAGATAATATTAGAGGTATTAAATAGTTAAAATCTGACTATTTCTAGTTATAAACCTTGTGATAATTTGAACTTAAAATAGAAACCAGAGTAAAACCAACAAACTAGAGAGTCAAAGCAAGGATACCATATTATAGTGAGACTTTGATCACCCTTAAATTCCAAAATTAAATGATTAAGTAGATAATTTAATTGTGTTCTCTATAAGATTGGAGTAGAGAAGTAAGGGGCATGAATTGAGCATTAACCAGGCAACATAAAAGTTAGATTGATACTGAGACCATTTTTAGTACACGAAGCTTGAGAGATGAAGACACAGTCGTAGACCTCATGAATATGATAAGTGACAACAAAATTTGAAGGCTTAAACAAGCTAAATATACCACATTTCAACACCATCTAGTTTAGGATGGAGAAAAAATAAATGAGTTCAGGTCTTTAGTAGGCATAGAAAGAAGCCAAGAAAGCATGACTAGTAGTAGATGTGGCTGACACAATCTTTTGTAACTTCTCCACTCAGGCATCAGTCAAAGATGCACACCTCAAAATGTTAAAATGGGAAAAGGACACACTAATGTCATAGGCATACACTATGAGTAGGATCGAGCATGCACAAATAATGGCACAATTCAATAATTTGAGCACCCAAATCAAGACCCAGGAGTAGGACTTGGAATAACTCCTTTGCACCTTAAAAACAAAGGCATATGAATAAGGAGTCATATTAAATGGATGCATAACAAAATAAAAGGATTGGCTAGAGGCCTTTAGGAAAGAGTTAGATAATACTAATGTGCTCTCTATTAGTGTTACCTCCATATAAATAGATGGCACTACATAAGAAATCAAGCTTACAATCCAGGGCTTTGAAGACTTTAGGGTAGAATTAAAAGAGCACACACTCAATTTTTTCATGCCAAAAGTGATGGAAGATTAGTTTGTGGGTGGAATAAATTTTTTTTATGGGGTAATGCTAGTCCCCAAATCTATCTAAGTATAGGATCCTTACCAACACAATAGACACTCGGGCATGGGGAAATCACTTGGTATGATTATTGTTTTATCATCTTGTGGCACTAAATGGTAGGTAGTTAACTAATTGCCTTCTAACTCAATCACCATTGAGAAGTGGGCACATGTGACAATCATGTCTCAATGAAATTAGGGTAGTGGAGCTATTAGAATGATCACACCTAGCATCATCGATGTGCTCCATTCACCATGACACTAAGATGCTCTAAAACATTATAAATCTTAGTTGAATCCAGTTAACAAAAATGAGGAGATTAGAGTAGCAAATCCTTGAAATATTGATTCTAGATGTTAGGTTTTCCATTAGATCTTAGCGTTTAGTTTAGGATGTTGTTGAGTCTCCTCATTGTAATGCACAAGCTTGCCTATGATATTTTAGACCTTTAAACACTTTAAGACAAGTATTTTCTCAATTATATTGATATATATACTATATATTTGAACTCTATTTAATGATGAATGGATTTGAATAATTTTTATAATAATTTTTAGAATTAGCATTATATTATGAATATTAAGTTCTAGTGAAATTTCAACCTAGCTCCTTCATGGAATTCATGTAACTCGTGATGACATCAACACCCTATATATAAAATACACCACACCTCAGAAAGATACCTACACCAAAGCACAAGACCAAGCCTAAGTCTATCTAAGTACCCTATTGAACCCTCCAAGTGCCTAAACAACACTAAGTTAAGGAAACTAAAGGATTACACCCATGAAACTCTAAAACCCCATCACATAGGATTGCACCTAAAAAATAGTTGGATCCTCCCTAGAATGGCTTTCACACATGAATGTACCATTTCCATTGCACTAACTAAAGTCCTTGGAGGATAGAGATGTGCCATGTCAAAACTAGCCCAACATGGGCCCTAGTCCTTTCTCCACTTGATTCAAGTAGACACATAAGGCTTGTATCTTATATGAAGTGATTATATCATAGTCAAGTGACAAACGTTGAGTACTACAATATTATTCAAGGCTTGTGTTATATTGTAACAAATCTAGATCTGATTTGGATAGCTAGATAAGTGCCTGACAAGGCCTATGAATTAAAACCCCAAATTTTCTATAACAATAATCCAACACTTGGAAAAGCTTTTTTATGATGTAAATGGTCTTTCCTTCCTCATAAAAATATTTTAAAATACTTGGACCTGCATCAATGGTAGAAAACCTATTTTATTCCTAATTTGTATCCAATAGGTTTTCCTTACTTCTATTGGTTCTTATTCTATAATATAATTTCAAATGCCTATAAGATGATATTAGGGACACTATGAATGCCTAAATATAACATCTGAGCCCCTACATCAAGCAAAATATATAAAAACTTATTCTTTCAAAGCTCTAAAATGCATCCTTTTACTCCTAAACTTCTCTCCTCCACTCCAAATGACTTAAAATGACCTTGAAGATGTCTAAAATATTAAAAATACTATAAATAGGTGGGAGGAATTCAAAACCAATTTTACTTCTCAAAAAGTTATCTTTTCACTTGAAATTTCTATTTTGAGGACCCTTAAGTCATCTAATGAACTTTTGGGGTTATTTTGGGAATAATAGCTTCTCTAGGACTAGTTTTTAGCTCAACACAATATTATAGACTTTGTGCAAACCTCCTTCATGCCCCTAAATTCTCACACACCATGGAAACCTATGGTATCCTTCACTTATGATTATAGACCTATTTCTAGGCCATTTCTTTAAAATTACCAAATTCACTTTAAAGCTTGCTTAAAGTGTTTCAAAAGCTTAAAAGTGACGTGTTAGTGTCATGAGGTCTATGTTATCCTTCCACCATTAGATCACTCACTCATGTAGAACTCTGCTCAGCTTCTCACACCATAACAAGACCTCCCATAATACTATACTACATTAATTTAAGACCACAAAGGGACTGGCCATATGGGTATAAGGTTACTAAAGGGTTATAGAGAGTATCCTAATCCATTCAGGCAAAAGTTTCATATGTAGGATAATTTTGGACAACATAACCTCAAGTGGAATTGATAGGAAAGCTAAATCATTGAGATTCATGAAATGGAATGCTTGGCATGGGTTCAAGGTTAGGAATCTTGAATATACCTCAGTCTTGGAATTATTCAAAATTCCAAAGGTTGGTGTCACCTTGAATCCTATAGATGGATCCATTGTGAGGAAATTTTATGTATTATCAAGCAAAAGAGGCAACTACTCTCATATGATGAGTCCATGACTTACCAAGCAAAATGTTTTAATATAGAGGGAAGTTAAATATCATCACCTTCACATGAATAGTGATAGGTAGGATGGTAATGGGGAGCCATAAATAAGCTAAAGGATTTATTTGTCTTTAGAAATAGCCTTCACATGTGATGCATGTGTACTTAATATTACATTCAAAATATCCAAGGGTTCTGATAAAATCAAGAGAGGCAACACAAGTGATGGAACCCTCATTAATTAAGGTATGCTTAAATTGGATATAACCAATTTGGACAGTAATGAAAAGAGGAGGATCATCCAAATGAAGAATAATTTCATTGATAATCATAGAAGTAATTGGGAATTTGAGGGAAAGAGAAGTCTCCATTATTTCATCAACATGTATGGACATCTCTTCACATTATTGTAATATACTATCTTTTGATCTAGATAAGGTGTCTTCGTGTACTACTAGGGGAGGGTAAGGGATGTTCATTTCAAATAAAATATGAATAAGATGGTTAAAATGATGAAGAGATTTCCATATAATATCAATAAATGGTATTTGGGATTGGAGATTAGTTAGTTCTTTGATAGGATCTCACTCATAATAACCCATAATAATATTGTTGGAAAGAAGTGCATAGTGTTTAAGGAGGTCCTTGGAAGGAATAACTTAAGTACATGTGAATTGATGTTGATAAGAGGAAGAATATTTAAGAGGAGGAAAATTTTGTAGATTATGTTGAGAAGATAGAGTAGTTGATGCAGGTATGGTTTCAGGTAGATTAGAAGAAGTGTTAAGAGAAGTTGGAGTATCATTGGTGTTAGGTAAAGAAGATGGAGGGATGGTAGAAATAGTATGAGAAGTGTCATCCAAGGGAGGTGTATGGAATTGGTTCATTAAAAAATTTAAGTTCTTCTTGCCCCAACTTAGTTAAGTGAGTTGAAGAAGAATCTTGGATAACATGAAACATGAAAGACAATGGATGTGTGTAGATGGGTTGAGGATCAATGAAATCAACCACCCTTCTCATGTTAGTTATATTATACACATTTTATTCAAGATTTAGGTCAATAAGAATATCAACATTACTGATAGAAGGGATAGGTATATCTTGGGTATCTTGGTGATTTGGAAGAGGATCTTTATAGATGGTCAAATGAGCATTAGCCTAGTTCAAAGCTTGAGATTTAGTTTGTGTTTCATGGGATTTGAAAGTAATGTCATATGCTTGTTGGCATTTATGAATAATAGACTCATGGTCAAAATTAGGACCAACAAGGAAATCCATAGCCAAATTATGAAGCTACCTACAGGTCTCATGAGGATGACCCCAATGAGTGTGAAACCAAAAAAAATTATTGGAATAATACCAAGGTTTCATGGGACAAGTGGGATCAAGTTTTCATGGTAGAGGCCTCAATAGACATTTTATTAATTCTACTAAGGATAAAGGTTTATGAACACTAATGTTATTGGTTAAAGATAAATGATGATTAGTGACATGGTTATGATGGGAAGCTTGTTTTGGAGATTGGTTGGGAGCAACAACTTGAATAGTGTGAATGGTATCATAATATTCCATGACACCATCATTGGTAGCATAATGATTCTTATTCTTGAGTAAAATATGAGTACCCATAGAAGGTAGGGATGGCTTGAATTGATGCATAAAGAAATTTTGATGCTTTTTTTGGTCAATGGTCTCTTAAAAAATATGTGGAGAGAGACTTTGGACCCAATATTAAAACTTGGGAAGAAGAGCATTGGTAAATAGGTGGAAAAGTTTGTCATCTATCATATTATGTTCAAATTTTTTAGACAAGGCCTTTCATCATTTAATGAAAACTTGGGCAATTTAAATCTCAAGTTGTTTATAATTTATAAAATGGGCCAAGGTATTCTCATGGAGATCACTAGTTTGGAACTCTTGGATGAGAGCATTAACTAAATCTTCCAAACTAGTAATGTAATGAGGTTTAAGCTAGTTTTACCAATCTAAAGCATCACCCATTAGATTTTTTTACTAACTTAGTAGTGGCAAATGTATTTAATTTGACCCAATCTTTATATATATTTATAAATGATTTTAAATTAAGAGGAGGATCAGTTCACCCATTATAATAAATGGTAGGGGTGATACCTCCTATATCTATATTAGTAATTTGAGATGTAAGAGGTTCATTTTGAAGATTCTTGATTGTTTTATTAACAAGAGGAGGTTGAGGGATAATATTGACATGGGAATATTGAAGAAGAGGTGGAAGAAATTTTTTATTATGCATACCCCATGGCATCTATTCAGGTTGGGTTTGAAGATGGATAAGGTGATTTTGCATCTGCATCATTTGATTTGCATTATTAGATTGAAAATCATTCATTTGATTAAGGGTTTGTAATAGGAGTTCATGGGTTTGAGTTATATTATTAGTATTTTTTGAAGTATTAGAATTGGTAGTAGTGGCTTGTGTACCACTATGGGTGTTAGTAGGATCTTGAGAAGAGATGTTAGTAAGTGAGGCACTAGTGGAAAAAATTGCCTGTGTGGCAAAAGATGGACTAGTAGAGGGATGAGAAGAATCAGAACTAGAAAAATGATTACCATGGGTAGGAAATGATGCACTAATGGAATAATTAAGAATATTAGGTCTTGGAAAAGCCCCATTAGATGTAGAACATGCCATGTTAGTAAAGATACTAGGCATGGAGGTAGAGGTAATCAAGAAAGAAGTAGTTATGGTATGAGAAGGGGTCAAAATATAGGGAAGATGTTGAGAAGAAAAGAAGATGGTATCCCTAAATCCATGTGAGAATGTGGGAGAAGGTGGATGAGGTTCCTTAACTTGACCACTTATCATGAGTTGGTAAATAGTAGAGGGATACTTTCTTTAATGTTGAGGAAACTTAGTGATAAATAAGAGCATTTATGGTGTATACTATAATTTGGGTTGATCTTTAAGTGAGAAGAGAGGGTTGTGAAGTGAAGTGGAATGAGGAGGCGTACCATAATTTTTAGTGTGAGTGGCTATATGAACATCACGTTCATCTATGATAGGAGCCATAAGCTACTTATGGGAGAACCTATTAGGGTTGGTAAGACTCATCATATTTATTGAATTCAACTCAGTATTGTCTTTAAATAGGAATTTAATGATGAAGGATAGATATCAGGTAAGTAAAATTTGATTCAAAATCAAGGAGATAGAAAATTATAGATAATAGTATAGAGTCAACTCGATCGACCTAGTACTAAAAATAGGGTCTAAAAAGTAGTCTAATAAGGATATAGAGTTGACAAGGTTGACTTAGATTTTTAACCTAAGAGAATAGTATAATAAGTATATAGAGCTTAAAGGGTCAACTTAGTATTTTATCTTGAGAGGCAAAAAGGAATACTAGATCAATTAGGTCAACTTAGTATTACAATTAGGGAAAATAGATAGACTATAAGAGATTGTGTCGAACAAAATGATAATGTGTTGAAAATATAGAAATTTTTTACAATGTTGTTTGAATAAAGAAGTGAAAGGTAATACAAATTTAATTGGGTTAATGATAATGATCCAATTGAAGCACACAACACAAAACCTTGTACCAACTCTAGCCAAAGAAAGTTTTTGTAATACAACATATAATGAGCAAAGAGCAAGTAGTCAACTAAAAAGTAAATGCTAAGTGGTCATCCTGAATGTTGTTATATTGTTATAAAGTGGTATTTTAAGTGTGATAGTGAATTTGGATAAAATTAGGGAATTAAAAATAAATATATGGATGGTTTTAGGATGTTTAGGCTAAAAGGGATCTATGTTTGCAATGGTATTGGGGCCTACCCCCTCACTTAATAATATTACATTGATAAGGATGTTAGGTGCTTTTCCAATATATATCATTAACCATGTGTTTATACTTGGCCAAAAAACCAAGTTATCTTATCCCTTGGTGATGAAATCCAAGTAGGTAGACCTTGGGTAGATAAACATTTAAATGCATTTTTGAAATTATGTGATTTGGTAGTATGTGAAAGAAAGAGAAAAATAGCATAAATAAATGGTATATTGAAAAATCACCTAATTAAACTATGTGATCTATGCTAAGCATGAAAATAACTAAAAGTGAAAATGTGAATTAATTACTATCATATAGTTATCAATTTCTAATTTGAAACATAATACAAAGTCAATTTAGGTGACACTATATGCAAACATTACATAATAGAGTCGATAGTGTCACTACTATATTGTA
This sequence comes from Torreya grandis, assembly GCA_037957365.1. Lineage (NCBI taxonomy): Eukaryota > Viridiplantae > Streptophyta > Pinopsida > Cupressales > Taxaceae > Torreya > Torreya grandis. The sequence goes on from JARHVA010006332.1 coordinate 165,688, forward strand.
TAAGATAGAGTCTTTAAGAATTAAGTTGACCAAGTTGACCTAGTCTTTCAAATAGAGTATAGAATATATAACTAGGTTGATTAGGTCAACCTAGTTTGTTGTATAATGATAGTTTTAAAGATTATAAACTTTATAAAATAGAATTGTAAGGAAGAACTATAATAAAAGAGAGAGAAAGGAACCTTGGTGGGATACAAGATGCTAAGGACTATGGTATTTCTATTGAAGTTCCTTGAATGTTACATGCAAATTCTACCAGTTGTGTCAACTAGGTTGACCTAATTCTATAGATCAATATTTACTGAAGCCTATCAAGATGACTATATCGGCTTGGTTGACCTAGTAAGTTTTTTGGAAGCTATTTGGAACAATATGTCAACTTGTTTGACCTAGTTTGTTATTTTGGATTTAAATAAGAGTATTGTGTCAACCTATTCAATCCATTAACTTGTATCTAATAAAGACATACATAAAAATAATATAGTCATTTTGATGTGACTATGTGTTAAACATGTGCATAGAAGTTAGAAACTATACCAGCCATGTCAACCTAGTTTCATAAATATATAAAAATAGTAAATATAATGATAGGAAATGAAAAACATGAAATAAAACCTATAAGGGTTAGATTCACATCAGGTTCACCAGAATGTATGCAATTATAAATGCATCAAATTTATAAATCAATCCTATCTTGAAAAAGATAGATCCTACTTACACTTCCAATTGGAAATACATTAAATAATCAAGATCATGACCAATAAGTGGATATACTAGACCCAATTAGGGGTTCTCTTACCAAAATAATAATACTAGGGAGGGTTTCAAAGCCTCATGTCAAGAAAAATCATGCATTAACCCTTAAAGTCCTATGCTTTCATATTCACTATACTAATAACAAGTAAATAAAAATAAATCTTATCTAGTACTCACCAAAGCTTATGGCACATAGTGGAGTTAATAAACAATAAAATTAAACATGCATAGAAGATATATACTCATGTCAATGTATACAAAATCCTAATGCATGGAAGAGAAGTACAAATGCATATCTATCTACTCTTACAAAGGAAGAACAAAGTTAAGAATACTTACCTTTAAAGATGAACATACTGAGCTTTAATATCTCCCTTGGCCAAGGTGATTCACAAGAGGTTATTGTGGTATGTAATGATGACAAGGATAAATCATCTCTAGGCTACACAAATCATCAATGCATCCAAAAGACTTCCCCATAAGATAAGATCTGTATCTCCAAATAAAGTATGAAACCTTAACCTTGCTCCTCACGTAGAATGGTGGGATAGAGAATGCACAGTATCTCTTACTTATTTGTATCTTCTCTAAATAATGGAAAAGTGATCTTGTATATATAGGCAAATTTAACCCTAAGCCCTTTTGAAATTTTTGGCTAATAGGGTGATCAAATTAACCTAGTATCATTATTAGCAAAAACTAACTAGGTCATGGGCTAGGTCAGCCATGAGCTGACCTAGACCCTTATTGAGTTTCACCAATAATAGTACAAGGTCAACCTAGTAATATAAACTATCGAAAGAGTTTTAGGTTAGGAAAAGGGGTACATATGGTGGTAAAAGACTAGAGGGGTGTGCAAAAGATAAGAACAAGCTTAAGGTAATGATTTTTAGGAGATAAGTGTGTAAATAAAAAGTGTATAAAGGGAAAGAAATCCTACAAAGCATTAATGGTCTGCCCACCCCTTTCCTACTATACCCTTTAGGGTGTACACTTAGATATATTGAGACTTAATGGGTTCTTACAAGATATGAAGTATTAGTATTTGATAAAAGTTTGAAAATATTATGTGTATACAAGATGGCATTCAAATTTATTTTACTATATTTGGCAACCCACACTTAACTTGGAGAAGCACAATTCACCATTGTGAGGTTTATTGGAAACAAGAAACCAAATCACCTTAAAATTCCTAAAATTACCTTAATTTTTGATAACAAGGTAAACTAGGATTGTTATTAGGCCTCTTAACTTGGTTTTTATGATTGCATTCATTTGGGTTTCCTAATATCCTAGCCTAGTAAATTGAACTCACCCAGTGCCCATTACATCTCACCCATTTAGACCTTCCTAGACCATCTCAAACACCTTGCCTCTTGAGGTAGCAGTCATGATTGTTGTACATGCTTATTTGGACTGAATTTTAACTTCTTGTCTATCCATCTAGTCTACTAGCTACTTTCAACCATTTGGAACTCCATAAAGGTTCCCATTATGTTCATGCGTCATGTAGGTATATATCAAGGATCTAAATTTCCATGATGCCTTAAATTTCCTCTCCATCTATCTCATATTACCCTTTACCATTGAATCCATGCCTTTGTTTGATCTCTTAAGAGACTTGATTGAGTTCTCATTATTGATGAGGTGATGATTCTTTTTGGTTTTACCCTTTATTCCTCTCATAATTGAAATTTTTAATGAGGATTTGGAATACATTCCACATGAATTGGAAATAAAATATTCCTTTTAGAGGCATTCATTTATTCAACATAGTGAAACCTTTGTTCATGATGACTAGTATGGTGAAATACAAATTGCCTTCATGGAGAGCTATGGAGGTTGTTATGCCTAATTATGAATGGCCTGATGGATATGAGAGGTAGATAATACATAAAATATGTTAATTTACCAATCAAACACTTCAAACATCACATCCCTTTCCATTAATTGCATCAAAATCGTATAACTTAATAATTAGTCCATACTCTACAAATAGATGAAAATTTAGAGTTTGCTTTCTCTTAACACTCCTACACATGTAAACCAAGGGTGTGAGTGAGGGATGTTGTCCATGATATCTTTATGATCACATAAACAACATTTATTTATAAAAAGACTTCAAAAGTAGACCAAAACCATTGTAATCATTAAACCATGCACAAATGGGCAAGCTCATGGGAGTGGCCAAATTATTATCCATTGTTAATAAATCATAAGATATGGATTTGTAGACAAATTCCATGGATGATATATTCAAGGGACCCAATTTATTCTTCTAAAATTTGAGATCCTAATAATCTTTCTCCTATTCGTACTAAATGAAAACTTGAGGTGTTACACAAGATGGCCAAGGAGAGTGATGGGATAATAGGATATATTTTATCATTCCTAGGGATCTATAACTCCTATAAAGATTATATTTACACTTGGGGGGAATATATACAGCCATTTGAGCATATGGAATAAATATCCTACAAGTACAATTATATGGACTTGGTGAAAACACTTGATTTTTGCCTAGAACTACCACATTTACCTTGAAAATTGATGGAAAATGGATGCCAACTATTCCCATAGATGTTACATGAGTGTACTGACCTATAATAGAATTTCAAATACTTTATTTTCACTCCAACATGCCACTTCATGCAAGAACCTCCTTTTGAATGTCATAAAAAGGCATTAAAACACATATAAAGTGAGATGCATGCTATAAATTTGACATTTTTCACCTTTTGGGGAGTGGTACAAACTATAGGGAGTTTGACATGACTTGAAAATTACATGACATGCTCTAAAATACCCCTTATACTACTTAGACCACTTGAAACTCTTTATTAACTTTCACAAATGCCTAAAATAACATCAGATTTCAAAATGACATTTACCTTGAACTTTTCAAATAAATGTTAAAAAAGGGTAATAAAGGTGAAATGTCCATTTGGTGGACATATCAAGTCATTAGAAGACTAGGAAACTTATGACAAGGTCATGTTTTGTATATAGTGGTGACCATTTTGACCTAGGGGTCAAAATTGGTCAACACTTCTCTCTTGTTCCTTATACATAATTTATTTTCATTTTCTTAGACGTAGATTATATACATAAAATACAAAAATAATATAACATTTAAAAACACTAAAAAATTAAAATATTACTCAAAACACATAAAATTTACATATTATATGCATTACTATGTTTACATTTATTCTATTTTCCAAAAACTACATATTGCTAGCTATCTTAGTATAATCAGTTATATCATACATACTTGCTTCACTTGTTCAATTTGAGTTCATGTAGATTTATTATACATCTTAGGTCCATTACACTAATCTAGACATGTTATAATATACCCATTAGGTGCATATACACCAATCCAAGTTTATTTATTTGATACATCCACCCAGTTAGGGGCATCTTATACATAACTTCTATTACCATGTTCTATCCTTACATTCTATACATTCCATTTTTAGAATTATTATATATTGATATTGATCATTACTACTCATGCTTAGATTTTTTATTGACTATCACTAGTTTAGACTTAGAATATGTACATTATTACATTTACACATATTTCTAATACATCCATAAATACTTTAATTTATAGAGTTCTTAGTTTAGACTTGATTTTATTTTCATATGATTCTTTTATTTGAGGGCATTTGAATATGCAATTTGTATTTGGCTCTACACCAATTATATTAATATATATCTTGGAATGTGCCCAAGTCCCTTATGTGTGATTTCTTGATTATGTATGTGGACATTTTAATATGTCTTTAAGTTTGTATCTAATCTAATTTTCTTGTTACTTGGGTATGTGGACATTTGAACATGTCCTTATATGTCTTTTATTCTCAGATTTAGTGACATGTTCTCATGTCCCTTGTATGTGTCCCCTTGGCCTACTTTTTATGCCTCATGTGTTTTGGATGTATGATTTTGTGTATGCATCATGGCCATGACACTTGTCTTTACTTGTTACACACACCAATTTTTGATGCCATGAGGGACCTCATGAATCTACCCTTCTTACTTAGGTGTTATGATGGACATCATGCCCCATATCTCTAGGTATCTATTCAGATTTTCTATTATACACATTGATTACATATATATTGACACTCTTTTGAAATTATAGATACAACATAGATCTTAAACTACATACTTATGCTCAATATATTTTACATTCCAGTGTTATGTTTGCACATTGTATTGGATTATCAAGTAGTTATCATATATGATCCATCTAACACATTTACCTAAGATATTTATTTTGAGGATAATTATTCCATAGGTCAATAACTCTTTTAAAAATAAGGGGAATTCATAGGGGTTTTTCATAGAGATTAGGATCCTACATTTCATTCACAAATCATTTTTCATCACACAATCTTAGTTTTAAGAAATCATACATAGGTAAGACATAATAAAAAATAGAGACTTAAAAAGTAGTTCAATCACTTAAATTTCAGACTAGATAGACATTATCACCTTGAATGGGACATTAAAACCACATGATACTACTATCTAAGACATGGTGATACTATCCATTATCCCTAGTATTAGGGAAGTCTAGACTAGCCATAATAATACACTAGATATAATGCATATTTTCACATATACAATTATAGGTTTTACATCTTTATTCATATTTTGATTAGATACACTCATTTTAGCTCATATTCATACCAGTTACTTAGATTAGGGGATTAATGTATGGAATTATAATTCCCATGTTTATTTTGGATACTTAGATACACTCATTATAATTCAATCTAGAATATTTATACTCAGCTATTAGATTAGGGGCATGTGCACAACACATAGTTTTTATATACTAATTTATACAAAACTAGATCATATAGAATGGAAAACACCATTTAATTCTCTATGTTATGTACACTTGAAATCACATTATATATTATCACCAGTTTCATGCCTTACTCTATTTATAGTGGTTGGAATTCTTGAGTGGCTTAGAGTCACTTAATATACTTGAGTGGTCATAGAGCCGATATACATAGTTAGATATACCTATTTAGACATTTTCATAGCTTTACATAATTAAATTTTAGATGTATCTATTAAACATAGATGGGAAATGATTGATTCATAGCCTACTTGATTTCTTGAGCCACCCGCATGAGAGGATTAGACAAAATTACAGTCTAATCCAATCTTTTCATAGGTCATGATCCACCAATCAGGGGTGGGTAATGATGGAGTCAAAATTAGATTGAGTTATTGAGCCACTCACATATGAGTATTGAGAAGATATCATCTCAATCCAAGATATTAAATTATTTAACCACCATATACATGCACATACATAGGTTATCACCAGGTTCATGCATTTTTTCATGTACCCAATGAGGTATATTCATTCCTTTCTTCTTGCCCATATATTTAGTTAGTGTTAGTTAATTTATTTAGCATAGTATTTTGCTTTTTATATCTCTTAATTAAGGATTGATTTATACATGTTTCATTACAAGTTATGATTCATATCATGCTTTACATATGTAGACCATAATTCACATACTCATACTTGGCTACATGGGCTTTGCTTCCTAGGTAAGTCTAGGCACACTCATTTTTCCTTTATATTATTAATTTAACTTTATTGCATTTCTATCATAAAGTGGGGGGGATGTAATCACCTAAAAGTTTTATTTTGATGATAATAGCGTTTATTAAGACAACCTAATCCTAGCTTAACCCTAGACCTATCCTAGAGGCTTTATCACACTTTTACAGACATTATGTTAACTATATACATATTTAGTCAACCAGAGCATAGTCTCATACTTGCATTCCCAGATCTTATCCCTACATGCCCAATAGCCTACCATCTAGACATTATCACCACATTAAAGACACTAGAGCCACATGGTGCTATTGTCCCTAACATGGTTATAGTGTCCCTTACAATAAATATCCTAAATTGATATATTTTCAAATGTCTAATAATTATAAGGTCAGCCTAAGCATATTTTATTATCTACAAATGTTATGAAACTTTATAAATATAAGATTATTAGTTATATATCCACTAGATGAAAAATATATGAAAAATCCTATATATACAAGAAATGAGTTGAGAAAAATCAAGGTCATTAATCCTTATTCTACCCTACTTCTACATACTACCATCTACAATAGCCTAAGCCCAGATTTCAAAGATTTTTGATCTCAAGCACACTCAAGGCATTCAAGACCACTATCATTATAGCATTAAATTACACTTCTATCAAACACCAGGTGCGATAAATACTTTGATATTGATCCCTTCTCAAATTATTGGTATGTAGGAAACTCTCTTCACAGTGGGGTATTGAGGATATCCAACCTATCTTACTAAAGAAACATATTTTCATCTCATGCCATACTTGCAAGGATGATTAGGGTTTGAAACATAAATCAGATATTACATGCATAATATATATTTATATATTTTATGTGTGTGGGAACAAAACCTAGAAACACATGCACATGTGCACCCAAAATTTAAGAAAAATCCTATAAAGATCACACTACTTCCATTTTCAGGACACTAAAGCCACATAGTGCTACTTTCCAATTGGACCGCTACTATATAGGAGAATATATGACTTAGGGATATTATATATGACACTTAGACCTATTTGTAATCCATTTTTCATCTCTTATATCTTCCATGATATGTGTCTTATAGATAAGTCTCTATTTGCACATATTTATTACTATTTTTAGAAAGTCAAATCAAGTCAAATTATGTAACAAATCACTGGTTATTTATTGTATATTATTTTACTAATTTAAAAAACTCATCCCTTTAATCTAACATAATATTTACACTATTAAAACCCTAAAAAGGTTAAAGAAGAATAAGATCCACCCTCAAAATTGTAGTAAAAAAACCCATAAACACCTACATGCCTATTATAGGTGAATTAGAGGGAAAATGTATTGGTTTTTGAATGAATAAATTAAGATATATGATATATTAAAAATTACATATACATTAGATTCTAATTTGTTAATAATATCAACATAAATATTTAAAGTTGATAGAATGCAATGATAGGACTGGGAAACCTATTCAAACCTAAAGGTCTAAATGATCACCTATAAGCAATAAAAATAGGGTTTGAAAATCATGAGGCCTCAATGTACATATATAAATATATATGGGCATGGTTTATGTTGTTTTAAAATTTTATAATCAACTCTAACCAAAAAAATGCATATTGAGAGCTTCTAAGTCTAAAAAACTCTCTCTCGGCCTAAACATGCCAATTCTACCAACTCAAGAAGGTTCTTTATGTGATTAGAACCCCCATAAGAGTTTGAATGGGATATTAAACATGATTAAATAGGTTTGTATGGTTTTTATCATGAATATAATAGTGTTATTTAATTTATTAAAGCCTACAACTTTATGAATAATGCTTAACAGATGAAGTCACTCAAAACCCTCCCATCACCTTATGAAAAGTTTAAGCTTGCCAACTTTGCATTCAAACTCCAAGGAGGATTTACATGGATTCATATTCTCCATGGGTAATATGAGGAATTTTTTGCACTCAAAATTTTTAGTATTGGTTTTAATTTAAAGTCTTTAGGGTTTATGAATCAACATTAAGAAAATTACAAGCCTAAAACCCTCTTAGTGACCTAATGACTATGTTTGCATTCCAAATGACTTAAAATGCATTTATATGGATTTTTAATGACCATAGTGATATATAGCTCCCATAATAACCTTTTTGAACCATTTTTGGCATGTGTGGATTGAGAAAGTATGAAAATGACCTAGAAATGGTTGTTATAGGTCTAAAAATGTAGGTTTTGGTGGGTTTTCATGAAATTTAACTGAGTGAGACCTAATGAGATAACTTGAAATCACCTATGACCTAGATAATATAGATTAATATTCTTATAAATACTCACATGAAGGTTTGTAATGATTGTAACACCATTATGAGGTTTTAAGACACTTTATTGAGAAAATATGTCATAAAAATATCCTAATAGACCTAATTCACCTATGTATCAGTCTTAGAGATGGTTTTGAGATTGAATATAAGTGAAATGATTATATATATATATATATATATATAATCATTTCACTTATATTCAATCTCAAAACCATCTCTAAGACTGATACATAGGTGAATTAGGTCTATTAGGATATCTTTATGACATATTTTCTATATACATACATACATACATATATATATATATATATATATATATATATATATATATATATATATATATATATATATATATATATCATTTCACTTATATTAAATGTCATACATTATGTTTAGGAGGTAGTCAAGCTATTATAACATTACTTAAGCAAATTACCAAGCCTTAGGTGGAGAGATAGACTTCTCATTATTTTCTCTATTTGAATCAATCAAGCCTTTCAATGGAATGAAGGTTATTATTAGTTTGAATAAGCTTGAGTCTATATTCTCATCCTCCCCAAGATGAGAGAGATAAATAAGTGGCCTAGGATGGTGTGGGAATACTCCAAGAATCATGATCAAGAGTGCCACATGTCAAGACATAGACTTGTAACTACTTATAAACTAATAATGGAAAGTTTCCTTAATGAAGTTGATGAGTCATCCAAGAAGGTCAAGATTCACTCTATGCAAAAATTGATGAAAAATAAGATCATATCAAGATGACACACATTGAGGAGAGTTTCACGACTATATTTTGCATTTTTGTTGTTGTTAATTTGATTCTTCATGAGATGAAATTTGTCCTGAACTTCTCTAATTCCCATCTTCTCTCTCCTAATTCTCTTCTATATATATGCATAATTTTAGAATTGCAATGCATCCTTAAACTTTTTATGGTGTAGCCCTACTAATTTTAAGACTTTTAATTTAATTTTAAATCAATTTAATCTAATTTATAATATTTTTACCTTCCATACAATGTTTTTTAATGAATTATTGATGAATGCCTAGTGATAGTTATATTACATCCTTGAATTTTTTCTTCTCTCTCATGCCTCGATGTAATTTAGTATTATTTCAACATGTCATATGATGTGTAATACATGTTTTTATAAGTTTAAGTAATGAAATATCATTAGTGCTTAATATTAAGCCTCTTGACTAATTGCCTTAGCTATTTAGATAACCATAGCCATCATATAAAATCATTTATGTGGTAATAAATATTTTTAATCTATAAAAATAAAATTTTAGCTTACCCTTTCATACTAAAAACATTAGAAAGTAGAGGACCCTATATTTGGTACATCACCTCTATGTTTGCCTATTAGTTTTATTTCTTTTCTATCCCTTTTCCTTGAGAGTGTGTTAAGTTAGTTATAGTTATGGGTGAAGCATGAAGGGATCTAGCCAAATATAGAGGTTCAATCCACTCAATAGGTCACCCAAAACCTAGGATTTTTCCTATGCTATCATCTAGTTAAGAAAGATTAAACAACCTTCTTAGGGATGAAAATTAGATATATAATAGTTATAGCATGCTCAGTGGGATAAAATTTAAATAATATTATTAAATATTGATGTTGGTATTAGTTAATTTGCAAATATAACAACCTCTTTCATACATCATACGAAAACTCTAGTAAGTTCTTAGCTCTTGGTTGCAGACTAGAAAGTTAGTTTTCAAGCCAAAGGTGACAACAAGGTCAAGGGCCAAAGGTATTCCTTTTGATTTTTTTTAATTAAATTTATTTTTAGTCAAGAGAAAGAGATTTATTCATACTCTTCCTTATACCAAGACACCCAGAAGAAAGCTTCATTTACAATATACTCCAAGCTCTCCCAAAGCCAACAATATGGCTAAAAATCTACCTTTTATTCCCTTCAATGGTGGATCTCATCTAAACCTTGAAAAATATGTTGACATAAATATGGTAACCCTCAAGAGTGTCTCATAATCTAGTGGATAAAACACCATTACTCCCATTGAGCATATAAGAGATATGGCTAATTTTTTAAATATCCATAATGTTACCTAAGAGAATGTATCCATTAGTTTGTTGGAAATCTCATTTAAAGGCAAAGCTTTGGATTGGTATAGGAAATTGGATCCTAATTTGATTGATTCATGGGATGAATTGGGAGATAATTCAAGTAAGAGGTTTGAATACAAGAGTGATCATCTATCACTAGCTGAACAATTGACTACTATCAAGAGTGATCCATAAGAATCCATTCAAGACTTCAATTCTAGGTTTTAAAAAAAATGGGATATGATCTCAATTATTTTGAGACATAATAAAAAGTATGTTTTCCTCTAATGTATCAATTCATTGAGTAGTGACATATCTTTTATGTGATAATCCTTGTGAGGAGAGACCTTACTAGAAGCCTATGACCTTGCCATTAAAGATGAAAATAACCTCATACAATCTAGAGAGATATATCTAAGGCCTCCCTTTACATTATTCCATCATATACATCTCCATACTTTAACTCTTACTCCCATTACAACATTAACCTATCATGAGTTGACTGCTCCTAATAACTAAAAACAAATCTAGTGATGAAGTTAGAGCATTACTCAAGACTATTGAAAATGATATGATGGTAATGAAGAGTTAGATAAACCAAACCTATAGGCCTTATCAAGATCCATATAAATCATATTGATGTGTGTTTTATGTATACCATAAAAGAATGAATAAGTAGCCTCTAATTTTTTAAGATCTCTATTGAAGATAGGTTCCACTCTAGGGCATGAGTTACATGTTTATTTAAAAAAAAAAAAGGCGGTATAATAGCAAGTTGAGCTTGTATGTTGTTTAACCAAATTTGTGGATGGATGTGTGGAATATAATATAAAGTAATCATTAAATGAGTTGTATGGATGGAGAGTTACTCTATGGTGTGTATATTTCCAATAAAAATCAAAATAAGGGAAAAGGTAAGGTAGAAACAAAGGTCCTATGTTCCTAAAAGGTCACTTCTAAAGTTGTTTCTTTGGTCAGCAAGTATCTCCAAAACCAATGTTTACTACTTTTAGACATTACACACTCATGAACAAGAACATTTAGTAGTCTATGAAAATAAGTATAGGAATCTTTTTGATCTCAACTAAATATTTATCTCCTTATAGTTTTTATTTGACACCCTTATCTAAGAGATTATAAATTAGACCATAAAGTTGTCTATATTAGCTATAACACACATCTATATGACTGTACCAAAGAAAATACTCCTACGGACCTTAGATTATTAACACAATATATATTAATTTCTTAAACTCACAAAATTTACCAATCATCAATAGATATTGCATATCTAAGATCAATATTCATCAATTAAAATAATCAAATTCATTTGTAACATTATCACACTTCAAAATTATTGAATTAATATAGACAAAGAATCTATAATTTAAATAACATAGAAAAGGAAGAAGAAATAACAAACAAAGTTGCATGAAAATCATTCACTTGATTTCTTCATATATATTGATCAAAACTTCAACCCTTTGAAAGAGGGATTTACATGTATTTAAAGGAATTGGGTAAGGGGTCACTTCATCCTCCAAGTATATAAAAATGTCAATTTACATCAAAATAGCTAGAAATATTACATCAGACATGCAAGGTGTGCATGCTAGAAAAATAATTTGTTTAATTATAACATAAATATAACAAGGCTTGACTATCCATGATTAGCTGATTAACTATTACATGCAAAATTTATAAACAAAATTAGCCTTGTGCTAAGGCTAACTTAGTTATTTCTTAACAATACTTATGGTTATGGTTTCAACTGATGTAGTAACTAGAGTTAATCTAGTGATTGGAGTTAAACTAGCGGTTTCACCAAATATAGTAACTAAATTTATAGATAGAGATGAAATGGTAACTTGAACTAAATTGGTAGGTAGGGTAAATGTGGTAACTTGAGCTAAGCTAGTAGGTGGAGTTGATACACTCACTGAGTTAGGAGGGACTTAATTTTTAGGTGATGTTGAATCTAGCACATTAGGTGGAGTTTAAGTTAGACTATTAGGTGGTGCCGAATTAGACATCTTCTTGGCCTATAGCTCCTGATAGTGTTTATATCCTTTGGTATGATGTTCCCATATTATTCTCATATCTAGGAGAGGTCTATTCAACCTATTTGCTTGTTCTATTAGCCTTGCATGGTCAATTTTGGAAGCTCAAAATCCTATAAAAAAGACTTCCACTTTAGTTGTCTTCTTCCACATCAAGCTCAATTTTACGTCAATATCTTCTAAAGTCAATCCTTATAAACTATGCTTGAAATTATCTAAAGCTTGTTGTATCATTTGGTCAAAAATAAACCTGGCCACCAATTTCTTAGTGTTATCCCATACATATGTCAATTCCAGATCATTCAAAATTTACACTATGTGATTCTCTTGTTATATGATCTTAGTAATTATAGCATCAAAAACATTTATCCATTCTTGAGCCTATCGGGTCCTAATGACTACTTTATTCAGTGCATTTTTTACCTCTAGGGGGGTCATCAAATTCAAATGGATGAATGCCTTATTGTTAGTATACAAAACCAATAAATTCAAACTATTCTCATCTTCCTTGAGAATATTACATAATTTTGTTATTATGGTTATATGGGGAGCCAATTGTGCTCTCAAATAATGAATGTTATCTAAAATTTCATATAACTTTAATGGTGCAATTTTACATCTTATTTTATCCTAGAGGGAATGTGTATTAATTATTGCTATTCTTTGAGGGTCTCCATATATTCTTCAAAAAACATTCTTGCCTATTATGTTCCATCTTGAATGGTTAGCATTTCTTTAGTGTGGGTATCCATGTCGGACTTAAATTCCTTAATTCAGGCGGTTTGACCCTTCTTCATGTCTTATATTTTCAAAAGAGAGTAAATCTCCTCTTTCTTCTATAATTTGGCCTCACCTACTACTATATTATATCTTCCTCTTTTTCACCATTTTTACTAAGCTAATTCATTTATCAAAGAGTGAGCTCATGCTAGCTAGCTCAATGATCTTGAAGTTTGCCCTCTTAGAATATACCGCTCCTAATTCCTTGGCCCAATATTGAAGGGTTACGTTTGATGGATCTAAATATTATGCCTTTATTTGAGTGTTTTTAATAGGCTTAGTCTCAAGGGCTAGCTTAAGCATTAAAGGCCATATAATTTTTTACCAGTTTACATTCCCTAGATGTGACATGGGATGAACAATGTAGACTAGTTTCTTCTTGGGAGATTTTTTGTGGCCACCACTATTATGATTTGCACATCTCTTGATGAGGGAATTAATGAACTCAATTGATTAGAATAAACTAACACTTGGGTGAGGGTTTGGATGGTGGTAGTGGAAGTAGAGGTGTAGACTGAAGGATTAATTGTTGACATCATGGAGACAAGCCTAGTAGGGAATTATGACATAGGAGGAAAAGTCAATAAAATTAAAAATGGTATAGAATAAACAATTGGTAATGACATAATATAAGAAATTCCAAGGGGAGTATTAAATATATCACCCTTACCTAATTGGTCACCACTAAGTGGTGCATTTCCTTTTAACCCTTACAATCTTAGAACCTTAGTTTTCTCCAACTCCTCTTCATCCACCACATGACTTGGTTCAACTTCAATTAAAGGTTATGTCTACCCACTTGGAACCTCTATGAATGGACTCTTTGGCCTTTTTGACATGGATTTTATTTTATAACAAATTATTGTCCTTGTTATCACATAGATTTGGCACCCATTCCTTGATGTAGTAGCTTGTTATGTAAAAACTAATGATATAATGGGAACACCTCCAAGTTGTAGGAACTTAGAAAATTGAGGTGAACCTATGGATAAATCTAGCTTCCTTTCGCTAAATTTAGTGCAAATGATAAAATACCAATTTTATGTAAATTCCTCTCCTTTAGTGATCTTGTTCCTAAACTAGGGTTTGACTAGGAAAATGGTTTGAGAATGAAACTTTACAAAAAATGAAAATGGTGATTACATCAAACACTTTTATAGTGGATTTTAATGCTTTCTTGAATAAACAAAATAGAATATAAAAATAGATTGAAATTTGTAGGATCACAAACTCATGCAATGGGAAATCAAAGGAAATATTTTCTTTTTTCATAGAAGGAAAAATATTATTTTATTTTAATCAAAAAATCTTTAAAAAGGTCATAAAATACCAAAAATGAAATTTCATGACTAAAATAAGAATTAAAACATCCCAAAATATTCAAATAACTTTGCATACATAGGAATTTCTTAGCCAAGAAAGGAAAATCTTCAATTATTTCTCATTCTATAGGTTACAACATGTAGAAAATATATTCAAAATGTAGAATAATATTAATGGAAATAAAAATATAAATGGGATATAGGGTCCTACCCATATTTATAAAAAAAGATCTCATAAATTATATGTAGTTATTAAAAATTTGAACACCTAGTAGAGAATCATGCAAATCTAGAAACTCCATGAAAAAAGGCATAATAAATAGTAGTTTTGTATCCAAGGCATGGTGAACAAGATAGAAAATGATCATGTAAGAGATGGTCATGATCTTTAGTTGGTGTGGCATCCAAAGAACTTGAGAAATATTAATTCAATGCCTTTGGTCCTCTTTATGCATCTAAAATGGCTCTTCATGTAATATGGGGTGACAAAGTGAAACTCATTCTTTTAACAAAAGATAAATACTTAAGTTACTTTTTTGAAAAACCCTAATTTGTAATTTCCAAGTGAGACTTTTAAAAATTTCAAGTCATACCACTTTGTCAAAATTGGAATTACAATTTCTAATATATGATTTTACAACTTAAGCAATTAAAAACTTGTTAAAATGAAAAGTGTAATTTTTAAGTTTTCTTTTTACAATTTCCAACCTGTCAAACTAGAAATTGTAAAATACACTCTTTCTCAAAAGAGCTATCAAAAATATCATTACAATTTACCAGATATGTTTTTTAAACTTTAAAATGTGTTTACAACAATGAAAATATATATAAGAGAATGCTTTTAATAGAAATAATTAATCTATTTCCAATACTTCTTCTGCCTCTTTATCCTTCTTGACTTATAATTTTTGAACATATGCATCAAAAGCCTTAAAGATATCCTAGATTTTCTCTTCATCTAGGCCAAAAGAGTAGAGGTTGGTGATCTCACAATCTACTACTATATCAAAAAATTCCCTTCTCAAAGATCTATATGTTTTAATCTCATTACCAATCTGATCCAACATGTTATAATACTTGATGTAATGGTGGATAGAGCTTAAGGTAAAGACTGTGTCTCATGTAAATTCCTTTTTGATCACTTCCTTGAATTTATTTTTAACTTCTTCTATTGAAAGGATTTTATATTCATAATCTATTTGCCTATATGAAAATTTATTCAACAAATCTTCCATGTCATATAACATGTTGATGGCCTTGTCATGTGCTACTTTAGCCTTGTGTACAGTCTCTGCAAGTATCTTTATTCTAAATTGAGATGCTCTATGTAATTCCTCTTACTCTCCATCTTTTTTCAATATATTTTCTACAAGGAGGATGTCCATATCAATCAATTCCATAGTTATCAACTTGGGATAGTAAAGATTCAATATTTCTACCTATCCCTCATACTTATTTACTAGTCCTCTTAGGGTGACCCTTCTCTCTCTCAAAACTTTATAATGATCCATTATCATATCATTAATTTTGTTACCTTTAGAGATGAGATCCTCTAACCTCTCCTTGATATCCCTCCCCATGTTGGCAATTTTTTTCACCACATCAAGTGTTGTTTGATCTCTGATCTAGGTGACTAGTGTAGACATCCAATTCCTAATACCATTTGTGTCAAAATTGTCAATCTTACTCAAATTGAACTCAAATGCACATTTTAGGTCAAAATACATAAAACACGCTAAATGGTTTGAACTTGTCATATACAAGTTCTAATTTAGGTCAAAGTATCCCTAAATAGGGCAATGCATTTTATGGGCCAGCTAACTTTGATCAGATCATTTCAAGTCAAAATGGCCATTTTGTCATTTAGTGTTTTGGATAACTCTTTTATTCTAATTCATTGGTACACATCATGTACCTTTTTTATTTGGTGTTGGCAACATCCTAAATGTAAATATAGCTCCAACTCATCTAATATCACCTTTCAGTTCCTCTCTAGTCAAATTACAACCCAATAATATTACTTTCTGACCATTTTGATTAGTTGAGGGCCAATTTTTAAATAATCATATAAATGTTGATTAACCTTGATTAAGGCTAATTAATCCAAATCAAGATATTAAGTGTATTTTCCATGAGATTTGTTGAGTATTTCCTTTTTAAAATTGATTCCTATTAATTACATCATCAGGTGACATCATTTCTTAGGAAGACATCCCTAGGCATCAATGCCACAAATATTAGGATTATGGGTCACCCATGCCTAGTTAATGCCTCCAATGCCTCTTCAATGCCCCTTCTTCCAAGGTCATTATGGAGATAATTATGGATTTAATTCTAAATATTAGGATTATCCATGGCCACACATCTTAATCTTGAGATGGATGATCATGGTTGATCCTGACCAATCTCAAGAATCTATAAATAGAGAGGCCATGGATGTGAATTTTAATCTATTTTGGTGAAAAGTTATTATGCTTAAATATCTTCAAATTTTTTTGCATTTGATCATATATTTTTCTTATAAGCTTCATTGATAGGCTAGTTTAGTGATTTGGAATCAAGAGCCTAAGTTTTATGGAGTGTTCTTGAGGCATTAGAGGAGCTTACCACCATTATTGACAAAGACAAGGATGCTTGATCAACAGAGAACATGTTTTTGAGCCACATGGGTATGGTGAATCCATTTGGGAAGGCAATATGGTGTTGATTTATTTCATTTGTTTCTTTCTATCCTTTGTAATTCCCATAGGAATAGATAGGCTTGGTTAGTTAGTTCTTCATGCATATTTCATGATTTATGGACTAATGCTTGACTAACTTTCTTCATAATCCTTCATAATCCTTTCTAAATAGTTATTTATGCATATTTCATTATTTTCACCTTGGGTCTTTGAGTTACATTACTCTCTTTTGATCTATATTATTTCAACTTTACCAAAGGTTGAGTAAACTCATGAACCAAATTTTCTAAATTATGTGTGGTTTCAAACCACCCTCCTTTATAGTCTCATTGGTACCTTGGTTATTTTTTTAAGAGAGATCCGAAGCATACTTTTATTGGTTATCAAAAATTCGTCCAAAGTTAGTCAAACACATAGAGAAACTCTTTTAATACATGACTCAAAGGTTCACTCATAGTGGGGCCTCTTATGTTCTTAGTTATGAAGGTGAGAAATTTTATGATGGTCAAGATAATCCCATTATTTTTTATGATATCCCCACAATAGTAGGATATGAACATGAATATAATGGATATCAAACCCAAGAATATCAAGATGAAGACCTTCTTAGATTGATAGAATCAAGTGCTAGACTACCTTCTAATTTTCCTACAGAACAATTGCATACCTTAGTTAGAGAAGGAGAAGAATGATGGCAAGAGAAAGATTTTGAAAAAATGAACATACCTTATTCCTATAACAAAGTAAATGCAATACAAATAAATTTTAAACCCACAAATTTAGATCTTCTAGCTAAGATCAAGATAATAAGTCAATGATATGCAGATCAACTTGTCATAGACTTAGTTGATTCCATAGTTGCCACTTCAATTCATAATAATGTTTTGAAAGAACAAGGAAATATGGTTGAAAGTACATAGTAAATATTAGATGAGGACATTACCATAGTAGATCAAGGTAATATAAATGAATAGTTAAAGTCACAAGAGACCTTACAAAGTGTTCCATTTGATATGAAACATATATTCTTCAATCATCAAGAACCTCTTATTACTTTACAAACTCAGAAACCCAAACATTCCATTTGAATCAAGGAAATTACTCAAGACAATTTGGATATTTCTTTCCAACCAACCCAAATATTGGTAAATAAACATAGAAAATTTCAAAATCAACAAAATGCAAAACAACTAGATTTAGGGAATGTTTTACAATCTAAGAATCAATGGCCTATGTTCTCATCTCAAGCAATAAATTAGAACCAAATCATGGATCAAAATGCATATGCTCCCTATAGATCCACATAAAACCATGGGCACATTCCACCCCAATAACAACAAAACTAGGGGCACATTCCACCCCAATAGCAACAAAACTAAGGGCACATCCCACCCCAACAACAATAAAACCAGGGGCACATTCTACCCCAAAAACAAAACTACTAGGAGCACATTCCACCCTAACAAAAATAAAACCAAGGGTACATTCCACCCCAATAATAACAAAACTAGGGGAACATTCCACCATAACAACAATAAAACTAGGCACACATTCCACCCCAATAACAACAAAACTAGGGGCACATTCCACCCTAATAGTAAAAAACTAGGGGCACATTCCACCCCAATAACAACAAAACCAGGGGCACATTCCACCCTAACAACAACAAAACCAGGGGCACATTCCACCCCAACAACATCTTATCCAATCCATAAATGCACCAAACATACAAGAATGGAATTATATGAAGGAAATTATCCAAAGATTGGATACAAATAATAGAGTCAAAAAGTTTGAATTTGATGAGATATTCCCATATCCATTTGAATTATGTAGTCTCAAAAACCCCTTTCCACCTCATTTTGAGGCACCCAAGTTTGAAAAACACAAAGGAAAGGATATTTTAATGAACACATACATGCATTCTTCATTTTATGCCAAGATGTTGCTTATAGTAATGAGTACTTACTATGAATATTTTCATGAAGTTTAGTAGGATAAGCTCTTGATTGGCTACTTAAACTACCCAAGGGATCAGTTACAAATTGAAATGACTTATCAAACAAAATTTAAACCATTTATCATATAACATATAACATGAATTAACCATTGTTGATTTATGCAAAGCCAAACAACATGATGGTGAAAGTTTTCCTACATATCTACAAAGATGGAGAGCATTGGCAGGTCACTTTCAACATAATTTTCTAGATAAAAATTTGGTTCATATCTTTACATAGAATTTTCATACTAAATTTGTGCATAATCTATGGTTAGCTTATGCTAACTCATTTGAAGAAATTATTGACAAAGGAGTGTAGATTGAGAAGGCTCTTATTGCTAGGGGCCTTGTTAAGATCTTTGCACAAGGTCAAGTATCTAATTAGACTAAATCACTAGCTCCTCAAATAGTAATGCAGGATAAGTCTAAAAGCTTTAACAAAAATAAGAACATGGTTGGAAATGGGGTGATAGAAACAAGACATGTACAAATAGTACAGGCTATGCCTCTTCCAAATGTATAATTAACTCCCTCAAATCCACTACCTAATTTGTAAAGACAACATCCATAAAGGACATTTCATAACAATTTTAGAGTCTTTATCAAGTTAGGAGAATCAACTAAAATGGTGTTTCTAAAGCTCATTATAGCTAATTTAATTATATGGCTAGTATCAAGGCCATTTCCTCAAGATCAACCAAAAGTAGACTGGTACAAAGAGAATGAATTGTGTAACTTTCATCATGTTATTAGTCATGGTGCATATCATTGCATTCAATTGTGACATATTATTGAGGACTTCATTGAAAATGGTGAGCTATAAATTAAGTCGGCCCCTAATTAGGACATAAATCAAGATATGGGAATCTAAAAAGACCCCTTTCCTTGACATGATCCACCACCACAAAAAAATAGTTAAAATGGTCACAATCAAGGATAGAGGTAGAATCATAACCAACAACAAGGTCAAAATTATAATGAGCATAATCAAGATCATAATGCCCACACTAATAATGTGGCTTATAACAATGTACCTTATGACTATAATAATACTATGGGATGTATTTCTACAACCCACATTGCGACTGTTATTATAAAACCACATAGCTAATCTCATGTTCCTCAAAAGATGGGACCCATCATTATAGGGTTAGCACCCTCTCCCCCTAGTAATACCATGTCAATTTCACATCATCATGTTGCTACTCTATTTGCATGAGTTACTAATCCTAAACAATAGTATTATTTTTCTAATTATAAAGACTCCTCACTGACCCAAAATTATAAAAATATAGTCAATCACCCATGAATCACCATCTAAGGCCCTTTGCCTCACTCTTCTAATTATAATGACTCCTTTCTACCTCTAGGTTGTGCAGTTACAACTAGATACCCATGAGTTACCATCTAGGGCCCTTCACCAACTTCTTTCCATAAACCTAATGAGAATATTGTGCCAATGGTTCTAAAGCCGAATACTATCCCAACAAAGACTAAACTAGTTCAATCCATAGTTCAAAGGCCTTATAGTCTAATAGATCAATTAGATAAAATGCCTACACAAATTTCCATATTAGAACTCTTGCATACATCTAATGGCCATAGAACCATCTTCAACAAAATTTTACAAGAGTCTATTATGACTAATGATATAAACACTGATTAGTTCCAGAACCTAGTTGGACATTTGTCTTCATTTCGAAAAATCACATTTGATCAAAAGGACATGTCCAACCTCAAATCAAACCAAAATAATCCACTATACATTGAGATAATCATTATGGATCACAAGATCAAGTAGGTTCTTATAGATAATGGTTCAGGGTTGAACATCATATCTCTTAAATTGGTGCAATGATTGGGTTACATGGATAAAGGCATTCAAATAGAAACTATTACAATCAAGGCTTATGACAACACTGAGAGGGAGTCATTTGGTATAATTTGGTTACTAGTCATGGTTGGGTCTCTTTCTCATCACACATTATTCCATATTATGGGTATTGATATTCCTTATAACATACTTCTTGGTCATCCTTTTTTCTATGAAGTACATGTAGTTCCATCTACTCTTCACCAATGCCTTGAGTTTCCCCATGATGGGATCAAGGTTACTATTCTCATTGATTAGTAGCCATACCAATACTATAAATATCTTGAAGTAGATTTGCATAATTATAACTATTTCCCAAGTTTTGAATTAATTATAAAGAATAATAAATCCATCATTTTTCATTCATCTCCATTTAATTATATAGACCTTAATGATCTAGCCTCCACTTTGATTGGTCCATTTCCTATAGCTCTAGCCAAACAAGTTATTATTAAAGATGCAAGCATTTTTGGGTACCATCTAAATAATGTCATCCATATTGTAAAATTACCAAAATCCCACATGATCTAAAAAATAATAAAAACATTCTCATGCTTATATACATTTATACATTGTCATTCCACCATGCTATGCTCTTGTTATTTTACAAGCATAAAAACACCAGTTCATTTCATCTTATCCCACACACTTGCCATTTTGAAAGATCATTTTTTCTCATCTCATCATCTTCTTGTTTGCCAGACCATTCTCATTTTTTTTCATATCTTCTATTTCTTCTATAACATTAATCATGTTGGTCTAATCATCATTTTTCTTCTATCCCATTTCTTGGGAGAACTACATTTGGCCAAAAGTTCATGTTGGAATATGCATCCATGGAACTATGTAGGAAGCATCCACTTGTCTTATACATCTGGAGTTAGCTCAACCAAATCCTTCTTTTTCCTCTCTTACCCCATTTATTCTATCATTATTTGTCTTTAATTAGGGAATAATTGTCATTTCATTGTTCTTTATTATGATGTGGTGGAAAGTAATGCCTCTACCACACATGTATGAACATTTGTCTTTAAACCACACTAACTTGATTTTTGTTTGTGTGTGTTTATTTGAGTTTTCTTTGTGTTTTTTGTTCTTTTTCACCTCTCCTTTTATTTCTCCTCATTTTCTATTTTTATTACTTCTTATTCCATTCTTGGTCTTATGTTTCTTTATTTGTTTTTACTTATCTCTTTTGTGTTTTCAAACATCTTGATGATTCACATGGATCTCAATTATTTATATCTTGATCCTATGTTATTACATTGTTCTTGGACCATATTGTTTATTTTATTGTTGTTGGTGTCTTGTTTTTTCTATTAAATTTTTCTTTTCTCTTTTATGTTCAAGAATGCCTTGATGGTCCACATGGATCTTGATTATTCATATCTTGGTCTAATGTCATTAAGACATTCTTTCCTTAATTTTTTAAACATTTTTGTTCCTACTTCAAATCATATCTTGATTTCAAGTTAGGCTCATTTATCTTTATTTTTTCTCTATCTTTTCTTTTTTGTTTAAATGTAAATCATTGTAACTCTAATTTTGGTCATTTTTACCATTATCCTTAGTTATATATATTCAAATTTAAACTATCTCAATACAATTAGAATCTTATGTCATTCTAAGTTAATCATACTTATGATGCTTAATTTCTTTTGATAAGCAAGTAATTTGGTGCTTAGGTCTTAACATCTTAATGTCAACATCATCTCTGATGAACAATTCTCAAGAACACTTTGCAAAAACTAGGCTCATGATATGGAATTAGGCTTCTAGGTAGCATGGATTTTAGTACTCAATTTTATTCTTATATGTGCATATCTTTGCATACATTATGATTCTAATCAATTCTCGGTCCATTTTCATCATTCCTCATTCCAGTCTCTCCCAAACTTGGGTGAACTACATTGGCCTAAAGTTTATGTTGGAACATGAGTCCATAGAACTATGTAGGTAGTGCTCAATTTCTATTAAGATCAGATCAACTATCTCTATTATTCTTTTCATCTCTCTTATCACTTTGTGCATTCTCATATGCTTGGTTTTATATGGCTTTATAAACTATTACACCATCGCATATACGTTTGCACTCACTCACTTTAACCTATTTTTTTAGTTATATCCTTGAGTTATTTTTTCTTTCCAATTTCCCATGCTAGGGCCCAACATCTAAACCCTATTTGAATCAAATCATCTCTATAGGGAAAAAATCATTATTTATTATTTATCAATGATCAAAATTTTCCCTACTAGGGCAAAACTATTTTATCATGATCAAATCAACTCCATTGGAGTACTTCTTGTTATATTCTCTTTAGAGACCCCATTTTAGTAGTGCTTCCCTTCCTGAATTAGAATGTTCTCTCTTTTCCTCTAATTCCAATCTCTCCACATTAAATCCCATGATGGTAATATTTAGTGTGCAACTTGTCTCAAGATTGATCAATATCGTAAGTGCATAACTTGTACTCTCAAATTAGGTATATTTATAGTGTGTCCCTTACATTTATGGATTGTATATTTCCCATTCCCCTATCTATAGGGCCTATTATAATTCTAATTATATTTTGATTATTGATGGTAATCACATGTGAAATAATTAACTCATCTGGATGTGATCTATTCCATGGGTTAAACTCTCAATTTCTCTCTCTTTTTCAAAGTCCATCCTTTTCTTCCATCTTAGTATGTCCTCTCGAGGGGCATCATGGGTTTGTTATAATTTATTCTTGAAAAATATTATCTTTTAAAAGACATTTCTTTGATTTAATATCTCTCTATACCTTCTCAAATAGGGGTAAAATGTAGACATCAAATTCCTAACACCATTTGTGTCAAAATTGTCAGTCTTACTTGAATTGCACTCAAATGCACATTTTAGGTCAAAATCCATAAAATGCACTAAATGGTTTGAACTTGTCATATACAAGTGCCAATTTAGGTCAAAGCATCCCTAAATAAGGCCATTCATTTTATGGGCCAGCTAACTTTGATTAGATCATTTAGAGTCAAAATGACCATTTTGCCATTTGGTGCACTAGATCACTCTTTTTTTCTAATTCATTGGTACATGTCATGTACTTTTGTTATTTAGTGTTGGAAACATAATAAATGGGAATATAAATCCAATTCATCTAACATTACCTTCCAATTCCTCTCCAGTCAAATTATGACCCAATAATATTACTTTCTAACCATTTTGATTAGTTAAGGGCCAATTTTCAAATAATCACACAAATGTTGATTAGTCTTGTTTAAGGTTAATTAATCCAAATCAAGATATTAAGTGGATTTTACATGAGATTTTTTGAATATTTATTTTTGAAAATTGATTCCTATTAAATTCATCATTAGGTGATATCATTTATTAAGAAGACATCCCTAGGCCATAAATGCCACAAATATCAAGATTGTGGGTCACCTATGCCTAGTTAATGCCTCCATGCCTCTTCAATGCCCCTTCTTCCATAGTCATGATGAAGATAATTATGGATTTAATTCTAAATATTAGGATTATCCATGGCCACACATCTCAATCTTGAGATGGATGGTCATGGTTGATCCTGACCAATCTTAAGAATCTATAAATATAGAGGCCATGGATGTGAATTTTAATCTATTTTGGTGTAAAGTTATTATGCTTAAATATATTCAAAAGGTTTTGCATTCGATCATAGGTTTTGCTTGAAAGCTTCAGTGATAGGATAGTTTAGTGATTTGGAATCAAGAGCCTAGGCTTTGTGGAGTGTACTTGAGGCATTGGAGGAGCTTACCACCATTGTTGACAAAGACAAAGATGCTTGATCAAGGGAGAACATGTTTTTGAGCCACATGGGTATGGTGAATCCATTTGGAAAGGTAATATGGTGTTGCTTTCTTTAATTTGTTTCTTTCTATCCTTTGTAATTACCATAGGAATAGATAGGCTTGGTTAGTTAGTTATTTATGCATGTTTCATTATTTATGGACTAATGCTTGACTAACTTGTTTTGTAATCCTATCTACAACTAGCTATGCTATTTCTAGATGTACTGATGGAATAGGGGGATCTATGAGTTTATTTATTGAAACCATATGTTTTTTAACCTTGTCTCTTAGTTCATCCTTAATGACCTTGTCATTATCCATTTTCTCAAAGAGGGAGTTGGTGCTAGAATTAACATCATGTTTCAACCCCTCCCTCATATGATGTCCAAGGTGAACCTTTGATCCTTGATATTCCCCCAACATTAGATATTATTTCTATTTTTTTGTGGGGGAATCATAATACCTATATATATTTCCCCTACTGAGTCACACAATATTTTTGAGAAGGTCCAGGGAGTAGTCTAAGATTTATTTCATGTATCTAAAAGACCAAAATCCAGTATAATGGGGGAAATCATTTTCATGTATTTATTCCCCACTATTTATGCTAACCAATTAGGTGTATCATCCTATTGTGTAGATATTGTTACTAGAGAATCTAAAGTTGAAGCTATTAAAATAGTAGACATAGTGATAAGTGTCAAATCTTATGTTGATATTATTGTTTCTTGATCGATAGATGTCTTTACAATTTCATATCCATCTATATGTTGTAAGTCCACATTTGCATCATGGTCTTACCCCTTGCATATCTTCACTAAAATGGTTGGGGTTACTATGGAATAAGTAAGGGAAATAAGAATAAATGTGTCTACTAAGGGTGTATCTTATGGAAGTGATATTAATGGGGGAGTAGACAAAGGAATTCAAAACTTGGGGACTGGTAGGAGTGTGGAGTCCAAAACATCAAATGAGTCAATTAGAGTAGTAGGGATACTCAGGGGTGGTAAGGTAAGAAAGATGAAGGGGGATGAATATGTAGCAATACTTATACTAGGAATTAGGATGGATAGTAGAACTAAATTTAGAAGAGTCCACAGCTATATACTACTAGTTAATATTATAAATCAATGGGGATGGAATGGAGGGATTTTTAAATGGAATGGAAGGAATTATGGAAGAAGGAAGTGAAATTATGGTAGGAGGGAGTGAAATGGAAACCTAAGTATCCACTGAAGGGGGAATCTAAGTGTCCAACTGACTTATTTGTAATGTTGGTTATGGACTTACTACCATGAGTACAATGGTGGGAAAGGAGGGTGGAGTTACTTGGGGTGAAGGAGGAATGGAGATAGGAGGTTTTGGAGCTACAAGAATGATAAAAATAGGTGGGGGATGAACCACATAAATCGGAGTGGTAACTATGACTAAAATAGGGGTTGAAGCTATGGATGCTTCAACTATAACTATGTCCTCAAATGAAGTAATGATTAGTTTATATGTTGCTACTTCTTCTTTGCTTAATTATCCCCTTTTGGCCTTAGATTTCTTCTTCTTCTTATGGGATATCATTAGCCTATCTAATTGTTATCTTATTATACCATTGGGACCCTTCACTAATGTTGGGATTCCTTTCTCCTTGAGTTTTAGTAGTATATTTATGATACTCACTATATCCATGGTCACTTGGACCTCTTTACTCTTGAGCTAATTGAGTGTTTTACTAATTACATGTGTAATTTTATCTATCAAAAATAAAGATTTAGGGATAAACCACCTTACTACCAAAAGGTGTTGAGTGATGATCTATTTATAGTATATATTTTCCATTGGGGATGCATCATCCACCAAGGCCTATAGGATTGATGCTAAATAAAAATCTTTGACTTGATCTAAGGTAATTCTAGAACAATCCCTCAATCTGACCTCTTCTTCATCATCTACATCTTCCCAAAAATCTTCAAAGTAATAAACATGGGAATATGTAGAGATTCCCAGTCTGCTAGTGATGTTACCATGAAAATCATAGTATGACCTCTCCTCCAAAGCCCTCAGGGCCATCTATGCCATTTATGCATGACCAAACTTGGATTTGATTAAGGAGGGGAATGTGTATCTTCCTATATTGACTGGTAAATAGATTATTAACTTATGTTTACTAGATAAAATCTTAGGAGTTTCCATAAGTTGTATCACTAGATCCATCAATTCCCACATATCATTCACATATACTGGGAGTGTGTAAGGGTAGCCACTAAATCCACATACCCTAAAAAAGGAGTAGGTGGGGAACTGAATGAAGTAGGAACCCTACTAGGTGATTTTTTTAGTATTTATGTTAGAGAATATATTTCTCTCAAGTTATTTTTCAAACATTATTATGATGAAATAGATGAATTCATCATTGAACCTTATAATGTGTTTTTTATTAGCCTCCAAAGTGAGGTCAGGATAATAATTATACACTTTATTAGCCTCACTAGCTATAGTGTTGAGGCTTAGGAAATCTCTCCCCATATCCATTATATATACTAAATAGCTTGTCATATAGAATTTACATATTGTTTACACCTCCATCAACTTCTTATGGAGGGAGTCACTAATGAGTTGGACCTAGTGGATATATTGTTTGTTTTAATGAATGGCCCATATGTACTGATACATCCTCCCCTTGATAATTTTTTCATCAAGATTACCATTGATCCTATGCAATAATATTATTATATATCCAGCCTCATCCTTGAAATCAATTCTTGCTAGTACTTTTGGTAATATGGTGGAGGAAGTCTTAGAGGTCTTAAGCCATTATTTATTTATCACTCTATGGCATCCGAAGATATTATCTTGAAATAATTTTTGGAATGTTTCTAGAGTTATATCTAGATAACTCTCAAACTATGGTATCATAAATATTGAATCAACAAAATTTGGATCCAAATTTAGAATCCTTTCCCATTTATCATTCAATACCTCTCTCTTATAAATAGCATAATGTTGTGTTAGTTTCATTACCAGTTTAAGTCTTTACACTGTCAAGGGAAAAGTGGCTCCTTATGGTAATCCAAAGTCATAGATACTCTAGATCCAGTTGTTTTTAAACTCTACATTTATCCTAGTTTAGAAGTCCCCTAAGTCAATGTGACCTAGGTACATATCTATGATCTTAATGGTGTTTTATTCTAGACTAAGAGCCACCCTTGGCCCCTTTGACTTGAACTTCATCTCTTTCCTAAACATGGATTCTTGAGAGAGTACTGAGGGGAAAACCAACTTCAAATTTGGCAAGATTTATAGGTGGTAGAAGTAGATAGAAAATCAAGTGGAAATTGGAGTTGTTCTATGTAGGTAAAAAGTCTGTGGGAATGTATAGCTATTAAAATAGATTGAAATGTTTGGTAGAGATTGGAGGTGCAAAATTCAGGTCAGATCTTTAACAGAACTTGGAACTATTTTGAGTAGCTAAAAATTCCATAGGAAAGTATAACTATAAAAGTAGGTTGAAATATATGAAAAATATTTAAGGTGTAGAATATAGGTCAGATCTTTGGTGTAACATGGAACTATTCTAAGTAAATAATAAAGTCCATAGAATTAGGAGTTGCTTGAAATAATGGAAAAGTTCATGAGTTTAGAAGGTATTCAAAATAGGTTGAAATCCCATGGAAATGGGAAGTGTTTTGATAAATAGATATCCCTGTGATGATTATAGGTGCTTGAATGAATGGATAATACCATGAAGATGTGGAGGAATCAAATAAGGAATATTTTCTAGTTATGTAAATATATGCTAGTATATTCACTTGGTTATGAGACTAATGGAGAAACCCTAGATTTTATTATGATTTATAAAAGAAACCTAGGATATCAATTAATTTCAATGATAAACTTGGGAAAATAACCTAATTATTTAGAAAATATGATTACTAAGAAAATAGAACACATAGAGAGCGTCTATGACACCATGATAAAAAACCCTAAGATGCCTCAAAAAAGAAAACCTAAGAAATTCTAATCAAACTTCATAAGAGTGAAATAAACTTAAAAATTTTTGAATGTAGGAAATAATGTCTTAATTAAATGTATAAGATTCAAAATAATACCATACAAGGGTAGAATTGGCCTTGACATGAGGTTTGAGGCATGACTTCTAGTTGTTACTTGTAGGGTTGAGGTCATGGTGTAAAGTCATTGCTTATAGGTCATTATCAGATCTCCAAATCAATTTTTTTAAATTAATAATGGATTAAAAAATCCCAAGATCTATCTATATATAGACCCTCTATAATTAATTCATAGATAGTAGTAGTTGGTAGGAGTCTAAATTCTTCAATAAATTTTGCAATTTGGTAAATTGCATGTTGAATTTTAGATTTCAAAAGCAAGGATAGGTTACCTCTTCAAAAATTGAAGGTAGAACTCCAAAATCAATTTGAAATTTGAAAAATTACAAATTATTATCTCATTTTTAGATTCTATAGGTTAGGTGATTGGTAGGAACTGGAACCTGGATTGTAATTTGTAATTTTGTAAATTACAAATTGTAGTCCAAGTTCTAAATTTTATGGGGTGTTTAGTTTGTGGGAATTGGAACTCTATTTTCAATTTACAATTTTGAAAATTTCAAATTGCAAATGGGTTTCCTGTTTTTACCATCTAGTGTATTGTAGGATCCAAAGCTCTAGATGTAATTTGTAATTTTGCAAATAGAAAATTATAGTTAGATCTCTACATTCCACTAGGCAATGCATTATGGGATCTAGAGATTGGGAAGCAATTTTGAAAATTTGAAAATTATAAATTGTAGGTAGTGTTTTGGATTTCAAAATATAAAGGAAATGTGTGTTTTGGGATAATTTAAGGTATTTTATAAAAAACGAGGGGGTCTCCATTAGGGTACCTATTGTTGATATTTTTGGGATGAAAATATCAACATTTTTGGCAACTGTTATAAGATGATTGCCTTCTAATCATTTTATTTCAAGTAGCTTTCTAGTTCATTGGGTATGGATTCATTTTAAGCTTAACACACTTTAACTAGTGAAGAACAAACTAGGATTTGCCTAAACAAGAACAAAATAGGAAAAAATAGAACAAACTAAGGAAACAATAACTCATAATGAGTTGACTTGTATGAAATCACTTATTTTGGAAAACACAACTAACCTTATTATATACAAAATTTTATTTTTTGGAATAAATTCTAACATCAAAATCAGGCTTTGAGGTATATCCCATTAACTGGGATAGGTAGTTTTGGTCCATTGAGCTTGGATAGATAAAATGCATTAGCTCATTTACACTAAGTTATAATATATGGACCACTCTATATTACATAAAACTGGGTGTCCTTGTCTAGTTTAACCTTATTTTCATCTCATTTCAGGACCATGTCTCCTTCATTAAAGCTCTTATTAGATGCCTTTTTATCAAAAGTCTTTTTTTATCCTGATTTGCTTTGAGGACTTTCATTGATTGATTCATGATTTCTTCTAGTTCTATGAGTTCAACCAATCTTACTATCATTTCATCATTGTCAATAAAATCCAATTGGTGATTGATCTCTAGAGATGGTAACTCAATTCATAGTGAGACTCAAGCTTCCCTTCCATATACCGACATAAATGGGGAGTTGTCAATGGCTCTCTTAGGAGTGATCCTATTAGCTGATAGTGCTAATTTCAAATTCATGTACCATGTCCTTTGGTTATCCTCCATTATTCTTTTGATAATTCTTATGAGGTTTTTTCTAGTAGACTTAGCTAAGTCATTACCCTACAAGTAATAATTAAAATAATTACTCAGGTATACATTATGATTTATAGCCCATTCACTAACTTGAGTGACCATGAAAGCTTTGGTATTATCTAAGATAATGGTGTGAGGAATACCAAACCTTGAGACTATGCCATCCATAAATTACAAGATAGATGTCTCCATGGCATCTTTCAGTGCAACTACTTCAATCCATCTTGTGAAATATTATATTGTTATGAGGACCCATTTGTAGTATGCACTTGATAATGGGTTAATAATACCAATGAAATACAACCCCCATTGATAAAAGGGTTAGTTAGCTTGAATTGGTTTAAGAGGGAAGCATGTTAATCTTTGCTTTCTAATGAAGTAAGCCCACTTCTCATAGTTCCTTACCCATTAGTGGGCATCTTTGAATAATTCAAGCCAATAATATCTTTGTCTCTTTATTTTGATAGCCATGATTCTTATAGATAAATGTCCACTTGATGGGCCATCATGAAATTATTCGAGTACCTTGGGGACTTGATTGTGTTTGATACATATTAGCATGACTCCATTCATATCCTTTCTAAATAATATTCCATCAAAAAGAATGTAAGGAATGGATTAGAGTCTAAAATACCTTTTTTTGGAGTACTAAAAGTCGTATGAGTACCTACCAATCTATAGGAAAATGGTCATGGCATGGATGTAGTTGTTGAAAAGAGGTGGATTGGCTATCTAAGGTGAACTTTGAGCATATACTATTTTAGACGTTGATTTATAAATCTTGATATTTGAATTTAGTTGTTCACACAATCCCTTACCTCTTATAAGCTTTGTGATTTTGATGTCCATGTCATATTTTATGACCTTTGTGATCAATCCTACTATTTTTTCATTTATCTCCTGGTTCAACAAGAACTCTTTAACGCTTTTGTGGCTCACCATCAGATGAATTCTATTATTCAATAGAATATGCCTAAAGTTTTTGAGAGCCTTAATCAAAACATATACTTTTTTCTCTATAAAACTATAATTTTCCTCATAATCCTTAAAGTATTGACTAAAGAAATATATTGGTTGTTTCAATTATTCTTTATTATATTGAGTTATAATAGCTAAGATGCTTCTCTCCCCTCCAAAATCATAGAGAATGAAATCTTTCTCATAGTTGGGGTTGACTAAGGTGGGAGATTGAGAAATAACTTGTTTGATGGCTTCAAAGATATCTTTTCCCTCCTATATCCAACTAAAAATGATACCCTTCTTGAGTATTGCAGTAAGGGGTTTATCCATAAGGGAAAAATTTGGAACAAATCTTCTTACAAAGTTTATTTTTCCAAGAAAACTGTCTAATCATTTCTTATGGCTTGGAAGTGCTAATGCAGATATAACACTAATTCTCTTTGGGTCTATTACAATAAACTCCTTTGAAATAATATGTCCAAGTAGTTTACCTTAATTAACTATGAAAATGTACTTCTTGGGATTGAGGGAAACCCTAAATTCTCTACACCTTTCAAAACTTTTTATAAAGTGATTCAAATGTGCATCAACATGATGAGTAAAAATTGATATCATCTAGATATAATAGGATAATATCATTTGTCAAACCTCTAAAAGTCATATATATGTCTCTCAAAAATGTCACACCATCATTATTTAGTCTAAATGGCATCTTTTTGTATGCATATGTACCTCATTTTGTGTTGAAAGTAGTCTTGAACTTGTCTGATTCTTGCACTAGGATTTTATTATATCCAAAATAACCATCTAGAAGAGAAAATATTTTCGATCTTGATATATTTTTAATAATTTGTTCCATGAGGGGAAAGGGATAATGACCCTTTATAGATTCCTTATTCATATCCTTGAAATCTGTACAAAGCCTAATTTCACCATTTTTATTTCTTATAGGACTAAATTAGCAACCAAAGATGAGTGTTTGATAGGGAAGATGATATTAGCCTCTATCAATTTGGACAACTCACTTTTCATCAAGGGTTATATTTTTGAATTAATTAGTATCTACTTCTATCTAATAGGCTTTGTATTTTGATCAATCTCTATTGTATGTTAGGCTAAGCTAGGGTCAAACCCCCTTAGATCTTGATAAATCCAAGCAAAGTTATCATCAAATTCTTGACAAAACTCAATAAAATATTGTTTCTTAGAATCATTACATACCTTTTCTATCTTCAATGACTTCCCCTCTAAGATGACCACTGGCTCATATTATTCTTCATTCATGGTGATGTTCTTTTTACCTTTTAGCTAATCATCTTAATTGAAGATGTTTTCTAGCATAACAAGACCCATAGGTAGATTATTCATCTTTAACTGGATGATCTGATCTCCATATTGATCTTGGAGTCTTGACTAGTCCCTATTAGAGAATTTAACTTCTTCTCTTAGGAAATTGACAATTTATTGGTCACTATCAAAGACTTGCCAATTGGTTACATTATCAAGAACATATGGCCTTACTATCAACCTTACATGTTTCCTATTTTTCTTCTTTATTTCTTCATGTAGGTTGTATTAGGAGATTATGGAATCCATATGATCATAATATTTATTTTGTGATCCTAAAACTACTTAAATTTTCAAAGGGGTAAAGTCTTCTAATAGGTCCCAAACCCTATGTTTGTAAGATCTTAGAAAATTATTCTTAGTTACACTTTTGGATCTCATTTGGTGAATAATCAACTCATTGTCACCAAATATTTGTAGGGATTTTATCCCTCTTTATTTGGCCAATTTTAGACCTTGAATCAATGCTTAGTATTCAACTACATTATTTGTGCAACTGAACTAAATTTTAAAAGAATAAAAATAGCTCTCTTTTATGGAGTGATCAAGACAATACCTACACTTACACCATTTTTACTTCTCAAACCATTAAAGAATAATTTCCACATTCCTTGAAGATCTTTTGTTGGTTTTAATGGGTTTGGGATAATTACATCATTTTCATGAATACAATATGTGCCCAACCTTGTTTCCTATACATAGTCAGAAGGATCAAATTCAAGGACTAATCCCCATTCATCTAGGTAAGTGTCTAGAATCTCTTCTACAGGTGTTATAACTTCATGATCAATCTCCTCTTCCTAGTCCTATAGTATATAGTTCATGTCTATAGTGATAGGATTATATGGCTCAATATGGTATTTTGAAATTGTCTATCTCTTATTATTACTCTTGTACCATATCTCATCTTAATCAACATGTGAGACCAATCCGTAGATATATATCCTCCCGTTTTTGCAATGAAATCTCATGAAAGACAAATGAAAAAATAAGGAGGGGGTCTATTACTGAGATATCTTATGAAATTGAAAAGATGGGATAAGTGTGAATAATAAGTTTTAGACCCTTTATTATTCTTACCATTTGAATAATAGTCCCATCTAATTGAACCACACCTTTATTGATAGGTGTATACTTTATACCAAGGGCATCAGATATTTTTTTGGGCATCACTGCACTACTAGCCCCTAAATCTACCATAAAATTATGAATGAGATGCTTCCCTACTGTAAGTGAAAGATAAAAGGGGGAGTATTACAATTTTTTATTTTTTTTGTGTCAATTTATGGTTGACATAAATTAATTACACCATCAAGTCCCTTGGCTTGAACCTTGTCTATTATCTAAAAGTTTTTTAAAGCCACTTATAGCAAATCCCTTTATGCAGGAATAAATAGTGCTTCCCACATAGTAAAATTCATATTGGTCTTTTTCATTTTCTCAACAATACTAAAAAATAATATTAATAACCTTTATTGGTTCCTTTTTAAGAGCTATGTATTATTTTACAAGGTTTGTATTCATCACTTTTGCTTTGGGCTAGCCTGGAGGTACAAAGGGTAACCTTTATACTATGTTGCTCTTTATAGGTTTTTGTAAAACTTTAGAAGTTATAGCTTTCTCCACCCTGGGGGGATGATCATTTTATATTTCTATTTTCTTTGAATGTGTATTTATTTTCACTATACCTCCACCATGGAATAATGCTTCCTCTTGATTTACATGATAAAAGTCATCATCTTGCTAGTTTAGAAGAGTTGCCTCACCTTGAGTAGGTTCTTGTGTATTTTCTTGTTGGGAAGTGGATTCTTATTGATGTCCTTGTGTATTGGATATAAATTTCACCATCAAATATTTATTGATAACACCATTAGGATAAGTATTATGGTTATATGACTTAGATAAAGGATAACACCATTCATACTCCTATGCCAAGTTATTCTAAATAGGTAAAAATATCTTTGATAACACCTAGTATAGGTAGAGCATGGATGTTTGGAGGATTTTATTTCATAGTTTGACCTTGTGGCAATGAGTTTCCTTTGATATGGCTTATTATTTGGTTGGTATGCTAGGTTAGCATGCCCATAAGGCTTATAGTTCTAGTATTGTTGCCTCTTCATTACTACTAACTCATTGCCAAAACTCTTGAGTAGTGAATTAATCTCACACAAATTATTTTTAGGTGTGGGAGCTAAATCTAGTGCTTTACTCATGGTGGGAATTGGTTCAATTATAGGTGGTAGATTAGGATGTATTTCTTGAAATAGAGGCATTAGTGGCCTTGGGGAAATTTTCCATATTTTAATTAAATAATTTTTTGCCATTATTATAATTTCATAGGCATTAGGAAGTGTAGTGCCACCCATTAAATAAATCATAACAACTATATCAATATTCAGGGATCTCAAGTAATATAGGAAAGCATTATTTGGAGTTGTCTTGACTAATAATAGAATTCTATTCCATGTCTTTTTAAAATGGAAATTGAAGTCAGTCATGTGCCCATGAGGAGCTTGTTGAATAATAGTTAACTATTAAACCAGGGAAAGGTGGTCACTCTTGTCTTCAAATTGAGTACATAGTACAATGCTTAAGTCATCCCAAACTTAGATGGAGTTGGGAGCAATACCTTTATACCATTATAAGGCTTTACCTTTGAAAGAGGAGATGAAGAGCCTAATTTCAACATTATCTTTTACCACATTATGAACTGAACATAGACTAAAAATATATTATATATGTTCCATAGGGTGGTAGAAGTTTCACTAATAAAATAGAGGAGTCTTTTTAAATGTGATGTAGGTATATCATCATACTAGGCCAAATAGAGTAAACTGCCTTCATTGAACGCTATGAAATTTAAATTATAGACATAATGGGAAATATGAAACTGATAGGAGTACTTCAAGGATATGTAAATAAAATTTTAGGATATACTCTAGGGCAAGGAAAAATTTATTTTGATATCTTTTTAGAAGGAAATGATAGTTCTAAAAAAATAGTTCTTTTACCTTTAGTAGATGATCTTGTTTATTTACTTGGCATATGTAGACTTTGAAATTATAAATCCATAAGCTAATGGAATCATTAGGTGCTTTTTAAAATTTTATGAGGATCGTACAATGCTCAATGAGAATAGAACCAATATCCTTATAGTTTTTTGAGGTCTAATCAGGCATGCCAAAAACTATTATCACATATATTTTTCACCCATTCTTTAATGTAATATCTCATTATGAAAAACCTAATGATATATTGGGAATGTTGGAAAATTTTATCCCATATACCAAGCTCCTACCTAGATAGAGACGTTGAGTAGAGTCTTGATTAAAATGGATGATAAAAAAATGACTTACACAAGTCTAGAGAGACTAGGTTGTCATCAAACGTCATGAAGAAATGGACTGGTCAGCCCAATTATGCATTTTATAAGTTTACTTAGGAGGCATCTTAGAGCCAAAGGATTACATGGATATGAATTTATTTGTGCCAAGATCATTCTCTAAAAATTTAGTATCTTGATGAGATTTCTATCTCAAGATATAAAGCTTTAAAGTTAGACTTGTAGAATGAGATGTTCATGGGGATGTCAAGTTAAAGCTACAAGAATTAACCATTTGGATTTAAAAATCCTCAAGCATGCATGCATATGTCAAGTTTAAACTTTGTGAAATAGATGTTTTATTTCAAATGATCTACTGTCAATGGTCTATGTTCAATCATATCGAAGATCTAATGGAAAGTAGGCAAGCATATTTTTAGTGGGTCCCAAAGATCTAATGGAGTGTATTTAATCATGCACCCAAGATCAATGATGAACATCAAGTTAAAAGGTCAGCATAAGTGTGAAGAAAATAAGTGCCAAGATCTTTAGAGTAGAATCTAGATGTAATGATGAGAGTTAACTAACAAGGCCAATATGTCTAGACAAATCAATGGAGTGCATGAAATCATACAAAATAAATCTAATGATGAGGTCAAAGTCAAAAGGTCATAAGACACTGAAGACAAATGAGAGGGTGATAATTGTCTCAAGTACATTAGACTAGCAAAATATTTATAATTCATGTTTATTCATATAGATAAAGATCAATGGTATGCATGTAAGCTAAGAAATCAGATCTAACGGTGCATAAACAAGTTGATCAATAATAAATATTAAAAGTTGAAATCTAAGGGAATGTAATAGAGGTTGAATTTGACTCAGGTTGAACAAAATCAAATGCTTCAAAGATCTATGTTTCCATTAGAGCTTATTTGAATGTTAGAATTAGACACAATAATATAGTCAAGGTCATTAGTAATAAATCTCCAACACCATTGAAGCCTAGTATGAACCTCTAGTTTGAAGATTTGGAACATGCAGGGTCTACCTTCTAGGGTTGTAGTATTTTTTACATGACTGTGTTCATTTTTCTTTGAAGAATATTTGTGCATAAAATGAGTCCTTAGTTCCTACAAGGTTTAAAGGTAAAATCGGTATGTTTAAACCCAATAGATATCAAAAATGAGGCTATATAGTCTATAGTCTTTTTATTGATATATAGTAGCTATATGAAAACCAATAATTGGATTAGTTTTAGATCTATAGTAAAGATCCATGTTCAGGTTGGGGTAGGGATAGGTTTGAAGCATCTCATCTTTAGAAATGGCTATATCATTGATAAGTAGGTACTTACATTCACTCAAATCAAACATGGAATAGATTTATCAAGATCAAAGATATGATTATTTTGTCCTCATAATTAAGCAAGTGGAGATGGCATAGAGGATCAAAATAAAGAGATCTGGTGGTTGGAGAAATTAGCTAGAATATTTATTTATATTTTAGAGACTTTAAAGTTTTTCTCAAATAGTAAGCCCATGAATCATCATTTGAAATAGATTCTTGTCTTCTAGTGGATCTCTCAGCGAATGAGAAAGCTTGAAGATTATTGGAGCCCAATTTAGGTTAACTTGTTAATGAGGGCTAGTCTTGATTGGATTAAAATGTGGTGGATATTTTAAGAAAGATGGTGATAGTTCATTGATTGATTTTTTAACATGTGTTCCTTATTCTCTCTTATCCCTTTCTCTATATTACCCATTATTTCCCATTTTTAAGCTATCTATCCCTCTCCTAGGCATGACTAGACTCTATTAAGATTGAGCTTTGTAACCTCTTGAGATGAATAGATGACTATTTTAGATTCCATTATTTTGGTATAGTGTGATAATGTTAGTTTGATTTGTATATGGTAGAAATCTCTCCCTTATCAAGTCTTGATCTCACCTAGATACTATGTTATCTTGTTATGCATGTCTTGTTTAGTGTTTAATGCCATTTTATTAAAACTAGCATGTGGATACATTGATTGGCCAGTGCCTTAAATCAGGCCTTTCCATCACTTCCCTCAGGTTTTGATCACTTGGTAAACATCTACATGAAATAATAATGCATAACAAACATTTAGAGTTGTAGATTCAGTGTTTTTATTATATCATTAGTGTTTTTAGAAGTTTAAATAGAGTGAATGAAAAATAAATTTAGGTGAATCACCTACATTAGCTTATATTTCCATTTCAATTATTTTTCTCTCCCTTTTTACCCAATCAATTAGTAGGTTTTAGTGTAAATGAGATAAGTGATACATCAAAGGAGCTAGCCTCATTAAAAATCCTATAGGTCTAACCCAAGATTAGGTAACCCATAGCCTAGGGTCATTCCCATGTTGGATTAGATTTGAGTAGATGACCTAAATAATCCTTTACTTAGATAGGGTGCAATCTAAGTATATTATAGTTTTTGGAATGATAGGTGGGACCAAGATATAAAAGAGTATAAATATTACTAGTGTGTCTTTCCTCTAATCAACTTTTTAAAGTAAGGAAGTTAGAACCAATGGTGACTCCAAACTAAAGCTTCTGGTTGTAAGTAGCCTAGGTGTGTGGCATTGAAGATTTTAATTAGTTATTTCATCTCATTTTACATATGAGTTTGATATGAGAAACTATGGTGGATACCCCTCTTATTCACCTCCTTATTAGTAGTTCCAACATGATCCTCATGATCCATACGAGCCTAATCAACCTTACCAAGAGTTTTATCAAAGTTATGATGTACCTTATCAAGTTTCTCATGATCCTTATTATCAACGTCATGAATATTACCCTCCTTATGACCCATATCATCCCTACCATGATCTCTGTTAGCCTTATGGTGATCATCACCATCTATATATAGAGCCTTACCACTATTATGGTGACCCATACCAATCCTATAATATCCCTCATGAATCTTATTATCCTCGTAATCAACCCATTCAAATCCAAGATCAATCCATCTCAAGCTTAAAGAAAAATCTATTTGGCTATGAGAAAGAGATGATAAGCATAGACATTAGGAAGAGCTATAGAAAGGATATCTCCAAGCATGAAATTCAAAGCATGAGAGATAATATATAACAAGCTAAAGAGGTATGTTCATCTTTCATAAGGTAAGGTCACTCAAAGTTTAATTATGATATTCTAGACATTAGAAGTCTAATAGTAAACATTGAAGAGAAGCTAGTAGTTTATGAGAAACCCTAGGGTCATCGTAATCATCATCATGTTACTGTAGAGCTACCTTTTTACCTTCATGAATGCCAAACCAATGTTTACCATAGCCCTCAAAAGTCCATTTAGACCTTACCTAATTTTCCTACCTAGAAGTCTATCCAATAGAGGCCTCAAAAGGTTGAACAAGTATGTGTTTAGGAGACTAATATCCATGTTTCTCAGTAGTTCATATGTGACACTTCATCTTTAGTTTTGTAGGGAGACATCTCTAACCAATTCATCCATGATATTGAGGTTAGTTTAGCCAAGCAAATTGATTTTATAAACCAACATATCAATCATTCAATAATGGTTGTAAAGAAAACATAGTAGAATTTTTCTTCTTTCCCACCCATAAAAAAATGTATAGAATCAGAGGTTTCTAAACCTAAGTTTATGACTTGGGATTAGATTCAATAATTAATAAAGAAGGAAAAAAATCAAGCATAAGCTAAGATGAATAAGTTAAGATCAAGTAAGATATCATTCAGCCTCCACTCCTTTCCTTTAAAAATCCTAGAGCCTTTCCTTCATGGAAATCTATTCAAAAAATAAAGCAATAGAAGAGGTGAAGGTGATCCAAGAAGAGCAAAATCATGAGAAAAATCAAGCATCTATGGTAACTTATTTGGACCTTTATCATCTTACTAAATATTTTCAAGGGTCTATTGTGACACTCTTTTGAAAGAGCCTCTTCTTTATGAGGTAATCAATAATATGAAGTTATGGGAAAAAAAGAAGGTGACTTGATTGACCAAGAAGAAGAAATCATGATTGGGACACCTCTTGGCAAGTATAAACATGTTTTGGTCTTCCATAATGTTGTAAAAATGGAACAAGGGAAAGAGAAAGAGGTAGAGGATGAGATGTAAGTGCAAGAAAAAGTAAATGAAGAGGAAGGTACTAATGTTTAAGAGGAAGAAACTCTAATTGTACAAGTTGAAGGTGTTTCCCATGAGTTATTTGATGACTCAAGAGCTACCATTCATCATGAAGGACAAGATAATATAGGAGTAGAACACAATTACCAATCATTAGAGGAAGATGAAGAGTAAGCTAAAATTGATGGCATGCTCAATTATCATCTTGATGTTGAATATGAATAAATTTTGATTGACCAATATGAGATATCAAAAGAAGGATTACAACTTCATGATTGTGGTCAAGGAATTGGTATGCTTGTTTCTAAATTTCAGCTTGGAGAAACCCCAATTGGACTACAATTTAACGAGAACAAATCTTTAAGTTTTTTTGATATATTTCATTCAAGTAATTATTTACTTGAATATATTCCACTGTAAGATAAGAGGAGTGCTATCATCAAGAAAGAGGAAATTATTCTCTCAAGGGATGACATGTTTGAACTTTTCAAACATGGTTATCAACTTTTCTCTTTAACTTCACACATATCTCTACTTTTTTAAGTTGAGATTGAACTCAAATGGCCTCAAAAAGTCACAATATTAGATCCATCTCTCTTATAGGTTAACCTTTTAGATATTTCAAAGGAGACACACCAAGTTTCCCAACATATTCATGATCTACAGTTCATGAATAAAGAAGAATTGAAGATGTTCTTGAAAAGACCACAAATTTTTGAGGAGTAGGATTAGATCTTGGATTCACATCTATAATTCATGCATGTAAAATAGATAGTAGAGGAACCAATTTCTTCCCCAAGAAGACATGAACATGAAAATTCTCTTAGCTATAGAAGATATATATCAATAAAAACAATCATGCTTCAAAGTTCTAAGGTACACAAAATAA
This sequence comes from Torreya grandis, assembly GCA_037957365.1. Taxonomy (NCBI): domain Eukaryota; kingdom Viridiplantae; phylum Streptophyta; class Pinopsida; order Cupressales; family Taxaceae; genus Torreya; species Torreya grandis. Next base: position 207,385 of record JARHVA010006332.1, read on the forward strand.
CTTTTCATTCTATCCTAGAGGGAACAGTCTTAGTGAAAGTTAGTTATTCTAGGTTTGATTTGTTTCAATAAGTGACTAACACAAGAAGTATTCTTCTTCCCTTTTGTCTTATTTTCCATGTTTCCTTAGGTTAGTGGTCCTTGATTTGTTTAGGTTAGTTTGCCTTCTATTATGTGTTTCCCTTCAATAAGTACCTTGGGTACTTTGTTTTGTTTTTTCTTTTTGGTCCTTGTTAGTTTCAAGAAGAGTTATCTAGAAGTTGGTAACCAATTTTAGCTTCAAATCAATGTGTTGAATGAGAGAGGAGACTCCATACCCAATAGAATAGTCAAGACAAATGGTTTAGGTTCTCAAGCATAGTAGGCATGCTTCCTTGTGAGTTGCCAAATATGTTGACCAATTTTGGCCCATATACCGATATTCTACCTCAATAGAGAATCTAATTAGAGTCTTGATTGAAATGGATGATAAAAAATAACTTGGACAAGTCTAGAGAGACCAAGCCATCATTAAACAACATGAAGAAATAGACTAGTCAGCCCAATTATGCATTTCATAACTTCACTTAGGAGGCGTCTCATAGCAAAAAAATTGCATGGGCATGAATTTTATAAAACCAAGATAATTCTCTATAAATTGGGTGTCTTGATGAGCTTACTATCTCAAAATATTAAGATTCAAAGTTTGAATTGTAGAATGAGAAGTTCACGGGGATGCCAAGTTAAAGTTACAAAAATTAACTATTTGGATATAAAAATATTTAAACATGCATGTAGATGTCAACTTTAATATTCATGAAATATCCATTAGATTTGAAATGCTCTAAGATAAATGGTTAGTGTTAAATCATACCAAAGATCCAACAATAAGCAAGTGAGGATAGTGTCAGTGGATCCCAAAGATATAATAGAGCATGTTTAATCATGCACCAAAGATCAATGATGAACATATAATTAGAAGGTAATCATAAGCATGAAGTGGAAAAGTGTAAAGATCTTGGGATCATAATCTAGATATAACGGTGAGAATTGACTGACAAGGCTAATAGGTCTAGGTAGATTAATGTAGCAAATGCAATCATACAAAAAAATATAATGGAGAGATCAAAGTCAAAAGTTTAGAGGATATTGAAGACTAATGAGAGGGTGAAAATGTCTCAACCACATTAGAATAGAAAAATATCTATGGATCATGTTCATTTGTATAGATAACTATCAATAGTGTATGTGTAAGTTGAGTAAGCAAATCTAACGGTGCACAAACAAGCTATTTTATGGTCAATAAGTCAAAAGCTAAGGGACTATAATAGAGGTCAAATTCAACGTAGGTTAAACAAAAGCAAATTTTTCAAAGATATATTTTACCATTAGAGCTTGGTTGAATGTCATAAGGATACATAGTCATATAGTTGGGATCATTAATAGAGCTTTGATGCCATTGAAGCTTAGTATGAACCTCTAGTTCAAAGATTTGAAACATATAGGGTTCACTTCTGGGGTTGCAATATTTTTTCCCTAACTTTGTTAATTTTTTATTTGAAGAAGATTTGTGCATATAATGAATCCTTAGTTCTTTCAAGGTTCAAAGGTAGAATGGGTATATTTATACATAATAGAGATAAAGAATGAATCTATGTAGCCTACAGGCTTTTTATCAATATATATTAGCTATATGAAAACCAAAATTGGATTGGTTTTAGATCTATAGTAAAGACCTATGTTCAGGTTGGGGTAGGGGTAGGTTTGAAGTGTCTCATCTTTAGACATGGATATATCCTTGACAAGAAGTTACTTATCACCACTCAAAGAAGACATAGTATGGATATATCAAGATAAAAGATATGAAGATTTTTTCCTCATAATAAATCAAGTGGATATGGCATAGAGGATCAAAACAAATATATCTAGTGGCTGGAGAAAGCAGTTGGAGCATTCATTTCTATTTTAAAGCCTTTAAATATTTTCTCCAATAGTAAGCCCATGACTCATCATTCAAAATAGATTCTTATCTTTTAATGGATCTCTCAGCTAATGATAAATCTTGAATATTATTAGATCTAAATTTAGGTTAACTTGTTGATGAGGGCTAGTCCTTATTAGATTAAAATGTGGTGAAGATTTCAAGAAAGATGGTGACATTTCATTGATTGATTTTTTGATGCATGTTCCTTCTTCTCTCTTCTCCCTTTCTCTATATTACCCATTCTTTCCCATTTTTCAACTATCTATCCCTCTCTTGGGCATGACTATAATATTCTAATATTGAGCTTTGTAACCTCTTAAAATTAATAGATAAATATTTTAGATTCCATTATTCTGGTATAGTTTATTAATGTCAGTTTGATTTGCATATGTGGTAAAAATGTCTCCCTTCTCAAGTATTGATCTCACCTGACTACTAGTTTATCTTGTTATGTAGGTAATGTTTAGTGTTTAATTCCATTTTATTGAATCTATCATGTGGATACATTGACTGGTTAGTGCCTTGAATCTAGCCTTTCCATCACTTCCCTCAGGGTTTGATCACTTGGTAAACTATTCCATGAAATACTAATGCATAATAGACATTTAGAGTTATAGATTCAATGTTTTTCTTATCTCATTAGTGTTTTTATAAGTTCAAATAGAGTTTATGAACAATAAATTTAGGTACATCACCAACATTAGCTTAGATTTCCCTTTTAGTTATATTTATCTCCCTTTTCACCCTAGTAATTAGTAGGTTTTAGTGGAAATGAGCTAAGTGATACATCAGAGGAGATAACTTTGTTAAATATCCTAAATATCTGACCCAAGATTAGGTAACCCATAGCCTAGGGTCATTCCCATGTTACACTAGATTTGAGTAGAGGACCTAAACAAGGAATACCTCTAATATGTAGGACTTTGGAAAATTGAGGTGAACCTCTAAATAATGTTAGCTTCCTTTCACTAAATTTATTATAACTGATAAAATACCAATTTTATATAAATTGAGTGCCTTTAGTGATCTTTATTCTCAACTAAGGTTTGACTAGGAAAATAGTTTAAGAATGAAACTTTGCAAAAAATGAAAATGGTGACCACCAAATATGTTTATAGTGTATTTTAATGCTTGATTGATTAAACACAATATAATAGAAAAATAGATTGAAATTTATAGGAGCACAAACTCATGCAAATGGGAAATCAAAGGCAATACTTGTTATTATTCATAGAAGGGACAAGATTATTTTATTTTAATCAAACACTCTTCCAAAAGGGTAGAAACTACCACAAATGAAATTTCATGACTGAAATAAGAATTAAAAAATCCACAAATATTCATATAACTTTACATACATAGGTATTTCTCAGACAAGAAAGGTAAATATTCAATTATTTATCATTCTCCAAGTTACGACATGTAGAAAAAAAATCAAAATGAAAAATAACATTACTAACAAAAAAAATATAAATGGGATATTAGGTCCTACCCATGTCTATACAAAATATCTCATAAATTATATGTAGTTATCAAAAACTCCAACACCTAGTAGAGAATCATGCACATCTATAAATTCCATTGAAAAAGGCATAATAAATAATAGTTATGGCATCTAAGGCATGGTGAACAAGTTGGAAAATGATCATGCAATAGCTAGCATGATCTTCAATTGGTGTGGCATCCAAAGAACTTGATAAATCTTCATTAAATGCCTTTGTTCCTTTTCATGCATCTACAATGGCTCTTCATGCAATATGGGGTGCCAAAGTGAAACTCATTCTTTTAACAAATGATAACTACTTAAGTTACTTTTTTGTAAAACCCTAATTTGTAATTTCCAAGTGAAACTTTTACAACTTTCAAGTAATACCACTTTTTCAAAACTAGAATTGTAATTTATAATGTGTGATTTTACAACTTAAACAATTAGAACTTGTCAAAATGAAAAGTGTAATTTACAAGTTTGGTTTTTATAATTTCCAACCTGTTAAACTATAAAGTGTAAAATACACATGGAATTTTCTCAAAAGAGTTAACAAAATGATAGTTGTAATTTACAAGATATGTTTTTGAAACTTTATAATGTTTTTAGAATAATGAAAATATAATATAAGAGAATGATTTTAATATAAATAATTAATCTATTTGCAATACTTATTCTACCTCTTTATCCTTCTTAGCCTATAATTTCTAAACATATGCATCAAAAGCCTTGAAGATCTCTTAAATTCTCTCTTTATTTGGGCCAAAAAAGTAGAGGTTGGTGATCTCACAATCTACTACTATGTCAAAAATTTACCTTCTCAAAGCTATATATGTTTTAATCTCTTTAAAAATTTGATCTAACATGTTATGATACTTGATGTAGCGATGGATAGATCTCAAGGTAAAGACTATATCTCATGCAGATTATTTTCCAATCACTTCCTTGAATTTATTTTGTACTTTCTCTACTAAAAGGAGCTTATCTTCATAATCTAGTGGCCTACATGACAATTTATTAAACAAATCTTTCATGTCATATATCATGTTGATGGCCTTGTCATGTGCTACTTTATACTTATGGGCAATCTCTGTAAGTATCTTTATTATAAATTGAGTTATTTTGTATAAATCCTCTTGATCTCCATCATTTTTTAGTATCTTTTCCACAAGGAAGATGTACATATCAATTATGTCTATAACCATCAACTTGTGATAGTAAATATTCAATCTTTCTACCTCTCCCTCATACTTATTTACTAGTCTTCTCATGGTGATCCTTCTCTCTCTCAAAACTTCATAGTGATCCATTATCATATTAATACTTTTGTTAACTTTCAAGATTAACTCCTCTAACCATTCCTTGGTATCCCTTCCCATTTTGGCAATTTATGTCACCACATCAAGTGTTTCTTGATCTATGATCTTGGTGATTGGTTATGATAGTTCTAATTATGCTAATGGAATAGTGGACTCAATGAATTTATTTAATACAAATGTAAGGTTTTCAAACTTGTTTTTTATTTTATCCTTAGTGACCTTATTACTATCCATTTTATCAAATAGGGAGTTGATGTTGGATTGAACATCATGTTTTAAGCCCTCCCTCATAGGACATCCAAGGTGAACCTTTTATACTCAATAGTCCCCCACCACTAGATATTCTTTTTGTTTGTTTGGTGGGGGGACTGCAATCCCTACATATCTTTCCCCTATTGAGTTACATAATATTCTTGAGAAGGTTCAGGGAGTAACCTTGGATTTTTTTCATACATTTGAAAGACCAAAATCCAATCTACTGAGGGAAATCACATGCTTGAATTTCTTCCCCATTATTTATGCTAACCAAGTAGGTGTAACATCCTACTATGTAGAAATTGTCACTTGAAAATTTGTAGTTAAAGTTGTTAACTAGTAGGCATGGTGAAAAGTGTCAAATATTCTACTAATATTGATGCTAATTGATTGGTAGATGTATTTACAATTTCATCTCCATCTATAGGCTACAATTCCACATTTTCATCAAGGGCTTCCCCCTTGCCTATATCTACTAAAGGTGATGGGGTTATTATTAAAGAGGTAAGGGCAATAATAATATATGTTTTTACTAGGGGTGTAAGAGATGGAAGTGATATTAATGTGAGAGTAGAGACATGAATTTAAAAACTGGTAACTGGTGGAAGTGTGGAGGATAAAGCATCAAATGAGTTAAATAAAGTGCTAGTGATACTTAGGGATGGTAAGGTAATAAATATGAAGGGGGATGAATATGGATCAATACTTATCCCAAGAGTTGGGATGGCCAATAAAATTAAAGTCAGAATGACTGAGTCCACAACTATATAATGCTAATTAATATTGGAGATCAATGAGGATGGAATAGAGGTAAATGTAAATGGAATATAAGGAAATATGTAAGGAAGAAGTTTAATGTGAGAGGAGGGAGTGAAATGGAAACTTGAGTATCCACTTAAGGGGGACCCTGAGTGTCCACTTGACTTATTTTCACTATTGGTAATGGTCTTACTACCATGGGTATAGTGGTGGGAATAGAGGGTGGAATAACTTGGGGTGAAGGAGGAATGGAGATAGGAAGTGGTGTTTATAGATCTATAGGAATGATAGAAATATGTGAGGGATGAACCATAGAAATGGGAATGGTAACTATGATTAAAATAGGGGTTGAAGTTATGGATGCTTGAACTATAGTTGTGTCCTCAAATGAAATGATGATTGGTTGATCTATTTTTCCCCCTCTTTACTTGATTATCCCTCTTTTGTCCTTAGATTTCTCTTTCTTATTATGGGAGATCACTGACCTATCTAATTTTTGTCTTATTGTACCACTAGGACCCTCCACTAATGTTGGGATTCCTTGTTCTTTGAGCTTTAGTAGTTTCTCTATGATGCTCATTGTATCCTTAGTCACTTGGACCCCTTTACTCCTGATCTAATTAAATGTTTTACTGATTACGTGTGTAATTATATCTATCAAAGAGAAAGATTTAGGGATAGGCCACCTTACTACTAGAAGGGGTTGAGTAAGGCTATGTTTATAGTAGATATCATCCATCATAGACTCATCATCCACCGATTCCTCTAGTATTGGTGATAAATCAAAAGATTTGACCTGATCTAAGGTAATTCTATAATGTTCTCTCAATCTGACCTCTTCTTCATCATCTAAATATTCCAAAAAATATTTAAATTATAAAACATGGGAATATATAGAGATTCACAATTTCCTATTGATGTTACCATGAAAATCATAGTATGGCCTCTCCTCCAAATCCCTTAGGGTCATGTGTATCATTTTCACATCATCACACTTAGATTTGAGTAAGGAGGGGCATGTGTATATACCTATATTATTTGGGAAATGAATTTTTGACTTGTGTTTACTAGATAAAAGCTTGTGATTTTCCACAAGTTGTCTCACTAGATCCATCAATGAACACCTATCACTCACATATTTTGGGAGTGTGTAAGGGAAGCCACTAAATCTACATACCCTGATATAAGAATAGGTGGGGAAATGAATGAATTATGAACTCCATAGGGTGATTTATATATTATTTATGTTGAATAATCTCTCTCTCAACTTATTTATCAAACATTATTATGATGTAATATATGAATGAATCAGTGACCCTCCTAAACTATTGTCTACTAACCTCTAATGTGAGGTTAGGATAATAGTTATACACTTTATTGGCCTCACTAGATACAGTGTTGAGGCCCAAGAAATCTCTCCCCTTGGCTAGCATATATATTAAGTAGCTAGTCATGTAGAATTTCCCTATTATTTTCACATCTATCAGCTTTTTGTGGAGGGAGTCACTAAATAGCTAGGCCTAGTGGATATATTTTTTGTTTTCATGAATAACACATAGGTATTAATACATCTACTCTTAGAAACTCTTTGCATCAGGATTACCAATGATCATGTGCAATAGTATTATTATGCCTTCAACCTCATCCTTGAAAAAAATTCTTGTTAATGTCTTTGGAAATCTAGTGGAGGTAGCCTTAGGGGAATTAAGCCATTATATATTTATCATTCTTTAGCATCCTAAGTTGTTGTCTTAAAATAAATTTTAGGATGTTTCTAGAGTTATGTTGAGATAACTTTCAAAATATGGTATCATAAATATTGAATCAATGAAATACAAATCCAAATTTAGAATCCTTTACCATTTATAATTCAAAACCTCTCTCTTATCAACATCATAATGTTGTGTTAGTGTTATTACCAGTTTAGGGCTTTATACCATTAGGGGAAAAGATACTACTTATGGCAATCCAAAGTCATAGATACTTTGGATCCAGACATTCTTGAACTTTGCATTTATCATATTCTAAATTTGCTTAGGTCAATGTGACCTAGGTATATATCTATGATCTCAGTGGTGTTTGATTCCATACAGAGAGTCACCTTATGTCCCTTTAACTTAAACTTCATCACTTTCCCAAACATGGATTCTAGAGAGACTACTGAGGGGAAAACTAACTTCAAAGTTGGCAAGATTTATAGGTGCTCTAAGTAGATATAAACTTCATACGAACTTGGATTTGTTATAAGTAGATTAAAAGTCCATGGGAAAGTATAGCTACAAAAGTAGGTTGAAATATCTAATGCAGATTAGAGGTGTAGAATGCAGGTCAGATCTTCAGTGGAACTTGGAACTATTATAAGTAGGTTAAAAGTCTATAAGAAAGTATATATGTAAAATTAGGTTGAAATCTCTGGTGGAGATTAGAGGTGTAGAATGCAAGCTAGATCTTTGATAGAAATTTGAATTGTTCTAAGCAATAGGAAAGTTTGTATAACTAAGAGTTACTTGAAATAATGGAAAATTTTGTAGGCTTAGGAGGTGTTCAAATCAGGTTGAAATCCAATGGAAATGGGAGGTGTTCTGAGTAGTAGAGAACCCCATAAAGATGGGAGGTGCTTGAATCGATGGAGAATATCATGAAGATGTGAAAGAATCAAATAAAAAAATTTATTTAGTTATATAAATATACATTGGTATATTTGCCTATTTATGAGATTAATGGAGAAACCCTAGATTTTACTATGAATTAGGAAATAACCTTCGGATCTCAACTAATTTTAATGCAAAACTTGGGAAAAATCCTATTTATTTGTAAGACATGATTATTAGGAAAATAGAACACACAGAGATCCTTTATGACACCATGACAAAAAAACCCTAAGATGTCAACAAAGAAAACCCTAAGAAATTACAATCAAACTTGATAGGAATGAAATAAACTTAAAAAAAATATTGCAAGAAATAATGTCTCAAGTAAATTCAAAGGATTCAGAATAATAACATGTAATGGTGGAATAGGTCCTAGAATGAGGTTTGAGGTACGGATTATAGTCCTTGATTATAGGGTTGAGGTCATGGTACAAAGTTATTGATTACATGTCAATATCATATCTTCAAATCAATTTTGTAAATTAACAATGGATTAAAAAATCCTAAATTTGGTCTATTTGTAGACCCTTTATAATTAATGCATTCATGGTAGTGGTTGGTGGGAATATATAATCTTTAAGTATTTTTACAATTTTGAAAATTGCATGTTGACTTCTAGATTCTAAAAGCAAGGATAGGTTGACTTATTCAAAAATAGGAAGGTAGAACTCTGAGAGCGATTTGAAATTTTGCAAAATTGTAAATTTTTCTCTAAGTTTTGGATTATTTAGGCTAGGTGATTAGCAAGAAGTGGAACTTGGATTGTAATTGCCATTTTTCAAATTAAAAATTTTCATCCGAGTTTTAGATTCTATGGGGTGTTTGGTTTATGGTAACTGAAACTCTGCTTTTAATTTGTACTTTTGAAAATTACAAATTATAAATGAGTTTCTAGTTTTTATTGGCTAGTATATTGCGGGATCTAGAGGTCTAGCTATAATTTACAATTTTGAAAATTAAAAATCTCATTCATATCTCCAAATTCATTAGATAATATATTATGGGATCCAAAGCTCAATAAATAATTTTTTAATTTTTTAAATTGTAAATTGTAGGTGGAGTTCCAAATTCTACAATATAAAGGAAATGTGTGATTTGGGTCATTTCAAGTTATTTTCCCAAAAAATTAGGGAGTCTCCCTTAGGGTACCTAATGTGTTGATATTTTTGGGATAAAATATCAATAGTCCTCTCATCATGAGGAGTAATCACTTGTTAATTATGAGAGGGAAGATTAATAATGGAGGCTATGGTTTATAAATATGCCATATTAGGTGAAATCTCTTCCTCATTAGAAGAGTCCATGAATATGATTCCCTATTCCACACCCATAGTGTTGGTCTCCCTCTAAATTGATTCTTAAAATAGTTCTTGTTTTACCTTCTTCTATTCAATAATATACATTTGAGCTTGAGGAGCCTATTCTTCCTCTTGTACTATAACATCTGATGTTTCCCCTACACCTTGCTCTTACTATTATTGTTGAGTTGTCATCATAGTGGGTGGATGTTGAGGTTCATGGATTTGGTTTTATGGCTTCTCAAAAGTTATACCACTTTAAAAATTAGATGATGTACATCCACCTAGTGGTGGGATCCTAAATTTGGCTTGCCTAAGTGTAATGGAGGGATCTACTTGGATTACCCTCAATAAGTCTTCACTTATGCTAGTAGTCTCAACCCTTTCCTTGACTTATGTATCATATTTTTCATTAAATTATAATAATTCATGATCAAAAGGCTCATGATTATAAGGGTGCCTAGATTATGAATCTTTTATTGCACTTTCTCATGGGGGTCCCAATTCCTATGGGGTGGAGTAGCCAAGTCATAAACATTCCTTACATTAACTAACATATTTAAAGAGTTTATGGTATGTATATTTCATTCTACCAATTATGAAATGGGATCCATGGAAAGTAATATTCTTGATCTTGGTCAGGTCCTCATATATCACATTTCATAATTGGAATGCAATTCCCTACTTAGCAAATTTGTCTAGTAAAAATTTAGAGATATGAAGAGGGTCAATCTTGTATCCATACACCATGATAAAAATATAATATACATACATCCAATAATCACCCAAACATATGAGTGTATTTGAGATTTACTTGGATATCCTAGCTATAGTTTGGCCATGAATTTCCATCCAAACTTGAGTATATAGATCCTATACAATTCTATAGAAGTTAATCACATACACATAAATGTGGATGAATGAATATAAGTCACAAAATTTAATATTAATGTAATCAAGGTTTGGATTACACAAATTCCCATTGTATCTATAGACAATCCCCATAAATATATTCAAAGGATATGACATCATGTATAAATTACCACCTTGGGGCCTCCTATATTTATGTTAAATCAATTATTGCAAGTGGGCATTGATAATTTCCCCTAGTGCATAGGTGTGATCTAAGGTGATGAGTAGGTCAAGGAGTGGTACCAATTACAAATAAAGTAAATTAATTCTTGGTTGTCCAAATAATTGATTTAAAAATTCCATGCCAATATGAATTCCCATCTATAACTAGGTGATAGGCATAAGTCTCTTATTAGTTACGTTGAGTGTAAGGTCTCTTTTAGAAGAAGTTATTTACTTTGAGTGTAAGGTCTCTTCTGTAAGGTTCCACATTAATGTTTTTTTTCCAACCAACCACATTGTGTAAATCAAATTATGTGTCTAGATGGACAAACATAAATACCTCATAAATGCATCTCCTATTATATATGAAATAAAGGTGGTGTTGTTGACATAATGTAATAAAACACCATTTATAATTATCCCTTAGAAGAATAGACATCATAATAAGTCAATTCATGGCATGACTTCTAGATTAGTTGTTACATATTTGAGTGTTTAGCATTTGAAGGGTAAGTTGGTTATAACTTATTTTTATTTTGTAGAGATGTCTTCATCACAAGTGAATGGGTTGACATTCTCTATCACCTCCCATATATCCAAGTAATTAGTGTAGAGACCATCAAACATTATTTAATTACAAAATGTAGTTAGGTATTATGTTTAATCCTTAATGGGGAACTTGGATGGTGCTGAATCTCCCTTGTATTCCTTAGATGAAGATGTCATTACTAGTTATCAATTTTGGTAAGGTTTGAGCTCTTGAAAATGGTATCCTAGAACTCTATCATGAAAATTATAGATTGTTTTAGACATAGCTAGGGATTTTAAAATCATAAAAATTTATGTGCACTCAAGCTCAATGAAAATAAAATGATGTCATCTTGGTTAATAAATCAATGTTATAGATTTTTAGAATTCATTCCAATTAATGCACCATTAATCACCAACATATAGGAGCTCATCACCTTCATTTAATTAGAAATTGATTACCTAGGCTTAGTATTCATGCCACATAGGATGCTTACTCATTCATTTGGGGACATGCAACTATTATATTTGACTCTTTTCACTATATGATTTAGTTGGGGGGTCAAAATTTGCATTCAAGCTGAATAATGTGAAATGGTGAACATAGAGTTCTAAACAAAAGACCTCAAAGACAAAAAATTTCATTATAGAGATTCATTTGATTATATTTATTATGAAATTATCTAAAGATAAAGTTCCCAACTAAAATGTTATCAAATAAATTTGTTGAAGAGAATTTTCTTGAAAACTAAATGTTCTTCAGGGAGATTATCATTTGGGAGGAAATTGTTGCAAAGAAAGTTCCTGAGTGAAAGTATCAAAATGAAAGTTTTAGAATAGAAATTTCTTGACCAAAACCTTCTAAAGACCAAAGTTTATGAGTTAAATTTTGCACATAATAGGTGTTGAATAAAATAATTCAAAAGAAAGTTGTCAACCAAAAAATATCGATTAGAACCAAATTAGAAAGAAAGTTTTCAATTGAATAGTTTTTAATTGAAAAGTTACCAAAGATAAAAATGATAAATACCAAATAAAATTAATCTAAATATTTAAATCTAAATAAAATAACTTGAATAAATAAATCCAAATACCTGTTATATATAAAAAACTTCTAAAATTTCCTTTCATAGATTAGTTTCAATGAGTCTTTCCAATGGAAAATGGGTTGAAGGAGAAAACAATGTTGGAAATTTATCAAATATGTCACGGTGATGTTATTAAGGTGTCTAGGTGAGGCAAATAAGTGCCTTGATATTCTAAGTGACAATGATGAAGTGTGCAATGTGCTTGTCTTAGTATGCTTGAAGGAGGCTTAGTTGATCTTTAGTTTTAGCATGGTTAGAGATGTTTAAGGATGATTATGGTGATTTGAGCACGTTTGAGTGATTTTTTTCATGATTGGATTTCATCTGGTTGATCATTATTTTAATCTATATATTTTGGGTATAGTGGATGAAAATCTAAGTAGGCAGTTTGATGATGGCATAGTTTCAACATGTGAAGATTCAGGATAAGTTTGGTCATATGGTTATGATCACATTAGTCCCTAGTTTCTATGTGCAAAGTATCAAGTCATGAAATTAATTAAAAAAAAGATATGTGTTCACAAATTTGGGCTCCCAGGCATTTCGATAGTGTTTTCCCATACTTAGCCAAATTTGCAATGTGGTAAGAAGAACCAAGTAAGCATATTGATATAGTCATATCTCACACATGTGGATGTTTTAAGAGAATATAAACATATGGGATTATTTATTTTTATTTATAGTTTATTTTTTCTAACTTTAAAGTCATGTGATCAAGCACATCAAATGCTATCCATGTGCAAAGTTGGTTTTTCCAAATAGTTCTAGGCATAAGTTGGCTCTATGATAGATAAATATGAGGAGTAATTTTAATGGTGTTATATATCACACACATGAAGGTTTTAGGAGTATTTTTACACATGGTTGGATTATCCTATGTAAGTATATAATATGGAAGATCATGTATCCAAGTGCAACAAAAGTTATTAAGGATCAAAGTTGGCCTACCAAGTAGATAATAATGGTTCCCATACTTAGTCTATGTTGCACAATGTTAAAGATCAGGACTAGATGGAGATATAATGGATTATGGGAAATAATATAGTGAATATATATGGTGCACAAAAATTCAAATAGGTCAAAGTGATTATTGGTTAATTAAGTTAAATATTCAGCTGATTTTGAGATCCAACAACTCGTGGGCATTCATACAGATTAAGATCAATGGTGTGTGTTGATTCCAATGAGGAAAAGTGCTCAATGTTTAAAAATATCAGTCCTCAAAATTAATGTAAGGTTTAAAATTTTAATTATCATTGGGGTCTTGATAAATATTTAATAGTGAGCATTATAAGATAAATACCTAGTTGATCTGTAGAGATTGACAGTGCACATTGAGTTAATATTGCAAAATTGCATGAGATGAGGTCAACTATTTAAAGTTTAATGTTTGGTAGTGGAATAATATGAGTTAAAGTTAATTACTCTTAAAATAATTTTTATGTTGTGTGATTGATATAAATTATTGAGGACACAATATATGAGCATAGTGTTCAATATTTAATTGTGACTGTTTGAATTCAAATATTTGAATTTAACAAAGGAAAGATTAGCGCTTGGTTTTTGAGCCATAAATTTTGATATATGAAGAATTTTCCCATGTAGTAAAAATATTATTTTTAGATTACTCTAAGTCACATATATAAATATAAATTTTAAGGTCTTTAAATATGTATAGTCAAAATTATGAATCTCTAGAGTTGACTGTGTGTTTGACTATGTTATACAAGTAACCCAAGAAGGGTAATTGAGTTGATTCTGATATTATTTCAATGTGTAATGGTGAATTATATATATGATAATGTTTTAAACTCAATTAGGATCATATTTTTTCATTATTAAAGTTTTACCAATCATATGTAGTATGAACAAAGGTTTAGAAGTCAACTGTGTATTCGTTCATGATGAATATGTGTATAGAATGATGTTTGAGAAAATTATGCTTTAGTAAAAGAATGTTTTGACAAATGTGATAATTTTAGGTTGTAAAAGGGGTAATTTTTAATGGGTACATATATTTATAAGTGGTATTATTCTCTTATTTTTATTGAAGAAGTGTCAAATATGTGAACAGGTCATTATAGGACCTAAAAAGTGACTTAGGCTTATATGAAAGAGAGTTGTGCTTAAATATGACCCATGTATGATGCCTTAAGGGTGAGGGCATGTTTTGTGTCTGATAATGAATTAATATTTACTTTATAATTCATTGATTATCTATATATAGTGAAACTAAATATGATGGTTTCTAGACTTTTGAGAAAACTTGTGCAAGTTGTGCATGTGAGAGTTGTGGAGTGAAGGATAAGTAGATGTACCTAGTAGATGGGTTGATAAGCAAAGTATATCTTTGACTATGTATCAATTTTAGGTCATATGTTTTATTTCATAATAGTGATCTTGTAGTTTAAGGATATGTGAAGAGGTTTGAGTGTACATATGAGGATAGTTTGAGTGAAGGAGAGAGATTGTGGCATGCCTATGTGAGAGGCCTATATGAGATAGAGAGGGAGTTTTTGAAAGGATTAGATAATCATAGATCCATCATAAAGTTTTTAATACATTATTACTAAGGTGTATGTGTTCAAAGGAGGGTCTAAAGCACTTGATCTTCCTTAGGGGTAGTTTCTCCTTGTGAAAGAGGTGTTTCACTAAAGGCCATTGGTCAAGAAGATTTGATCAAGGTTTTTTGGCCTAAGAGATTTGACAAGTCTCATGTTTCTATTTTATTATAGGGTAAGTAGTCCATGTGTTACAAGCTTGATAGTTTGTTTTATTCCCCATGAGGGTTTCCAATAGGAACTATGTGTTATGTGTTTGATCTTGTGTATGCATTAAATGAATGAGCTCTCTTGTTAATGTTGATTGAATAATTTGGTATATGCTAATTGTGTAATAAGTTTGAAATGATTGGAATTAAACTTGAAATATCTAGACTCAATGAATCACCCCCTTTTAGTAATTGTACCTCTAAAAATTGGTATCAAAGTGGGTCCTTTGGTAAAGGCTTGACAGATTGAAGGTGATCCAAGGTACAATATGGTTATTCATCAAGGAGGTTTCTATACTAAACAAGAACCAATTCTCAATGGATCTAATTATGCCTTTTGGAGTGAAATAATGAGGACATACATTATGTCCCTATGGTTTGATGTATGGCAATCTATTATGGATGGTTGTGTTATTATTACTACTCCTCCATCTAATGTTATAGACAAGAAGTTATTTGAGAATAATTCTAAGGGAATGAATGCCATCACTTGTGTTCTTATAGAGACTAAGTTCACCAAGGTAATATATTATAAATTTGATAAGGAGATATAGGAAAAATATAGATCATTTATGAAGGATATTCAAAATTCAAGCTTGACAAGTTGTAAACTCATAGAAGGCAATTTGAAAGTCTCAAGATGAAGGAATAAGATTTTCTAGCATCTTTTGTGTAGAGAGTAGATGAGATTTTGAACATTATCAGAGGCCTTGGAGAGAACCTTTAAGAGGATACTATATATTAAAAGGTATTAAGGTCACTATCCCTCAAGTTTGATCCTAAAGTATTTACTGTAGAAGAAAGTCATGATCTTACTCAACTAAAGTTGGATGAATTGTATGGCATCCTTACTGCCTATGAGATGAGGAAGAATGATGATATACGACCAAATAAGGAAGAAAATTTCAAGACTAAAATGAAGACAAGAAGAAGTTCCAAGGTAATAAACTTAAGAAGGATGACATTTCTAAAATAGATGAGGATGAATTAATTGCTTTTATTTCAAGCAAATTGAAAATAGGTTTAGGCATGTATAAGGGTAAACTAACCGTCAAATGCTTCAATTATGGAGAGGTAGGACATTTTACTAATAAATACCCTCATGAGTATAAGAAGGATGATAATGAAGATCATAATCAAGGTCATGATGATGGAAAGAGATCATTTAGGTCTAATAAAAATAAAAAGGGATTCAAAAGGTCTGATAACAAAAATAAGTACTTCAAGGACAAGAAGAGTCTCTACACCAAAGAAGATTTCAGCTAATCATATGAGAGTGAAGTCAGTGACTCAGAGTATGATCATGAATATTATGATCCTATTGAAGATGAAGACCTATTCATGACCGAGGAAGTTAGTTTCTCACATCAAAAGGAGTCTAATTGGATTGATTTAACTGATGTTGAAGATGAGATGGAAAATGAGATTGCATTGACAAATGCTCTTGAAGAAATTAAGATTGAGAAGAAGATCAATAAGAAGATGAAATCTAAACTCAAGGACTATGAGTAGCAATTAAATGTTTTTGAGGTAAGATTGGTTAAATATTCTAGAGAGTATGAAGGTGCTATCATGTTTTTTAATTCTAAGTTGGAATCTATGTCTACAAGTATAAAATACAAAGAATAAGAATACTCAAGGTATGCTTCTGAGATTATGTCTTTTAAAGATGAATTAGAGAAATTTGAAATCATGCTGTAATAATTTGTCAATTTTGATAAAATTTGTAATGATATGGGTGATCTCCTAAAGAGTCAAAAGTCAGCTAGTGATAGATTTAGATTGGTTTTTAATAAAGAGCCCAAATTTTCTTCTCAAGTTGACATGAATGTCATTGAGATAAAGGTGGATTAGAATTTGAATAAAAATCATCAGACAAGGAATGAAGGTACTCGTAGTATGAAGACAAACTAGATTAGACAATCAAATAACATGAGGTATGCAAATTTCAATGGTTATTTCTATACTTGTAATTAGTTTGGGTATAGAGCTATAGAATGCATAAGACCTGTTAGAAATGAGTTTGCATGGAACTATGATGGGGGTCATCAATTAATAGGTGTGAGCAAGATTAAGTGATTCAACTATCTTAATGAGGGTCACTTTGTTAAGCATTATGCAAATAAGGAAAGGCAAGGTAAGTATTCTTTAAAAGGAGTAGTTTGTTTCAGTTATCATGACATTAGACACATTGATAGTTTTTGTCTAAATAAGGTAAGATAATATGAGTTTCCATCAAGCATTATGGTTTGATATAACTATGAATGGAGAGGTCACATTACTAGATTCTGCAAGTAAAGGTCTACAAATTAGAATAGGTTTAATTAGGCTCCTATACTATAAGGAAGAAGGTGAGTTAACTCATAGAAGCCAAAGGTGTTAATTATGAGTCATGATGAGACTACAGGTCTAATTAATCTATTTTATATGCTGGATAATGCTATAGAATTTGAAGAGTGCTAAGGGCTCTCATTGTTTGCACATGTTGAGAATGAAGAGACTAAGATTAAGGAAAAGACCAAGGTGTTGGTTGAGGCAAGTTATGATATGTGTATGGATCCAAGTGAAAATATTGCTATTTTTGAGTAAGAATCATTCAAAGAACATCAATTGTCATTACCTAGTGATGTGGTTCTAAGTTGCAAGGTTGATTCTTTAAATGAAAAGGTATGTTAAGATTCCATAGTTTCTCCATGTGTTGTCAATTCTATCTTAAAAGGGAAGGAGAGTGATATAAAATAGGAACTAGCTTTCATAGTTTAGACTAAGAAGAAGAACAAGATAAATAAGTTTTATATCTATAATATGATTTTAGTGTTTATTGAGGAGATGTGGGCCACTCCTAGCTTCACTTTTTTTTAGAACATTATGGTGTAAAGGATGTCTCTATCTATGCTTCTTAAGAGACTCCTTCCAATTGAAAATCAAGTGTTAGTATGGTGTTCTTAATATGGTCGTATAAGGATAGAGATGATTGTTTTCAATTGGAGTAGGTATGTCTAGGTTGGAGATATGTTGTGGTTATGTCAAAGTGATGTCATAGATGTATATGGTCAGTATATAGGGTTAGATTAAAGGTTTTCAAGTGGAAAAAGAGGATCTATGATTTTTCAAGATTATATTTTTGCATAGAAAGGTCTATTGATCTTATTTTATCATCTGTAGTTTTGTGGTCTGAAGGTATGTTGAAGTCAAATTAGAGATTTTTGTTTGCTCTTGGGTTTCCCAGTTTATACTTAAGAGTGTATAGGTCATAAAATGGGTTATAAGATGTATGGTTTCCTAAATATTTGGAAGCTCAAAACTTGGTCCAAAAGTGTGTAATGGTTATCTCTAGGTTTTCAAGAAGTTTTAGATGTGTGCATTGACCAAAAAGAGGTTTGTTGACCTTGTTTGTTTATAGTTTCTAGGGTTTTAGGCTCTGCTAGAAAAGTGGTTTACCTTGTGATTTGAGGTTTGAGGATTATTAATAGTTTGAATGGGACAAATGGGTTGTCAAATCAAGATTCATAGAGATTTTAAGGCTTGTGGTTCTCAAATTATTCATGTTTTTATCAAGATAGAGGCTTAATTAACAAGTTGGTTTGTGAAGGAAGTACATTACATAGGATGAGATAAGTGTTAATAATTGGTGTGATTAAAGGGAAATATTATTTTTCTCTAGATATGAATTTTCATGTCTTTATGGTGTGTCTAATAAAATTTGTGGTCTTTACAAGTTCTAGGTAGGGCTACAAGGAGTTTAGATAAGCCTCATAAGAAGAGTGATTTTTGTTTAGTTTTGACAAAAAAATAAGGCATTATTATTTCAATGTGAGTTTTTAAGATTGGTTTAGAGCATATTTTTATATTTTTTAAGTGTCATGAATTTCTATTGGTGATCCTTGAGGTGGTTTGAGAGAGAAGGCTAGTAAGCCTATATGGTGGCTCTTCATGGTCTATGGAGATCTGAAGATGCTCAAGAGATGTAATGGATCAGAGATATTAGGGGTAGTCCCTCTCACATTTTTTTTTATTAATTACATAAAATTTTAGTGGTTTTGTGTGTTCTTTATTCATGGGTTATTGTTCTTGGTTGAAGAGAGTGTTTGCATAGAGCAAGATGAAGTTGACAAGGAAAAGAAAATGTAGGCTCAAGATAAGGGGGAGTTTGTATCATATTTTTAAGATTTATATTTCATATTGATATTATTTTTAGGTTCTAAATATTATTTTGTTCCCACTTTGTCATTATGTCAAAGGGGGAGAAAGTTCTTATTATGGGAGTGCTTGAAGAGAGAGAAGGAAGGTGAGTTATATGATGTGTGTTAACATCAATGACAAAGCGAGAAATTGTTGGAGATTTATAAATAATGTCATGGTGATGTCATTAATGTTTCCAAGTGATTGAATGAATTTCCTTGATAGTCTAAGTAATAATGATAAAGTGTGTAATGTGATTGTCTTAGTATGCTTGAAGGAGGCTTGGTTAATCTTCAGTTTTAGTATAATTAGAGATGTTCAAGGATGAGTATAGTGATTTGATAATGTGTAAGGGATATTATCAAAAGTAAATGATGATTTTATTTCTTGTTTTCATGAGAGTATTTCACATGGTTTATCATTATTTTCATCTAGACATTTTGTGTCTAATAGAATTTTTTTTTGAGTGGGCAGTTTGTTGACATCATAGTTACCACATATTAATGAGTCAGGGTAAGTTAGTCATATGGTTACAATCACATTAGTCACTATTTAATATTAAAAAATTCTAAAATCATTCAATGAATCACAACCAAATAGGTGTGCTTTCAAAGTTGGGATCCCAAGCATTTTGATAATGTTTTCCCATACTTAGCCAAATTTGTAATGTGGCAAGAAGAACTAAGTAAGAATATTGATATAGTCATATCTTGTACATGTGGATTATTAAGGAGAATTTAATAATATTGGTTTGTTAAATTTTATTCCCAGTTCATTTATTATAAACTTCATGTCAATAAATGAAGTGCATTAAAAGTTATGCATGTGTAAAGTTGGCCTTTCCATACAGTTCTAGGCATATGTTGGCTTTGTGATAGATAAGCCTAAGGAGAAATTTTAATGGAATTATATATTGCATTAACAAAGGTTTCAAGATTATGTTAACACATGGTTTGATTATCCTATGTGATTATATCGCATGGTCCAAATTTCAGATCATGTGTCCAAGTGCAGTAAAAGTTATTGAGGCTCAAAGTTGGACTACTAGGCAAATATTAATAGTCCTCATACTTAGCCTATTTTTCATGATGTTAAAGAACACGAATAGATGGAGATCTAATGGATCATGAGTGATAATAAAGTGAATATATATGGTGTGAATTAATTCAAATATTTCAAATTTTTTGTTGGTTAATTAAGTTAAAGATCAAGTTTCTTCTGAGATCCAACGACTCATGGGCATTCATATAGATCAAGATCAATGGTGCATGTTGATTAAAATGAGGATAAGTGCTTGATGTTTAATATTAAAATTGATAAAAATTAATTTTAGGGTGAAAACCTTCATGATCATATGGGTTTTGAGCAATATTTAATGGTGAGCACTATAAGATAAAGACCTGGCTAATCTATAGAATTCAATGGTGCACATTGAGTCAATATTGCAAGATTACATGAGATGAGGTTAGCTATTCGAGATATAATATTTGTTATTGGTGAAATATGAGTTAAAATTCAAGATTAATACAATAATATTAATGTTTTATTATTGATATAAATTAGTGATGACATAATATGTGAGCATAGTGTTTGATGTTTAACTGTGACTATTTGAATTTAAGAAAGGAAAGACTAGTGCCTAGTTTTTGATCCATAACTTTTGATATATGTATAATTTAACAACATATTAAAAATAAAATTTATATATGACTCCAATTTTAATCTATAAATATAAATTTCAAGGTTTGAAAGTGTGCAAAGTTAAAGTTATGAAGCTCCAAAGTTGACTATGTGTTCAGTTATGTTCTACAAGTAACCCAAGAAGAGTATTTGAGATAATTATGATGTTGTTTGGATGTTTAATGATTAAGTATCTAATTTATCATTTTTTATACTCCATTAGGATCATATTTTTTAATTATGAAGTTTTTACCAATCATATTTAATATAAATAAAGGTTTAGAAGTTGACTATGTATTTATTCATGATGATTATGTGCACAAAATGTTATTTGAGCAAATTAAGATTTAGTAGGAGAGCGTTTTGATAGATATGATCATTTTAGGTTATCAAAAAGGTCATATTTCCATACATTTTTAATTGGTCCTACATTATTAGTTTTCTTGAATAAGTGTCAAAGAGGTGAATGGGTCATCATAGGGCCTAAAAAGTGACTTAGGCTTATTTGAAAGAGAGTTGTGCTTAGATGTGACCCATGTAAGATGCCTTAAGGGTGAAGGAATGTATTGTGTCTAATAATAAAATAATATTGAATTTATAATTCATGAATTCTCTATAAATAGTAAAACTAAATATGATTGTTTCTAGACTTTTGAGAAGACTTGTGCAAGGTGTGCATGTGAGAGTTGTGTAGTGAAGGAAAAGTAGATGTGCCCAATGGATGGGTTGATAATTATAGAATATTTTTGACTATTTATATGACCTATAGGTCATATTTATAATGTAATAATAGTGATCTTTTAGTTTGAGGATATGTGAAGAGTTTTGAGTGTGCATATGAGGATAGTTTGAGTGAAGAAGGAGAGAGATTATGACATGCCTATATGACAGGCCTATATGAGATGGAAAGGGAGTTTTTGCAAGGGTTAGATAATTATAGATCCATCATAAGGTGTTGAATACATTAGTACTAAGGTGTATCTATTCAAATGATTGTTTAAAGGACTTGATCTTTCTTAGGGGTAGTTACTCTTTGTGAAATAGGTGTTTCACTAAAGGCCTTTGGTCAGGAGGATTTGATCAAGGTTTTCTAGTCTAAATGAGTTGACCTGTCTCTTTTTTGTTATTTTTAATAGGATAAGTAGTCTATGTGTTACAATATTAAGAGTGGGTTTTATTCCCCATGAGGGTTTCTTATAGGAACTATGTGTTATGTGTTTGATCTTGTGTATGCATTGAATGAATGAGCTCTCTTGTTAATATTGCTTGATCAAGTTTGTATATGTTGATTGTTTAATAAGTTTCAAAGGATTGTAATTGAACTTGAAATATCTAGACTCACTGATTCACCCCCCTCTTAGTGATTGTAATTCTAATAAATAGGTGCACCCAATAGTGATTTAATGTTTAAAATGTCTAATTTTCATAGATAATAAAACCATCCAAACATACAGGCATAACACAAATAACAAATAATCCTTCTAAAAACAAAGCGTTCCCCACTTTTTAAATAAAATCCAAGGTGGGGTGTGTTGAATACAATAAATGGTGACACATAGGGGTGAATATTATTGAGTTTAAAGAACCCATAATCTATGGTTTTGTAATCCCAATATCATCATTAACCATACTATAAAAGGGATGATTATATCATAAATATGAAATAGACTCCTAATAAATCAATACAACGTACTTACTTTACCCATACCTTAGAATAGTGTGTGTCTAAGTGATATCTTTTCTCCTTGTTTGTGGATTTTAGTATAGACATAGGATGAGTTATAGGTTTCATTATGATTGGTCATTAAGTTGGCATAAATTTAGGGAACTTAGGCATTGTTATACTACCAACCAGGCATCCATATCCCCAATAGAGATATCTTTAATCACCCATCCTTCCTTCTATCATATATTTCCATGATGTGTGATACATTGTTCTTATTTAATCATGTAGACTTTTAATCCCTCTTAACTTTTTTTTTTAATGGAAGAAAGAAAAATGGTGAGCACTTTGAGATGGCATTTGTATAATTAGGTTCATCAGAATGTCCCTATCAACTCTAATCACATTAATGGTAATTACCTAAAACAATTATAAACATTTAATGTGCATTTTATCCAAGGAGATTTAAAAACTTTCTAAAGTTGTATGGAGCTATGGGAGTAGATTTTATATACCTAGTGAAATCAGTTACTTCATAGCTTTGTCATGATTAACTCTATCATGCTTATTTGGATTCAAAATTATGATATATAAGGTGTAACACCAATTTATTGAAGTTGGATTAAAAAATATTATATTTTTACTTGATTATACTAGGAGTGATCAATTAGATTTCCATAAAATCAATAGGAAAACTATTCTATAAAGTAAGAAACTACCTAAAACAGACAACTAGACTAAGCAAATCAAACTACACAAAGCAAAAAATGGTTAATATAGAAATCATGAATTATTATAATGAAATAAAATGACTAAAATCAAGAAACTAACTTAATAAAGCAAATATAACCTACCCCTTCTTATACTAGAACGTCCATTGTTACTCAGAGACACTCTAGATAGAGCAGTCATGAAATAATGCTTCAAAAACTATCCATTGACTGAATATATCAATTCGTTAGCTTAGAGGTCCTTCAAATAAATTTTTTTTACCTAAGATCTCATAAATTTGATAAAGTCTTATTCATAATGGGGTGAAATTTTCATGCATTCCTTTCTTATCATGGGCTTTGTCCCATAGAATCACTAGGTTAGAAATCGTAAATGCTTTAGATTTAACTCTCTTATTGAACCATCTTTTGAATACGTCTTGATGTTTATTAAAGTTTTGAAATGTTTAATTCTTAGAATTATCCATTTTTATGATATCCAAAAACTTAGACTCTATCTTCTCACTAGGCTCCATGTATTCCTATATAAAATAGTATTTTGGAAACTTCAGCATGATTAGGAACACTAGTTGCTTCACATAGACTATTAGATATGGTGAGGCTTTAAGGGCCTACTTATACTGAGTTTTATCTACCTAGAGTGCATATTTCAATAAGATATGCCACTATTTGGGATTATCCATAACATATTTATTGATACCATCAATGAGGCTATTATTAATTGATTCCATCAATCTATTCCCTTGAGGGTAGTTATTGGAAGATTATTTAATTATGATATGATTATCATGAGCCCATTATATAAACTCTATTGATTGAAATGTTGGCCCATTTTCACAAACCAATGAAATAGGTGTGCCAAACCTAGTTATGTTATGTTATTCAAGGAAACTAATCATATCTTATGCTCTAAAATTCTTGATGTTTTCTACCTCAATCCACCTAGTGTAATAATTTTTAGCAATGAGCACAAATTTGTGGCAAGATAAATAATTTGGGTTAATAACACCAATGAAATCTAAGCCCCATTGGGCAAATGACTTAACCTCAATCATAGGCTATAGGGGCTTTTTTGTGTGCACTATTATTTTTTCCAAGACTTGGAATTCATGGTACATCCTTACTTGGGAGTGAGAATCCTTGAATAATATTGGCTAATAACATCCCATTCTTAGTATTTTATGGGCTATGGTATTGCTAGATGGATGGTCACTGTAAATCTTTTGATGTAGATTTTATATAATCTCTTAGGCTTCTTCAAATGACATACATATTAAATAGATGCCTTCATAGTTGTTCCTATAGAGAATTCCCCTCCTAATCATATAATGAGCACCTTTGAGCCTTAAGGCTCTATTTTTCTCTCTCTTGAAATCCTAGGGACATGTTTTAGTGATTAAAAATTCAATAACACCCATAAGACTAATCCTATTAATAAACCTATGTTTTGAAGACTTATTCAATGGTGATGTGTGGGTTTGTTTTACTCATCAACTAAATAATACCTTGTCCTTTGATAATTTTGGTAGATTTAATCACAATATCAAACTATTGAAATTTCACTATCTAATTATCCCTACACTCTCCATATTCATTCTATCCCAACATAATCTTGATAGTAGGATATGGTACAATAGTGATGGTCTTATTCCAAAGGATGTAATGCCTAAACTTTTTAACTAATTTTCCAAGGGAAAATTTCTACTTATCAATTAGGTATTATTTAATATTTGTATCTTTTAAGTTGGTGATCATAAAGGTGATAGGGTGTTCACTTTATTCCTTCTTTTATGTGATTACAACAATGATGGTCTATTGTAAGTGAATGAGTACATGAAGAATACCTTAGTAAAATCTAGGCTTAAAAACACTAGGGTGTATGATATAGCCTTATTTATGTCTTGGAAGGACTTATTATCTTCAAGTGTCCATTCAAATTTGGTGTCTTATTTGAGCATTACATTCAGGGGTCTGACAATTTTTGCAAACCTTGATATGAATTTTATCACAAAATTGATCTTATCAAAGGACATAAAATCCTTTTTAATATTGTTTTGATATTTATGGTAGATTTTATTTCATTGATTTCAAGTGGAATTTTTGATGCCAAAGTGGTCTAACAGGTTAGAGTGATGGAACATGATGGTCTAATATACTTGGAACAATGGGATACTTACAAAGATGTGCATTGGTGTCCTATGTAGATGTTGTATGGATGAATGGATATTGGTATGATTATTTTCAACTTGTTCTTGATGTTTTCTATGCTCAAAGGTTGACTTCATGTGGCCTTCATGAGGTATGTAGGTCTGGTTATGTCTTATAGGCTTGATCATGCATGGTTGCCTATGGGGTTATAAGCACTATGGCTTGTGTGACATGGTAAGTAACTCAGTATGATTGGAATATACATGTTATGTTGTATAAGGTACTAATATTTTATGTGTATGGTTTTCAAGAGGTGACAAGTATTCTGCATGATAGTTTGGCTATTGGCCTAGGTGGGCTAGTGAGGCTTTGTGAAAGGTCAAAGAGTGATTTTAGAGTGTTTAATCTTATATCTACATGGGAAATCATTAGAGAGGAGTGTTTAAGTGAATTTAACAAGTTAGAGATCAAATTTTGAAGTAAAAAGTTATAAAAAGGATCCTATGGCTTCAAGAGGTGTTAGAAAGGTGTCGAGTGAGCCTGAGAAGGACTTTCTTATGTTTGTTGGCATGTACAGGGTCTGCATGGGGAGATAATCCTTTTGGATATGTTGGGTAAGGTCCCTAATAATTTTTTATAAGCATTTTTATGGGTTAATTGACATATCTTTATGAATGATCGTTAAGAAACTAGGAGGCTTTTTACTGTTAAAACCCCAATCTTAGACCCGATTGGAAAGATATTGATTTTTGGTGCCTATTATGAAGGTAAAAGGTTAGGATGATTATTTGAGGTTTCATATGAATAATTTAGATTTATAATAAATTATTTTTGATCTCTTGACAATGTGTGGGTCCCACAAAAAATGGGTCATTAACAATATTCTTATTGTTGAGGAGGATTTATGTGGATGACTAGGTAATCTAATGGATGATTGTTAAAGATAAGGAATTATATCAAACATCCATTTTTATTTTTATTAAGATTCATCTCTTTGTGTCAAATTTATTAAAGGTCAAAGTTGACTAATTGCTAGAGTGCAAATGAAACAAGTAGTGAGAAAGACCAATTGGAATGAGAAGATGAATTGAGAAGGTGATCAAGTGTTTAAGGATGAATTTGAGAGATTTATTGTGATGTATGGGTTTTATTAAATATATCCATGAAATTTAAGTGTTTTATATTCTTGAGGTATGATTAGGGAGTTGACTCAATGTTGACCTTCTTGGTCCTTTTGAGTCTGTGTGAGCTAGTGAAGTGAAGATAGCTTATAAAAGAGTTTTTGATATTAAAACCTATGATATAATTGTTGGAGAGTGATATAGGATAATTTTAGGATATATTTAATTACTTTTAATATCTTATTTAATCCATTTTGGTGAGATAAATTCATGTTTCAATGACTAGTTTTTGGAGCTTGTAGGTAGTCTAAAGTGGCCTATTTAGAGAGGCTATTTTGAGCTATTATGAGCATATTTTGAGGTGAGTGAGAGATTTTTGGTATTATATAAGTATCATATATTTAATAAATGTATTTGGTCTTCATAGTTTTCCTCTATTTTTATTGGAGTAGTCAAAGTTCTTTGACTGAGTTTCTAATGTGCATGACTAGTCTGAGTGGTCATCTTGAGAGAATTGGTTTGAAGCTGTTTGTTCTATGTAATGCTGAATAATGTATTTAGTGATATTATTAAGGTAATTTATTATAAATACATATTATTTTAGGATGTTTTTTGATAAATTCATCTACATTCTTTAGTTCTTCTTGGTAGTATGTTCTAGGTGTTTACAAGTCTTGAAGTGAGAGAGAGAATGGCTTGGTTCAAGGTATGAATTTAAGTTCCAATTTTCGTGAAACCATATAGGAGTGATAAATAATATATTAAAGGTAATTTTTATGTTTTTTAATATTTAAGGTGGACCAAAGGGTCCAAGGTTTAACATGTTGATTTGTAGGCCTGATTCATTTAGGTCTCTATTATGACTATTTGGTGTTTTGGGTCTTAAGGGAAATGGATGACCTATGGAGTGTTTTAATTATATTATTGGACTGTATAAGGATATATTTAAAATATATATCAAGAATGGAAGTAATATTGTCCTACCAATATGGGTTAGATGAGAGTATGGTATATATATTAGGCCTAATTAGCCTATTTGGGGAGTGAGAGTGTGTGTGGATAAAAGAGAAGAAGAAGAGAATTTAAAAGATAAGGATTAGGTCATTAAGGAACATACAATGTTGTATATGATCAACCATGTTTAACTGATTAGGTTCATATGCTAACAAGTCATTAGACCTAATATTTTAAAGGGTGTCTTGGTTGTGCGAATGAGCTAGGAGTGCCTACCTAAAAAAGAGAAGCATGTTTGAAGGTGTTAGAACAAGAGAAGGTCATCATAAGGTGTATAATAAATAAAATTATTGGTTTTAATTATATATGAGATGGTTTAGTTCATTATTAATCACCTATGGGGTTGTATCTTCCTTGTTAGTTGGAGCTAGCTAAAGGTCTAATAGGCGGTGGACTAAATTAAGGGGTGGATGTTCCTTGATCAGTTGGAGCTGGTCTAAAGTATCATGTTTGTGATATCCTTATAAAGATTTATTACATTGGTTTTTAGGTTTTAGAGTGGGTTTTATCCCCCATGAGGGTTTCACACATAGATGAGGTGTACTTGTGTTAATTATTCTTGATCTTGCTCATGCGTTGATTTGTTGATGTTATGCTTAAGTGTTTATTTCATTGGGATGAAATGGAATTAACTACTAAACTTTAAGAAAATAATTCACCCCCCACTCTCAATATATACCTCTAATAGTTTTTATTATAGATATACCTTTTGAGGAGGTTTGATAGCCTACAAGTGATATTAAGTAGCTTGAGGTGTGATGAAGACATTATGCATTTTGCTTGCAAAAATGGATAAGTTTGTGAAGATCATGGTTGATTTTTGCATAGTATTATACATATTATAAATATAAATGTTGAAGAAGGACTATATTTAGGATAATTCTAAGATGAAACCTATGTTGAATGATAGATATTATTGAAGATGGTTTCTTGATTAGCTTACATGAAAGAAGAGAGATATGCATTGGTTTGATTAGAAGCTTAGAGTATGAGACCTAATTGAGGTCTATTTGAATATTATTTAAGTATAATGGTATGATAATTTTATTCAATTTATATTTTTTTCTATTTGAAAAAATCCAACGAAGGAACTCTAAATATCACTTGAGGTCATGACCTGTTTATATTGACAAATAAGTCAAGAGAATGTTTTATGAGTGTATGAAAATTATACAAGTCTTTGAGGGTATGTAAGATGATCTGAGAGGTAATATGAGGTATCAAGACTACTTAGGAAACTTATATAACTCAAATTATTTCATTAGATAACTTTTTGTATGAAAATATGACCGTTGGAATTTGAAAATTCAAATTTATCAAAGGAAACTAGTTTGCTAAAATTGGACTATAGATGCCATGGATGAAGTCAAATAAAGATGAGGTAAGAATAAAATTTGAAGAAAAATATATGTAAAATATCCTCCAAGTGTTGGTTTGTTTCAAGTGTTTGTACAGGTGCAATAAATATGGATCAAAGTTGACTGTTGTTGATTGTGTTGTGCTAGTGAACCTAAGAGAAGAAAAAATGAATTAGAACTTATCTAAAGCACTTGTTTTAATATTATAAGGATTGGATAGTGTGGATAACTCATTTTTGTCTTGTTATATGCATTGAATAAGATCATGGAGTGTTATTTTGTGCATGAAATGCATTCATGAAAGTGATTGTATATAAAGGTTCAGTATTCTAAAGATGAATAAATTCTAAGTTTGCATGGAGATAGAGTTAGAGTTGGTAGAATTGATTATGTTCCTTATAATGAAGATGAAGATATATTAATAAAGAGTATAATTAACCAAGGATAATTTATTACATGAGTTCATGTTGTCATTTTCATAGTTATCTCAAGAATGGGTCTAAAGTACAAGATTCAAAACATGGGTATTAAAGTTGAGGATTGGCTTTCAAGATAAATGTTCTTCAAGATGAGAATTAGTTTTCATAAGTTCAAAAACTTGAAGTTTAATAAAAGGAGTGTGATGGCATGTTTTTAATGTCATGAATATAGTTTTATTAATCTAAGGTTTATCTTTTGAGTCAATTTTAAGGGTTTTCACGAAGAGATCAATGGATTAAGAGAATTATATGACTGTGTGTTTTCATGGAATACTTTCAAGAATTGTTAGCCTTAATGGCTTGTGATGTCTAAAGGATAGATGGTTGATGAATTAATAATGATATGATATTTGTTCCTAATTATCTTAGATTTTCAAGCTAACCGAAGAGATAGTTGAAAACAAGAATGGTTTTAGAAGGTATGTTTAGATCTCTTGGTCCTAAAGTATCATTTTGATCATTTTTGGATGCTTGGTATGCATGTTGATTTGAAGAATGATGATGAAATGTATTGTATGGGAGAATGAATAATGTATTCATGAATCATTACCAGGTGGTATGAGTCATTTATGAGCCCAGACATGATTTTTGTGGTCAAAAGTTAGAGTTGACCAATTTTGGTAGTGATGACTACCTAGAAGGTACCCAAAGTGCTCTTATGGTGATTTATGATGGATAAAAGGTTGGAAATAGATGATTAAAGTTGGGTTTGACATGTAAAAGTATGATATGAGGTTTTATGGTGTCCATGAGGTGCTTTGGTATGAATTTTCCCTTTTGGTCATAATGTTTGATGTGTATGAGAGGTGTATGTGCCCAGAATACTTGGTTTCAAATATATTTTGAAAATTGGAGATGTGTCATAAAGTTTTTAATGCTAAAAAAGGTATTTAAATGTGATTGGGACATTTTCCAAGTGGTTTCACAGGTTGATAAATCCTTTTATGTTAGGTGGAATATTTTTAGTGGTCTCTGGTTTTTCTTCTCAAGAGCATGCATTTGGAGGCCTAGTGGAAGATAATGCTCCCAAAGGTATAGAGGCTTGAAATTTGGCATGGAAGTGAGTTTTTGTGTTCTCTAGGTGTGTTATCCATATAAAATGTCTATGTTGACCATCGATTAACTTTTAACCAATTATTTCTTGGAAGGCTTAGTGATTTGGGCATGTTTCGAAAAGCTGTCAAACTTTGGATTTGGAGATTGAAAGCTTCAAATGTAGTTAAATGGGATAAATGGGTATCTAAATCAACTTTTATATTATTTTGAAGGTGAGTATATTTCATTTTATTCATTTTTTAGCTCACTAGGAAGCCTAATTAGTTAGTAGGCTAAAGAAGGAAGTATACTAAGGAGGATGAGTTGGAGGGACATTATTGGCATGTATGAGGGGAAATGATAGTGTTATTCAAATATGAAGTTTCATGGCTTGAAGTGATTAGGGAAAATAAATATGAGGTTTGCAGTGGCTAGATATGGCTACAAGGGGTCTAAGTAGGCCTAGTGAAGAAAATGAATATTTTTGAAAAAGTAAAAATAAGAATGGCTTTGTTAGTTCTAGATTCGTATGTTGGTATATTCTAAGCATGATTTAGGTTTGGTGTTATGATTATAATTCCCTTATTGTTCTATGTGATGCTTTGAGAGTGATGGTAAGTGATCTTTCATGATCTTTTCATGATCTTTTTATCATTTGAGTTGATGGTAGATATTTTTTAAGGTCTTCTAGGTATGCATGGGTTGTGTATACTGAGGGGGAGCCTTCAAAGTGGAGTATGGTACTAGGGGGAGCTATGTTGTCTTATAAATTGATGATAGGTCCAAGAGTCTTGATAGTTTGGAGAAATTTCTAAGGGAGAGCATATTCAAAATAGGAGTTATACCTATTTGAGGTCTGAATGGTCCATTTTTAGATATATTCTTATAGGTGAGCTTGAATCCATGTGTTTTTTTGTATCTTACTTGCTTGATTTCTGAGGTGCTTAGTGTTGAAGGGTATTCACTTTGTCATTTTGGCAAAGGGGGAGAGAGAAAAGGAGTGTTTAAATCAATGAAAAAGGGTGATATTATTTGGATATTAATGGTATATGTGTTATAATTGATTTCAAGTGGAATTGGTGATTGACAAAGTGGTCTAACAGGTCAGAATGATGGAAAATGGTGGTCTAATATACTTGGAGCAATGGGATAATTACAAGGATGTGCATGGGTGTCCTAGGTGGATGTTGTATGGTTGAATGGAGATTGGTATGATGATGTTTGACTTGTTCCTGATGTGTTTTTGTACTCAAGGGTTAACTTCATATGGCCTTCATGAGGTATGCAGGCTGGGTTATGTCTTATAGGCTTGATCATGCATAGTTGCCTTGGGGTTCCGAGCACTATGGTCTATGTGACATGGTAAGGAGCTCAATATTATTTAAATATAAATTTTATACATTTATAGGGTACTAAGAGGTTAGGTGTATTGTTTTCAAGAGGTGACAAGTGTTCTACATGATAGCTTGGCTATAGACCTAGTTGGCCTAGGTGGGCTAGTGAGGCTTTGTGAAGGGTCAAAGAGTGATTTCAGAGTGGTTAAGATTATATCTACATGTGAGATGGTCAAAGAGGAGTGTTAAAGTGAATTTACCAAGTTAGAGGTCAAAGGTTGAATTAAGACATCAGAAAAAGGATCATATGGCTTCAAGAGGTACTAAAAAGGTGTCTAGTGAGCCTAAAAAGGACTTTCTTGTGTTCATTAGCACGTTAAATGTTTTTATGGGGAGATGAGCCATTTGGATATGTTGGGGAATGACTCTAAGAAAATTTTAAGCATTTATTTATGGGTTAAGGGGCAAAACTTTATGAACAATCATTAAGAAGTTAAGGAGGTTTTGAGTGTTAAAACCCCAATCTTATATCTAATTGGATATTTTTGGTGCCTAATATGATATTTAAAGGTCAAGATAATGATTTTAAGTTTTATAGGACTCCTTTAGGTTTCTGATAAAGTATATTTGGTATCTTGATAGTGTGTGGGTCCCATCGAAAATGGGTTGTTAGCAGTATTCTTATTTTTTAGGAAGATTTATGTGAATGACCAGGTAATATAATAGATAATTATTTAATCTAAATAATTGTATCAAAAATCCATGGTAATTTTCAAGAATATTCATCTCTATATTTCAAATTTCTAAAAGGTTAAATTTGACTAGTTGCTAGAGTGAAAATGAAGCAAGTAGTTAGAAAGACCGGTTGGAATGACAAGATGAATTAAGAAGGTGATCAGGTGTTTAAGGATGACTTTGAGAGATTTATGGTGATTAAATAGTTGTATTCAATCTATCCATGAATTTTAATTTATTCCTATTCTTGAGGTATGATCAAGGAGTTGACTCAAAGTTGACCTTCTTGGTCCTTTTGAGTTTATGTGAGCTAGTGAAGTGAAAATAGCTTGTAGAAGAGTTTTTGATATTGAAGCCTATGATATAATTTTATGAGAGTGATATAGGATAATTTTATTATTTCTTTCATGACTTGTAAAATATTATTTAATCCATTTCGTGTGAGATAAATTCATGTTTCCATGACTGGTTTTTGGAGCTTATAGGCAGTCTAAAGTGGCTTATTTAGAGAGGCTATTTTGAGCTATTATGAGCATGTTTTGAGGTTATTGAGAGCTTTGTGGTCTTATATAAGTCTTAAATATTTATTAAATGTCTTTGGTCTTTATATTTTTCTTCTAGTTTGATTGAAGCAATGAAATTTCTTTGACTAAGTTTTTGATGTGCATGACCAGTCTGAGTGGTCATCTTGAGAGAATTGGTTTGAAGTTGTTTGGTCTATGTAATGGTTAATAATGGATTTATTGATATTATTAAGCTCATTTAGGATATATCCATGTGAATTTTTTTTATTATTATTTTTTCATAAAATCATCTACATGCTTCAATTCTTCTTGGTAGTATTTTATGGGTGTTTGCAAGTCTTGAAGTGAGAGAGAGAGTGGCTTGGTTCAAGGTATGAATTGAATTTAAATGTGTTTTGGAACCATATAAGAGTGATAAATGATCTATTTAAGGCATTTTTCATGTGTTTTAAGTGTTTTTGAATATTTAAGGTAGACCAAAGGGTCCAAGGTGTAACGTGTTGATTTGTAGGCCTGATTCATTTAGGTCTCTATTATGCCTATTTAATGTTTTGGGTCTTAAGGGAAATGGATGGCCTATAGATTGTTTGATTTGGAATTATGGAATTAATATGTATCTATTTAAAATATTTATCAAGAATGTAAATCATTTTAGCTGACCAAGATGGGTTAGATGAGAGTATGGTATATATACTAGGCCTAATTGGCCTATTTGGGGAGTGTGAGTGTGTGTGGATAAAAGAAAAGAAGAAGAGACTTTTAAAGAGAAGTAGTAGGTCACTGAGGAACACAAAAAAATTATACAATAATACATGTTTTATTTATTATGTTCATGTGTTAATAAGTCATTAGACCTAATAGTCTAAAGGGTGTCTTGGTTGAGTGAATGAGCTAGGAGTGCCTACCTAGAGAAGAGAATCAGGTTTGAAGGTGTTAGAGAAATATAAGGTCATTATAAAGTGTATAAGACATCATATTAGTGGTGTAAATCAGATATGAGGTGGTTGATTGGGTAATTAATCACCTAGAGGGTTGTAGCCTCCTTGCTAGTTGGAGCTAGCTAAAGGTTTAGTAGGTGCATGACTAAATTGAGGGGTGGATGCTCCTTGATTAGGTGGACCTAGTCTAAATTCTCATGTTTTTGATATCCTTATAGGACTATAGTCCATTAGTTTATAGGCCTGAGATTGGGTTTTATCCCCCATGATGGTTTCCCACATAGATGAGGTGTACTTGTGTTAATTGCTCTTGATCTTACTCATGTGTTGATTTGTTCATGTTATGCTTAAGTTTTTGTTTCATTAGGATGAAATGGAATTAATTATTATATGTTGAGAAACTGATTCATGCCCCCTCTTAGTAGATACCTCCAAAAAATATTTGGATTATATCTAGGTCAATGGTGATCCCATATTTGGTGATAGTTTGGCCCAATAACTTGCCTTCAATAATGCCAAATATAATCTTCTTGGGGTTTAGTGAGATACCAAACTTCCTGCATCTTTTAAAAATTGAATCAAGATGGTTGATATGATTAATTATATTTTTTGATAAAATAGTGAGGTCATCTATGTATATAATTATGTATTTGCCTATCAATCCCTACAATGTGTGATCCATCTCTCTTTGAAAAATAGATCCAAGTTGATCAACCCAAATGGCATTTGCTTATACACATAAGTTCCCCATTTTGTAGTAAAGTAAATTTTCATCCTATCCTATGATTCAATTAATACTTTATTATATCCCAAAAATCCATTTAAGAAATACATCATTCCATAACCACTCATAGTTTGTATAACCTCATATAAGGAGGGTATAGGATAGTTGACTTTATTAGAATATTTGTTAAGGTTTGTGAAGTCGACACATAGTAAAATTTTATCACTCTTTTTCCTAACTATAACTAGATTAGCCACCCAAGTTGAATACATAATAAGAAAAACTAATTGAGAACTTAGTAGCTTCTCTACTTTCATCTGAATTGATTTTTCTAAAATATGATTCACCGGTCCTTACCTCTGCCTAAACAAATTATGATCTCTCTTGAATGGAATTATATGGGTGATAAATTGAGGATTTAATATCCTTAATTGATTATGGTTCCATGTAATTACATGTTTATACCTAATTATCAATTCTTTAACCATTTTAATTTTATTTGGAGCGCATCTTAAATTGATATTTATGATATGTGATTTTCTTTTATCACCTACATCTTTTGAGCTGAACTCAAATTCATTAACCTTGATTTGTCTTTATTTCTATGCTTGAGGATCCATGACAAAATATATTTCCAAACAAACCACACCCAATGGGAGAGGATTTTATTTTAGTTGGATTACATCTTCTTCATAAATTTTTTCATGGCACCTATGGCTTCTTTCCACATCATCAATTATCTGAGACTTGAACTGTCCTGAATTGGTCATAAATTAGAAATTTTGTTGATCATCATCAAACACTTTAAGATTTTTAATATTTTTTGGCACTAATGGACATGGCACCAATTCAATAGATAATTTATGTACTTTTGACTCCTGTAGGTGTGTCAAATTTGTTTTAAAATCTTCCAATGAACTAGGAGCTTGGTTTTATTCCCTTAGAATGGCCACTATATTAAAATCCTCAAATAAATTGATTAAATCCCAAGATCTATGCTTATAGTTATTTAAATATGATAGTTTTCATTTATGCTTATTCTTGACTTGGTTGATCATGAGTTTTGAGTCTTTGTAGACCAATAGTTCCTTGACATTATTTTTTAGGGAAAAATACAATCCCAAAATTAGGGCTTCATACTCTGCCTTGTTAATGATGTATGGAAATTATATCATGTACATTGCTAACTATTTATTTCCTTATGGATCAACCAAATTGATACTAACATCTGATCCTTTCTTGGATCTCACTCTATCAAAATGGAGGGTCCATAATTAGGAAGGGCCCTACACTTCTTCCTATATTTCATGCTTCATAGTATATGTATAAATTTTAAGGCTAGGAGACTTGTAACTTATTGCTTCATTAGTAGTGTTTTACTCTATAATAGGGTAATTCATTCTTGGCTCTCAATCAATCCTAATCTAGCTAGTGACACCCCTTCATGGTATCCATATGTGAGAGAAGTCTATAGATATATATCCATTGAGTGCCTTATACCAATATCTACTAAATAGTATCCCATGAACCTCAGGAATATCTACTATAAGTATGTCGATAGTCATATGTACTTGAGGTTTTGATGCAACCTAGATTATTACATCATTAAGTTCTCCTAAAATAGGCACTACTATTTTTATCCAGCTATCAAATAGTCCTTTTAGATGGACTTGGGGTCAAACCAATCTTCTGACAAATTGAGGTTGGTATCACCATTATTTAAGATAAAAAATCTAGGAAACAATTGTGTATATTATTTCCAAACACCCAAAAGGATAGCAAGAAAGGAGAGACCTCATGTTTGATTTTGTATATAAAATTTATATTAAATATATTAGATTTCTCTACAACAAACATGCCTGAGATAAATTTCTATAATATATCCTTATGCTCTATTATTTGTGTTAGTTCATGAAGAGTGATATTGACCTCGATCTTCTTCATACCCTCAACAATGTTATATCCTCCCTTATTTTATTCTTCTCTATGCTAAACTAATCATTCTCTTTAGGGGAGGAGTATTATTATCAACTTTAGGATTCATGGGTATAATTATATTATTAGGAGGAGTATAAGTGGTGAGATGATGTTTATTACTCATATTATAATTATTCTTTTTAAACTACTAGAATACTTGTACTTTGTTAGAATTATCCTCTAGAACATTGTCATCTTCACTGAGGAATGGAAACTCATGAGTTTCAAAGACCATAGGTAGAATTGAAGGGCCATATTCATGAGGGATGAATAAAGGATTCATAATTTTTTATTTTCTAATAATTTCCCTCTAAAATATTTCAAAGGCCATATATAAATCTACACAATCTAATTCCCCATGTTGTTATGTTTTGTGAACACTACACCAATTAGAAAAGGCTATCTCCATGATATTGATTTATGGAAACTTATTAGACTATTTTTTGTGGGCCTATTGAAAGTCCTATTATATCTTGAGAAGATATAATTTTAGTTATAATTTTGATTAGACATATTACCCATCCTTTTTAGCATATTTAAAAAGTTATTTCTCAACTTTTGGAACATTCTTTATGTAGAATCCAATTCAACTTTGGTGGATTCAGCACCAAGAGTGATCTTTATATTGGTGTGATCCAAATTTTGATATTTTTAGTTATACTATGGGACATTCATTTGTGCTTGATTATTCAAGAACCCATAATTTTGATTTTTTATTTGTTGCATCATGGCAGGCAAAGTGTACAACTGGTTCTAGTTAAATACAAGGGCATTTTGATTAACATGTAGAGTTATATTCAAATATGGGAATCCATTTTTAAATATTTCACCTCCTAAATTTTTAGGATTGAGATGTGGATTGATCTACTTTTTAATATTAATGGCTTCTTGATATGCCAAATATAAAGTATTGATTGTGGCATCTCTTTGTAAAAACATTATAGTAATGGGATCCAATACATTCTTTTATAATTTGAGTGTTAAATATACATTTGACACATACAAAACATTAAACTAAGTTTACATCATCTAAAATATTGCATTGAAGGCTTGGATTGACTCATCAGACTCCCTCTTCAAGTTGGTGAAATGTTGATACACCAGACATGGATTATTCACTTGCCCAAATTGTGCAAGAAAATTATTTTGGAATTCATTCCATGCGGGGATAGATATTTTATAAAAATTTAGAAACTAATCATAATAAAAATATTACAAATTAAATGGGAACAACTTGCATGTAACATCCTCATGAGTGCCATTCATTAATATCAGATCATCCTTGAATGATTTGATATGTTATTCTACTATCCTTCTATTTGAGGGGAAAAGGTAGGAAAGTAATTTTTTGGGTTCCTTGATAGATCATGTTGGTATCTGGGGATGGAAATAATAGATATGACTAACCAAGGTTGATCCATAGGAGGATTAATAAGTGGGATGCCTCTTACTAGAGAAAGTGTCTTAGCTCAATGCACCTCAAGGATGATAGGTATTAGTATAAGCCTCATATGACTTGACAAAGGTGAAACCAAAAGTATATATTGGGCCTTAGACCTTGTTACTTGCCTAGGTGTCTCTAATGGAACTCTACATAGTGACTAACCTCTACTATTAAGAAAACACACAAGTGTTCCCTCCTTCTAACACCAATTTTTTTTGTTGATGTGGGTTTTATGCATACCATATAAGAATGAATGAGTTATCCTTTAATGTTTTAGTATCTCTATAAAAGTGAGGTTACACTCTAGGGATTGAGTTTTAGGTATTTAGTTTAAATAAATAGGTGGTGGAACAACAGGTTGAGCGTGTAAGTTATTTAACTAGATTTATAGACAAATTTATGGAATATAATATAAAGTAATAACTAAATAATCTAGATGGATGGAGAATTAATATATGGTGGGTATATTTCAAATAAAACTCAAAAATATGGGAAAAGGTAAGGTATAAATGATGGTTATGTGTTCTTAAAAGGTCACTTCTAAGGTTGTTTATTTGGTGTACAAGTATCTACAAAACCAATGTTTACCACTTATAGCTATTACAAATTCATGAGCAAGCATGGTTAGTAGTTTGGGAAAACAAATATAGGAAGCATATTGATCTCAACTAAATATTAATGTCCTTAAAGTTATTTTTACACACCTTTATCTGAGAGATTACAACTCATACTATAAAGTAATCTAAATTAGCTATAACACATACCTAGATGACTATATTAGAGTAAATACTACTACACACCTTAGATTATCAACTCAATCTATACTACTTGATTAAAATAATTAAATTTACCAATCTTTAATAGATAATACACATCTAAGACCAGCATTCATCAATTAAAACAATCAAATTCATCCATAGCATTAACACACTTTAAAATTATTGAGCCGATATAGAAAAAGATGATATAATTTTAATAAAACAAATAAGGATTAAGAAAGAACAAATACAGTTACATGAAAATCAATCATTTGATTTCTTATTGTATATTGATCAAAACTTCAACCTTTTGAAAGAGGGTTTTACATGTTTTTAAAGGACTTGGGGAAGGGGTATCCTCATCCTCCAGGTATAGAGAAACTTTATTTTACATCAAAATAATTAGAATCTAAGTTCTAGTTAGATATAAAATTATATGGTATATCTTATAGATTACATTAGACATGCAACATGCACATGATATAAAAATAATTCACTTAATTATAACATAAATGTAACAAGGTGTGACTATCTATGATTAGTTGAATATGTGTTACATGCAAAATTTGTATACAAAATTAGCCTTGGCATAAGGCTATCTTGGTTCCTTCTTGACACTACTTATGATTGTGGTTTTAATTGAAGTAGTAAATGGATCTAAAATAGTGATTGAGTTGAACTAGTGGATATAGCAGATGTAGTAACTAAAGTTATATCTAGAGATGAACTAGTAGCTTGAACTACAGTGGAAGGTGGCACATATGTGGTAAATCAAGCTAAACTAGTAGGTAGATTTGATGTGTAGACACCTAAATTTTGTTTAGTGTCAAAATTCACCTAAATCTATTTAATAATTCTTTTTAATTTTAATTAATTAAATTTCCTCCCAAATTCAAATAAATAAAAAATTTAAAATACTGAATAAGTCAATTACGCACACTTAAATCCTTATTTTAAATAATAAAATATATATTTTCCACCTCATCAAAATATATCCCACCTTTTTCCCCCTCATCCCTACCAAATCCAAAAAAGTGTCAACCTCTTATGACTCATCCCTTGAGTTTTCAATCAAATTGGCTTAGTCTTGCTGAGTCAGCTAACCAAACCCATGCTTTTCTCAACCATTTTAAAATGGTCTTCATCATCATGGTGAGGAATCATTAGCCATATTGATCATTTGGATCACTAAAAAATTCTAAATTATCCTCCACTATTGAATCTTTCTTCAAAAATCTATAAATAAACATACAAACCATCATTTTCAAGTGTTTACAAAATCTAGAGATCACATCAAAGGATCACAATCCAATCAAGAACTAGAGTTTTAAACATAAGCCAATCAAAGAAAATCAAAGAAAATCAAAGACTTCATTATACACCACAACATTGACCATTCTCTTTTACATTGGAGGAGTGAGCACCAAATATTTTAAAGAGCAAATCAAATGTATTTCATAATGGGAAAATCTTATGCATTCAAAGTGTAAAGTTTGTGATTCTTATTTTATTTATTTGTTGCTCTACCATAGTTTAAATTTTATCTTAGATTATAATTAGTTTACTTTCTTTGCACATCTAAATTTAGTTCATACATTTTTGGCATGGTTGGTGGGACCTTGCCTCATCTTCTTTATCTTTTGTATCTTTTGATCATCATTTTTACATCTAGATAAAATTTCTCATTTGATTTTTGTTGTTTATATTTGCATTTTTTCATGTAATAGTGCCTATTTTAGTTCTATTATGAGTTACATGTTGATATCAATTATTTTTTATTAAATTATGTGTGCTTCTCTATGTAACAATGAATTTGGAAGCAAAAATAATAAAATTATAGACCATAACAATGAAATTGTCCTAGTTTCTTACCTTTTTATATGTTTTTTATTTTGTTTGTAGGGTTAACAACATTTTTTTTTTAATAAATGATGATTTCATCATCATCTATATAATTTTTGTTAGATAACAATGAAATCATCTCTTTTCATAGAATATTCATCATTACCTACGATGAAATTGTCTTTTCTTGAAATGAAATTATCTCTTTCTATAGAAAAATCATCTCTTTCTATAGAGAAATCATCATTATTCGCTACAAAATCATTGATTGTGGTAGTGAAATTGTCTTGTAAGCATGGGTCTTTTTATTTTTTATTTATTGTTTTCTATCTTTTTTCCTACGTTGATTTTATTTTAATTTTACTTTTATAATATGTCTATGTAACAATTTTTTCATAGTAGAGAGGTGTTTTTCACTTCTTTTTCATGTTTTTTCACTTGTTATATTATAATTTAACTCATTTATAGCCATAGAAAACATTATAATAACTTGGTTTTAGAATGCTTGACAAAGAGGATCAACAAAAAGAATCAATAAAAAAATAAAAAAAATTATTGACACTTTTCATTATTGGTTACAAAATTCTTAGTAATACTCAAAAATTAAAAATGGATACTTACTTTTTATTTTTATTTTTAGGGGATCTATTGACCATGGATTTTATAATCATATAATAGGCCAAACCCCATTTATTGGTGGGGTATATAAATTAAGATCCAACTATTTCAATTGCTTAAGTAGTTATGTGTTTTAAACACACCATGAGGTGAGGGGATTTCATGCTTTGCTACCCAAGGTTTTAATAGCTGACTCAAAATTTGATATCACTACTTATCAATGCATTAAGATCCATATGTCTATGTTGGGAACTTTGGGATAAGACTTAATAGTGTGTGTCCATTTTATCAATTAATTCCATGGTTTTTCCCCTATATAAGCTTATTTAAACCTTAATCCTGGGATAAACTCTTTTGTCATTCAACTTTGGTGAATCAATTAGTAGTTAGCATCAAGAATAAACCTTCCATAGACCCTTAAAAATAGACTTAGTGGGCCATGGGAATAGCATGATCCTCCATGGTTAATGCCTTGAAATATTAGGACACAACTAAGATCATGAATGAATAAGTGACAATGAAAGGCCTAATAGTTGTTCATAACCCTTCATCCTAGTTTTCACCTTTTATGTGAAAATTTCTTGATTATTTAAAATAGAAATTTTGTTTATTATTTTTCTTGTGTTTGACATGTATCTTGTTTGTAAAGTCATTTATTTAGACGTTCAATCATTTTAGTTCTTTGTCAATAGTATCATCCATTATAAGAAGCATGGCATATTAAAACCATAACTTGGCTAATTCCATCCTAGATCACAATTCAAATAATTCATATTATAATATAGGGTTCAATATAACTAACTTTGATTCAAATTCACACTTGAATCAAATAAATCATCAAGCCATAAAAAATCTGAGTTTGAATATGTATTCAGAGTCAAACCTCAATCAATTAAGTCAAAACATGGATAATTATTCAAACTTCCAAAACAACCATTTTAGTCCACATCATAACCAATCCATTTATTATTCATGTTCACCTATGGAAGAATATCAAAACTTTAATTCAAGGATATCATCAAATTAGTTTTTTTTATTATAGTAATTAGAATTCTCTATATTATTCTTCCAAACCTAATCCATCCACATATCATATGTAACACAATATAAATAAAACTATGTACATAGATCCATATGGTTCTAATCATAACATCAACATAATTCAAAATTTTGGTCCACCTTCACCATAATTTTCTAACACTCATATGCACCAAAATACATTCCCTAGTCAAACTCTAATACAATCAAATCCAAATACGATCCATCCAAATCAAACTTCTAATTTATACACCCATCAAAATTAACCCTTCTATAATAATAAAAATCAATCATTTGATTTTACATCTCATTCAACCCAAGAGTTGAACCCAAACTTCTTCACCAATCACCACACATTCATAGATCTAACAAACCAATCATTCCAAAATCAAACCACATCTTCAACATAATTTTTTACTAGTGAATATTAAGTCTTTCCATAACAATATCATTTTATCCCTAGTAATCCTTCTTTCCAATCCAATCTCCCATCCATGAGTTACAATTCCAACATACCTCACCTCACTAGCAAAGAGTTATCTGATGTAGAATACATCAAAATAAACCCACATCTATTTATATTTGAAAATCTTACTTTAAAAATATGTCAAGATGTCTCTCCAAATCCAAATCATACCATCTCATTTCATAATAAAAATAACAAATTTTTATCCATTATCCACCAAACAATGATCTTTTATCAAATACCCATTTTTTATAAACATCCAATATTGACTCAAACACCATCTAGTCCACCTATAAAAATAACATATGCCTTTAAATCAACACACAAAAATACAAATTTTTAAAAATCTCTTCATCCTAAATCCAACATTTCTAAGAGAGTAGTGAAAAGTAAATATGGCACCAAAGCACTTCAACAAGCTTTTATAATGGTTGCATCTAAACCAAGGTCAAATATATCATCCAATTTAGATATCCAATTTCTTTTGGGATTAATAGAAATTTCAATTTCCATTTTGGTCCCAACTATTATTTTATTAGTAGACAAATTTTAAAATGATAGTGATAATGTTATAAGTTAGGAAGAATACTCATCCATCATCAGTATAAATCCTATCAGAAACATTGAAGCATTTTGTTTCATTTCTATCAACACTATTCTTCCTTTTCTTATTAACATTACACTACCTACACATGTCAATTGGAATACATAAAAATTACCTTGTTGGAATTATCTCATGGAAACTTATAAATTATAACATCCATGAGATAATCTCATTTAGAGAGATGCTACTCCACCAACCATTACTTGAAGCTCCAAAAAATAATCAAAAAACACCCATATATGAACAAATCAGTTATTTTTTACTTGAGGACAATCATACCAAAGACATTGTAAACACCAAGTCAATCAGGAGAGAAAACATGTGGAATTATCTCCCGATCATACTATGAGAAATAATATTAACTCCTA
Source organism: Torreya grandis (assembly GCA_037957365.1). Classification (NCBI taxonomy): domain Eukaryota; kingdom Viridiplantae; phylum Streptophyta; class Pinopsida; order Cupressales; family Taxaceae; genus Torreya; species Torreya grandis. The sequence continues at coordinate 251,356 of JARHVA010006332.1, forward strand.
TGTTACATACTTATTATGCCAAATTAATGGAATGACATTACAACTAGTTGGATCATGATTTTGAGATTAATTTTGAAGCACATCATATTAGGTTTGAACACTCTGGATTCTCTAAGGAATTAAGAATACTCAACATGGATTTATCCTATTTTGACTTTTGTAGCATTTGGTGGTTGGTTAATAGATATTGGGTGAGGTATATTGGTGTTTATACATATGGAAAAATTATTAGTCCTTAGTGCTTAATACTCTTTAACAACATAACTTATAGTCCTTATTAAGAAAGGCATCCAGATTCCATGATGGCTATAAAAAATATTAGAAGGTTTCTGGAGTTTAGTTTTACTATCAAACACATCAATGTAGGTATCTTTGATAATTGTGTTTTTCCAAGGAAAACCAAAGTTACTATTGTACTTTGTCAAATAAACATATATTTGGACATCTTTATTAAACAAGGATTCCCTAATTGAGAGGTACTTTTTGGTTAGTTTTCTAATAGCGCTTGGTGGGATCAACAACCTCATCCTAGTCATGTGATATTTAAATTCAATAACAAAGATGAAATATAAATTGACAAGGAAATCCAATCAGAACATTAATGACTATCTAGAGTTGGCATGGGGTGAAAATCTAGAAAATTAGGGAACTTGTGCATGTTGTGACCTTCCATTAGGTACAAATACCAAAAAATCATAAGAAAAAAATGGTTTTTGTTTATCATCCCCTTAACACTTGGGGGCACTTTTTTTACACTCGTATTGTCTTCATAATATTGTATTCTACCATTATGTCCATTTTGTCTTGTATATCAAATGTTATGCTTAGTGCTTGTCTAGTTGCCACTTCAAATTACACAAAATTTCAAATTGAATATTATCATGTCATTTCAATTTTATCATATCATTATATTATATCATAAAATATGTTTTCAAATTAATGTTACATTAGTTTTTGCCTTAGTTCTTATGATTAGAGTAAATCATTTTCCTACATCTCTTTGCTAAAACTTATAACATACTATCCCATGACCTTGTTTAGATGATCATCCATGATAGAGTCTCCTTTTACAAGTTATATTTAAATAATAAAACATTAATCATGCTACAAGAAGAGCTAGGATAATTTACTTGCCTATCTTGGTCTTTGGTGATAAACCCTTGCATCTTACTGGTCGCATGGGTCCATGATTAGGGGGTCAATTTTTTGACATATATTAAAATATCCTTATTTAAAAATTATCAAAATCAAAATTAATATCTCTAACCCTTCACTGATATTTACTGTTGAGCCTTTGCATCTTACTAGTTACATGGGATTAACATTAGGGAGATATATCCTTAGTCGTCTCTATGTAGTCTTTGGTGATAAGCCCATGTGTCTACCTGGTCACATGAGATTGTATATTAGGGGTCATAAATAAAATAAAATAAAATAAAATAAAAGGATGATCAAATAAATATTTATTGAAATAGTTTGGTTACATGTTTATGTTGAAAAGGGTAAACTTTATCTCATTAATTGATTCTGTCAGGGCTAGTTTTCTATAGACACATCTAATAAAGATAGTATGTTTGTGAGTTTGGAGAGATGTAAATTTTCACTTTTTCTCATAATTATTATATCACCATCCTTTTTTAAACATAATTTTTATTTATTGTCTTCACCTTTCATTTGTTTCACTCTCTTGCTATAACTTGAAAGCTATATGTTATGAATACAAACAACTAGATCATACCTCATAACATAATTGATTTATGAATTAACAAAGTATTATGTATATCCATCCATAGTATATAATTACCCAAATTACTTGAGGAATCATCCTTCAATCATCTATTTTATATTTACCAATGTGTCATTTTGTCGATTGTTAGCCATTATCATATAGCATGATAATTTCAAGGTTATTATTGATTTTATATAAACCTACATTCTTTCTCATGATTTCAAAAAAAATCTTACACCCTATTTAAAAAAAAAAACCCCAAAGAATCATAAAACTCTCAAAAATACCAAAAACAATCATAAAACACAAAAACAATATCAAAGCATTCCAAAAACATCAATTTTAACACATATATCTTCCATTTCATTCACTTATTCTTGGGTGGGTCACTCCTACACCCTTTTCATCAAAAAAATTCACATGCTTCATCAATCATCCACTTTTTCATCACTTCTCATATTAGGAGAACTACATCTGGTGTTATATCCCTACATAGACTTTATTTAAAGAGGATTAATGTAAGTAGAGCTTAGAGACATGGGGTGTCTAGGCTTAGCTTGGCCACTGCCATCCCCATCATCCATTTCCTTAATGTTGGATTATCTTATCCTTTAACTTATCCCTAACTTGTTTAGTTCTTAGCCTTACTCTTGGATATAATTTTTTAGTGTTGTCTTTTATTAGTTTTGTCTTTTTTTATAACTTTTTCAAACTTTTCCACTTTTTCTTTGTTTATTTCTCATTCTTGTATGCTCTTTTTTCTATCCCTAGCCATTCACTTGGTTATTTTTATCTTTTTATTTATCCTTAGTCATTAACTTGGTTAATTCACTTCATTTTTTATCTATAGCCATTCCAATGGTTATTTTTCTATCTTTTATCGAGTGTGTTAATTTTTTTTAGTTATTCTTTGTTTAGTTATGTGTGTCCTTCTTGTTTCAAATTATTTTAAATACAACATTGACATTTTGTTACAATCATTTAGAATATATTTGTTTTCATTAACATTTTGTGTGTGTTTCAATCACTTAATTTAATCCTTTTATTTTGACATCTTCTTTTTAATTATTTTTTTCTATGTGTTTATCAAATATTATTTTGTGAAATGCATCTATAGTATGGTAATGACTATATCATGATGTACTTTTCTACAACATAATTTATTCTTTCCTTTGTTAAAATTCTTAAAACATCAACATTCATCATGATTATTCAATATCATTGGTGATAATGCATTTTATGTTGCATTAAAAATCAAGTTGCTCAAAACACTCAAAATTTTGTTAGAAAATTAATGCAAAGAATGGTAATAAAAGTTATGAAGCAATGTCACATTCTACATCCATGCACATCATCCAAACATATGTCAGTCATACATCCATAATAACTAATGATAAAATGATTAATATATGCTAACATACATCCAAATGTAGAAAATATAATCAGTGATATCATCTATCCATGCATATATCCATCAAATCCATGAAAACCAATATATAATCCATCAATGTCCATAGTCCATAGTAAAAATTCATGAATATATATATATATATATATATATATATATATATATATATATATATCAAATGTGTTTATACAAAAAGGTACATCTCAATATATGTATACATCAATGAAATCCATCTATCATAATATCCTCTATATCTGTGTCTCATATTATCCCTTAGATGGGGTATCTAGTCTCGAGAATAGATCTCCACACTGTGGTGTACCTCATGGAGGACCCATCACACATGGTACCTACCCTACTAACATATTTGACTCCACTAAATGAATGGATCTATCAGATGTTTATTATCTCATAGAGTACTCTTTGAATGCTATTTTCCTCTAGTCTTATGGCATAACCCCCTCATATAAGCTCATGTATTATGTATCCTTCTCCACAGCTCACATCACCCTACCTAAGGTAGATATATGTTCCTCTTCGGCTAATAATACTCTAGCCTCTACAAGCTTAGTATGAGTTGTGTCCCTCTCTTATCTATATCACTATGTGAGCACTATATAGTCTGGTGTCTATGTCTTTGCATCATGCATGACCAATCATGTATCCATGGCATCCCCATCCATCCTATCAATAATACCCTAAAACCTATCCACCTCTGACTATAATCACATGATCTCTATACTTTGATCCCCTCTACCATCAATTACACCTTGAAATTTGGCTACCTCTTCATGTAATCCATCTATCTCTCTATCTCAAGATCTAATCTCCTCTTAGAGTCTATCAATAAGTGAATGCTCCTTTATAGATCTTGAAGTATGTGAAGAGCTAACCACATCCCCTCTTTCTACCTATGTAAATTGTATTTCTCTCATATTAGTATCTTATCTTGCATCCTCCTCCTCACTCTCTACCTCTATTAATAGATTATCTCCTCCAACCCTCTACTCTATATCAACATCCATCTCAACCCCTGACTCCCATAAAATCTCAATGTCCTCCACATCTATGATTTACACATGGTGAAGATGATTGGTTTCCCCAACACATCATATGCCTTGTACCCATGTTGATGATCATCCTTTATCCCATATAATAATCATCCTAATATAGGATCCTAAACCCATACCTCATGGTTTCCTACTCAAGCTAGCCACTAACCTCTGCCTCTATGTCCATGGTGGTATATATGGCATCATCAATCTTCATGGTCTTTATCGAGCCCATGAATATACATACCCATCAACCAATCTTACATCAATTATGTCTCTCTTATCCATCCATATAATAGTTTATAACTATGTCTAGCTATGATCACCAATGGTTGGATCAATCATCATACCCCATTGTAGTCTCTCCCTCATAGAATGTGCAAATATGTTTGGACTAATTGGTATATGCTACCTCACACCCAGCTATCTCATCATCCTATCTAGGTGATATCTCTCTATATTGTAATCATGTAATCCATATAAAGTTCCTCATGAGGCCAATGCCATATAATCTCCTTATATGGTCTTCAAGTGATCTGGTCATCACCTACCTTATCGACCACCCTCCTGTAAAAGTAAAGATCTTCTAAATGTGGTCTACATACCCCAATAATCATGTGCCATCCATATATCAGTGGCTCATCCTCTTCCCATGTGTTCAAATGCCTAAATGGCCTCTCAATTGTAATATACTCCTAACACCAAACCTATAATAATGTAAAAGTCTCTATCTCTCTTTGACCTAAATAAACAAAATGATGTAAATCATGGTATATATGTGCTAAAACTCATGTAACCCATGTGAACCTCTCTCATCTCTATCATATATCCAATAACATCTAACAAGCTAATAGGAAATAGATATCCATAAGTACAATAGTTAGAGAATCCATATCTAAATTAATGCAATGGTCTACATTGATCCTACCTTAGATGACTAGGATTAAGCCATCACCAAAAAATTGGTATAAATTAATCTCCTCTAGACCCTATTCCCAATAAACAAGTTTACCTCATATTGGGATACCTAAAATTTGATACACATCCTCAAGTTTAATACTCATATCCCAAGTAGGTAAGTGAAATGTGCTCATCTCATTGTGCCACCTCTATACCATTACTATAAATAGCTATCTATCTACTTGAACCTCTAGCATCTATTTAATATAGGATAAACCATTCACCTCTAGAATGTCACACTCATACTTAGTGAAGCTAGCCATACATACCATAACTACAAATCTCCACTCTCATATCACAATCACTGGTAATACCTCCTACAAATAAAAAATGTTATCATTTTATTAGTTTTCTTTAGCATTATGTTCTTCATTTACCTTAACAAGTAAATAACTAAAAAAACCACAAAATACACACAAATATTTTTATTCATTATTCAATCCTTTCATCTTCATTTATTTTCTACAAAATCACTACTACAATCGACAAATTTGCTCTTAGATTTTTTAAATTTACTTCTAACATTATATTTAAAAATTGATGTTAAACTTAGCAAAATTACTTCACCAAATGATGATTTCATTACCCAATTTGACATTTTCATTACAACCCAAACTAGTAAAATTACAAAATATGTCATAATCAAAATTTCTCCCATGCTTGATGATTTCACCTCCAAGTTTATTAAAATCACTATTTAATACAATTAAATTGCTGACTTCGATGCCAAAATCACCATTTTCAAACAAAATTTTCATTTTACCTAAATTTAAGCCCAAATAAATGCTAATAAATGCCAAAAATTTTAAAAATAAAATAACTTTCCAAAGGCCCACTCCTCTTTGGTCTCTATAAAAATCTCATTCACTCCACTTGGTGCTCGTGGTGTGGAATATAGTCCATGTTTCCTCATAAGGCTCATATCAAATATCTCAAATCACAGTTCTTAGCTACTAACCTTGGAAATCAATTTTGACATATGATTTTTCTAATCAGAACTCCTACTTATATTTTTCTATAATACCAAATTCTATTCCCCCCATCCTCTCATCCACCTCATTATTTCATTCATTTATAAAATTTAAACAACATTATATCAATTTATTATGAATTCATATTCAAAATATTGCAACAATCTCTCATCATGAAATAAACAAAATCATTTTCTAATTCAACATCTTTTTTATATTTCTAGATCCATAGTTTATTATTACTAGGATATACTATTCCCATAATCACTCAATTAACCCCTTTGTCATTAGCAACAACAATAAGTGTAAAATCTTTGGATGGTTAAATTATTATTTTTCAAATCCATACTCTAGTTTCCATCAACTAGGGGCAACCTTTTTTATGCAACAAAAAATTAAAAATTTGACATCAATTCTGACAAATTATTTTATCATTCATTCACATCATTTTGACAATTTCCTCTTTTCATTAATTTCAATAATTTACCCATTTTATTGCATAAACCCTTGAGGGGGCATCATCAAACTCATTTTCACTCATTTGGATCAAATTTTTCCTTCTTAATATCAACACTCTACTTATACTATTCTTCAAAATAGTATTACTTCTCAACACTCTTTCAAAGAGGGAAAAATGTAGACACTTAAATTTCATTTATTATATAAATGCACCTAAATATATTTAATAATTATTATTAAATTAATTAATATCATTTCATCCCAAATTTAAAATATTGAATAATTTGACTATGCACACTTAAATCTTTGTTTTAAATAATAAAATCTAGATTTTCTACCTAATAAAAACATCTCCCACCTTTTTCTCCCTCATCTCAACTAAATCCACAAAATTATCAACCTCTTATGACTCATCCCCTAAGTTTTCAAGAAAATTGGCTTAGTCTTGTTGAGACAGCTAACTCACCCCATGCTTTTCTCAACCATTTTGAAATGGTCTTTATCCTCGTGGGTGAGGACTCATTAGCCACCATTGATCATTTATAACATTGAAAAATTCTAAATGATCCTCCACCATTGGATCCTTATTCAAAAATCTATAAATAAACCTGCAAACTATCATTTTCAAGTATGCACAAAATCTAGAGATCACATCAAAGGATGTCAATCATAATCAGGAAAATAGAGTTGTACACATAAGTTAATCAAAGTTAATCAAAGACTTAACTTTACACCACAATGATACACTTTTTATTTTTCATTAGAAGAGTGAGCACCACATATTTTAAAGAGAAAATTGAATGTATATCACAATGGAGAAATCTTGTGCATTCAAAGCATAAAGTTTGTGATTATTGTTTTCTTTATTTTTTGCTCTACCATAGTTTGAATTTTAGCTTAGATTAGAATTAGGCTAATTTATTTTCATTTCTAAATATATTTCATACATGATGCATTTTCTTAGCTAAGAGGGATTGAAGTTGTAAGTAGTGATGAAGCTAGCACATTAGGTGGAGTTTGAATTAAATTAGTAGGTGGTGCCAAAGTAGACATCTTCTTTGCCTCTAGATCCTAATAATGTTTGTATCATATGACATTTTGTGTCTGTACTATGCTCATATCTAGGATAAAATTTTTGTTCACCTTATCTGCTTATGTATGCTATTAGCCTTGCATGTTTAGTTTTAGTATCTTAGAAGCCTACCCAAAAGACTTTCAAATTAGTTGACTTATTCATTGTTGAGATCAATTTTGCCTCAATATATTCTAAATATAGTCCATATAAAATCTAATTGAAATTATCCTTGTAAACTCCACTTAAAATTATCTGAATCTTGTATCATTTGATCAAAAATAGACCTAGCCACCAACTTCCCAATGTTATCCTATGTATGTGTCAATTCTAGCTCATTCAAAATTTTTACTATGTGATTATATTATTATGTGATCTTAGTAACTACAACATCAACACAATTTACCCATTATCGGGCCTCTTGGGTCCTAGTGACTGCTATATTTAGTGTCTTTATTTCCTCTAGGTGGATAATCAAATTCAAATGTATGAATGCCTTATTAGTAATATATAAAATCAAGTAATTTAACTTATTCTCATCTTCCTTGAGAACCTTAAACAATTTTTTTTATTGTGGTTGCATGGGGAGATAATTATGCTCTCAAATAATTAATGGTATCTAAAATTTCATATGACCTTAATGCTAAACTTTGAACATCTTCTATCCTAGAGGGAACACATATTACCTACTATTCCATGAGGTTCTCTAGCTCTTCTTCTAAAAACTTTCTTGCATGTTCTACTCCCTCATGAATGGATAACATTACTCTAGTATGGTTCTCTTATGTCCTTAATGTATGGGGTTGACCCTTCTTTCTACCTTATCTTTTTGAAAGAGAGTAAATATCTTCTCCTTATTCTAGAAGTAGGCCTTTCCCACTATTATCTTCTTATTTCTCACCCTTTGTACTGATCTACTTGATTTATCAAAAAATGATCTCACAATGGGTAGATTAATGATCTTCAAGTTTTACCTCTTAGAAGTTGACTCTCTTAATTCCTTGGCCTAATCTAGAAGATTCATCTTTGATGGATCTAATGACCATGCATGTATTTGAGTGTCTTCTATAGGATTAGTATTAGGGTCTAGCTTAGGAAATAAAGGCCATATGATTTTAGAGAACTCTATATTACCTAGATGTATCATGGGATGAATAATATAGATTTGTTTTTTTAATCATTCCAAGCTTCACCCTTTGAAGGAAATAGTTCATTTCTCTTCAATCCTAGACTAATCTGATATCTCCCCTAATATATCAACTTAATCTCTCCTCTTAATACTTAATTATATTGGTATGAAAAGAGATATGATGAAAACATGAAAAGAAAACCTCTTCTAAGGGTGGTATTGCACCAATCTTCACTTATCCTCTCTTAACTAATATTTAAACACACTTTGTGAGTATAGTGAAATACAAGTAACTAAAATAATTCTTGACACACTCCTAAACATTATTATTTCATGTGGAGGTTATGTTTAAGATCTACAACTTGAAGCAAATGAAAGGAAGGTTTCCTTAAGACACTACCAATCAACTCAATCTTAAATACAAATACCACCTATCAACACTTCATATGACTTGCATAGGATGAAAATATAATACTAGTTGAAAAAAAAGACCTAAAAAAAATATGAACATCATACTTCTCTACAAATCAATAACTATAACATACACTAATGTTAATAAGAAGTCTGCAACCAATCTTTCTTTATTGATTCTCAAGGCTCAAGATATAATTTGGTAGAGTTTTGCTACACATAGCTAAGGGATGAAAACAAAGGAATAAATTAATGAATATAGATATTTCTATACAAGATAGAGGAATCAATATTGGCATCAAATTGGTATGAAGAGGCCATAATGGTCATGCAGTAGTTATAATAATCCTCTACACTATTGTTTGGGTTGACTAGTGCCTTAAATGAGCACTTTGGATCATTGAGGTCTATTTTAAGCAAGGTTTGATTCATGAAGAGTCCATGCACATAATCCTTAATCAAATCCCTTCCATATTATTATTTAATAGGCATTTAAAGAGGTTTAATTAGGCTTTCTCCATGATGCATTAAGTAGATTCCCTTATCTACACTTTGATCATGTTCAATAAACCACCCAAAATTCTTCATAATTCCCATTATTATGGAGTATGATCACCTCAAGGGGTAGTTACATATGTCTTAAGATGTCACATTAACTCCATAATGGCCTTCCATGCCTATGACATTCTCTATTTTGATGGCTAAGTAGGCCTCATAAATTAGTAGCCTAGTTTTTGTTCATTCACTATTGGAGAGTCATAAGGATTAAATCAGACCTTAAATCTATATTATTTAAATTGTTTTTAACCTAAATAAACCTTCCATGCCAAGATCCAGACCTTTTAAATAATCCATACTTGCAATCTCACTTCACTAGCTTCTGTAGACTTATTGATTAGTGGAGGTTTACAAAAGATTTAAATGTAGTATGTTTTACATTTCATGATATGAGAGGATTAAACAATTATTATACCCATTTAATGATTGGTAACCTATGACCAAATTTTTTACTTCATCTCCTGCTCAAAATATTGAAAACTTATAGTTTTTAGAGGTGTCTGTATACTATCTATATAGACCAGTAACATGACAACAACATTATCTAAGTGGTCTACATTACCCAAGTGTATTACAAGTGATTAGAATGATTTTGGATTAATTTTATACTAAATATTTCCATTTGGGTCCTTATTAGGGTTTTAGGGAGGTTTAAGAGTGCTCAGGACTCTTAATAATGATTCATAGAGGTTAGGGCCTAAACCTATGAACCAATTCCACTAATCCCTTATAGACATGTCCCCCCACATCTCCTAAATTTCTCATCACCCCATGAATAAGTTTCATATAGTTTCAATCTTATGAATTTGCCCTCTAGGTGAGAAGCATGCATTCTAGGTGATATTGAGGTGTCTATATGCCAAAAGGACTAGGTGTGGCATATACCCTACAAACCAACATTACCCACATATCTAAAACAACCTAATGATTCATTACCATGAAGTTTTGAGGTGTATTTTAATCTCCTTTTGTCCTCTACTCTATCCTTTAAGTGGCACTATCTTAATGAGGATGTTAGATCAATAATCATAAGTGTAGGGTTTCTAAGTTTTGGTTTTAACCTAGAGATGTGAAGAACTAAGCCATTTTTCTTAACATGATAATCACCCTTGAGGAACTTTAGATAATTTATATTATCTTGATCAATCTAATTGCCTTCTTTTACATTCATATAGTGCTTAATTTAGACACATAGGTCTATTTTCAAAAGTAACTAGTTATGAAGGCCCATGTAGGTGGCTAATATGAGGTTATTTAGGAACTTTGGGACCCTATCTCTCCTTTGAAACCCATGGTGTATGAAAATATTTCTAAATTCCTTCATTATAGGGTTGAAATATCTTTCTTAGGCTTAATTTATATAGTGTATCCATAATTTAGATGCATAGAATTCCTATGGATACCATTAGGACTATTTCATGGCTTAATTACTCCATTTTAATGCATTTGGAGGCATAATTCTTTCATCAAGTACAAACTAGGGTTTAAAAAGGGTTTTAGAGGTCCACCATCTTAACGATGGTTCATATAGTAAAAATATCCAAGATAAAACATATTATTATGAATCTCTATCATGTTAACCCCTTCATCTCTCCCAAATATCCTTGGGTCCCATGAAAAGTGTGTGTAGAGATATGAGTGTTTGAAACTATGCCTAGAAATCCCTAATAGGCAATTTGAGCAAGTTACCTTCTTAAAATTCATTCATAAATTTTGTACCTTTTAACCCCTATCAATAATTTATTTATTTTTATTCTGTAGGGATGCTCAAGTCACTCTAAGAGCCCTGGGCTTGGATCTCTTTATGGTGAAAGGTATGAGTGTTTGAAAGTGTAGCTAAACCTTCCTGATCAAAATAATAAAGCTTGAGAGAGGGATAGAAAACAAAAAGGACTATTTTTTTTGCATTCCTATATCTCAAATTCCTTATCTATGGTCTTAAACATCTTCCCACACATACCACACTACACTAAACTTAATTGAAGGTCATAGACTCGTTTTTGAGGTAGAGGTAGGGTCCTAAACATGAGAGAAGGACTTAGGCCTCATAGACTCAGATTGGGTGTTGGTGATCTTCACTCATATATGGTTTTCATGTTTCCATAACACATTCCTAAATCCATTTTCAACCTTATTAATATGCCAATATCTTCTTAGACTACTCACCATCCCTACTCTCTCTTATGGCCTGCCTTAAGAATAACTGCTTAATGCATAAGCCTGAAGTAATTAACATGGAAACTTGGGTAGTCCATTTTATATCATTATATGGGTTTAATTATGGTTAAATAATCATGTCTCAAATCATGACCGTATCCCTAATTCTCATCTTCTCCAACTCTACTAACATATCTATATACATAGTCATATTTAGGGATGTGTGTCTTAAGTATGTAACTTATACTAGATAGTTATCTTAAAATGATATCATAATCATGTAAAAATTAGAGGGTTTGTTATAATTTATTTATAATAATACTCTTTCATATGTTCTAGGAATTTCCACTCTCCTTAACTTAGCACCTTCTCATTTTAGGCAACCCTGACTATTGTATATTTTCAATTCAATTCAAAATGTATTCCTATAGATTTATTTACCTTTCATGAGATGACCTCCATTATTTACCTTTTATCTCAATTTTAATATTATCCTTTTATGTTCATATACTTTTTTATACTCAATATAGGATGTATATCTGAGACTTGTTAATAGTATTCTAGGAACTAGTTCATATATGTTGATTGACCCATGGTTCTATGGAACATGGTATTTGAGTTAAGAGAGTGACTTCTTAGTTACAATTGAGGTCTCGATGGCTCTCTTGTTTTAAAATACATATCTACAAGATAGGAATATACCTATTCATATCATTTTCTCATTCTCAAGAGTCATCTTCATATGATGACCTTGAATAACTTTGCACAGAGGATCTAGGTGATTTTCTATAGGTGGTGATTTACCTTACAAATAGGGTATATAGTTGCATATGTCCATTTATTTATGGCACTGATGGTCCTTAATAGAATTATAGGATATTTAGGCATTAATTCCATGTCTTGAACTCAGGAAGGGGGTGGTGACATGAGGGTGATTATTGTGGGGATATATGGAGTTTGAAACTAGAATATAGGGCTCACAACTAAGGTGAAATGATAATGCAATGGTTTTCAAATGGTAGAGGCTCTTTGAGGTCTTGGTTTGAAATATGGACTCACACCCAAGATAGTATATAGGGGCCCTAGACACCTCTATAAATATACCTAATTATTTTATAAAACTTTAGAGGCCATAAATGAGGCATACATAGTGAAAAGTAAAACCTAGGACATTCCAAAAAACCTTAACCTTTGTTAAATAACCTTAATATCTACTAAAAGGAATATGAAGGTGATTGAGGGAAGATTGGTAGTTCTTAGGCCTATGGGGGATATGATTAAGTTTTAAATCCTTGAGAAAAGTATATCTTGGTATGAATACAACATCACTTTGTTATTTTTTATGTGTATTGTTAACCTTAAATCCACCATTATATAGTATATTGCCTTCTTATGTAGTGAAACCCAAATATAAAGATTATATCACTTATAAGAACCATTTGGAGGATTGGAGTTCAATACAAATCATTCAAGTTGACCTAAATAAGTTTGTAAAACTTTAGCACACCATCATTAGACTTTCAAACACTTTCACCTTTAGACATAGCCTCTAGATACTCCTCAAAAATGAAAGCTTATTTGTAAAATGTAGATATTGGTAGTTTAGACATTATTTACTTATGTATTCCCACATATGTGAACCAAATATTGAGGATACCATGAAATTTTTTTTGAAGGACTAGAGGAAATAAGAAAAATCACTAGTTTTATCAAATAGACCAAAAACTCAATGAAATTATTCCCCTTCTTTTGCCCTATGTAGATGAGGGTGGTGACTAAGTTACCCAACTTCTTAACATTTGTTTATAGAGCTCAAAAAACTAAACCTACAACTAATTCCCATTATTATAAGGTCATAAATTCCACTTCCTTTATCTAATAACTTTGACTCTCTCTCTCTCTCTCTCTCTCTCTCTCTCTCTCTCTCTCTCTCTCTCTCTCTCTCTCTCTCTCTCTCTCTCTCTCTCTCTCTCTCTCTCTCTCTCTCTCTCTCTCTCTCTCTCTCTCTCTCTCTCTCTCTCTCTCGTATAGACTGAGCACAAACCTAAATTTTTATTCATGTCTATGAATGAACTTGATGGGAAAGTGAATTAGTTGTATACTCTTTGATCACTGAAATAATTTCATTTCTTCAACATATGCCTATAATGGGCTCCCCTTGCATACCCCTGACTCCACTTGAGCCAATCCATCCTATAAGGATCCATAACATTATGAAAGATCATAAAACATACAAATTCCCTACATTTTATTATGTTTCAAACCACAAACCACTTATTGGTAGGTAAGAGGATGGAGAATAGGGGTTAGGTGATGTCTGAAATATCATGGTATGATTTGGGGATTCAAAAAGACATGTTTTCACATGTGTGGGACCCATTTAGTAGAAATTAGGTGTGTTGACTTATGAGAATGGAAACATTACCATATTAAATGCTTGTTCATGTCAATGTCATGTTAATGAGATTCCTTAAAGGCATTATTGATGTATTTAGTGGTCATTTGAGATCAAAGATCATCATTTAAGGCCAAAAAAATTTCTTTTAAGAAAATATATCATGGTTTTACATGGGGATTTCAAATAAATATCACTTAAACACATATAAAAAGACATTATAACCTAGTAAAGGCTTTAATTAGGCTCGCATGTACCTTTATAACATTCTTAAAAAAATCTACCAAGTCATACCTTGCATATCTTGCATACACCAAAAAGGTTCATGTTAAATCATTAGTTACAACACTCACTCAACTTACCCATGGTAGTTTTGAACTATTGAGACCACTTCAAATCCTTTTATGGACCTTCAAACATGATAACACATTATGAGGACACTTGACAAAAGTTTAAATAGTGAGTAGGGATAACCACTATGTGTTTCAGGCATGATAATACCTTTCACCTGTTGTATTTGATATGACAACTAGTGACATTACTTTTAACTATCCTAACCCCTTGAGGGCATATGAAATATGACAAAAAACTATGTATTTGGGTTATTATGCATTTTTTACTCCCTTTTAGGATTGAGGGTAGAAATTAATCAAAAATTTTGGTGACTCAACTGGCTTGACCTGCCTTTTAGTCAAGAATATGTAGAATCTTGCTTTGATTATCATTCATGACTATATAAAGCCCCATGACTACACAATGACTTTTCCTAATACATTGAATACTTTGAGTACCAAAAAAACACAATAATACACAAAACAAGAGACAATAAAATAATAAATACACATAAGAACAAGAAACTAGAACAAACCAACAACTAACAAGCATGTTTAACAACACTTAGAGGAAAGAAACTAGCTACTATGTATAAGAGGACTTGGTGCTTCTAATAATAATACTTAAGGAACATCCCATTAGCATGCATAGGGAGTTCCTCACCACTCAATATATAGAATTATAATGCATTTATCTCCTTAAAAATGGTAATGATATATAGCCCACTCCAAAGACTATCAAATTTTGAATGTTTTACCTGGCTTGGCATGGTCCTCATCCCACTTAAGTACAATGCCACCTTGTTGGAAGGTATTTGATGAGGCTCTTTTGTAAAATGATATTTTTAATTGGTATTGGTTATAACACATGGCATACATGGAACTATATCTTGTCTCTTCCAATTACCTCAACTCATTCATCCTCACTTCCATTGCATAACTCTTCATGAGCTCAAGTTGGTGTACAAGTTCTAAGGCTAGTAGCTCAAGTTAAATGGGTAGTTTTGATTATTTTCCATAAAAATGAGAAAATTTGAGTGACTAATATAATTTTAGGAGTAATACTATCTTCCCATAAGGTAATCCTTAACTTGGTGTGTCACTCCATTTAATTGTCCTCTGTTGTCCTTTTTATGATCCTAATCAAGTTCTTATTGGTGTACTCTACTAGTCCATTTACCTATGGATAGTACTTTAATGAATAATTGAGGTATATTCCATGATTAATTTAACATTAAAACACATTTTCACTAATTAAATCAAATGTATTATTGGATATAATGGTGGAGGGGACCCAAAACCTAGTCACTAGGCTATCACAGAACTCCAAAACTAAGTTCTCACTTGCCTCCTTGAGTGTAGCTACCTCCACCCAAATTTTAAATTATTAATTATATTTTAAAACCCAAATATGCATATCAATATATGGGGGATTAATTATACCTATTAATTCTAATCCCCATTGCATGAAGGGATGCTCAACTTGAATGGGTTTTAGAGATAAGGCAACTAGTCTTTGCTTGATAGTGATTGTAACAAATTTGGGACACATCCTAACCCAAGAATGTGAGTCACTAAATAAATTAGGAAAAAAATATCCTAATTTTATGATATTTTATGTTGTGGTGTTGGATACCAAGTTCCCTCCTACAAGCCCATCATGAAATTACTTTAACAACTTGTCAACTTGACTAGTATATACACACCTTAGGAGCATGCCACTAATGCCATTATTAAAGAATAACCAATTAAAAAAGATTTAAGGGATGTATTTTAGTTTGAAGTGTCTCATATTTTTAATATATAATCCTATAAGACACTCTTCCATTTGGAGGAATGTTACTATGTCTTGGGTCTAGTTGGAAAGACACATAGTTCCAGCTACATGTTGGTCATCTTGGCATGCCAAAACCACCTCTTTATCCTAATTAACATATATTTAAAGGTTTTTATAAAATAATATACCTATTATAATCCTAGTGACATTAAAATATATGTCATATTCCATACACTTGGTCACCCAACCATCTTTCTTCTCACTTAAGTCTCTATTGAGTATGCAATCTCTTATACTCAGGTGAACCACCATTACAAAGATCTTATTGTTAGACACCATGTGTCTAAATTTTTTTAGGCCTCTCATGATAGAAATAATTTTTTTTTTCATAAAATTTATATTTATCCTCATACCATTCCAAATCTTGACTAAATAAGGCAATGGGTTGCTCTATTCCTTCACTATTTTGTTGCATGAGCATAAAAAAAATAGTATCACTTGTGGAGAAGGCATACATGAATAAATATTTAGTAAAATTAGGGTTGAGGAGGGTGAGATATTGGGAAATGGCCTTATTTATGTCATAAAAACTTATTTTACATTCATTTCTCCATGATAACTTCTTATGTTTCTTAAGCATGTGAGTTAGTAGCCTCACCAATTCTATAAATATGGGTACGAATCTTTTGATGAATTTGATCCTACCCAAGAATATTTACAACCAATTATTGTGTTTGGGAAGTGATAAAAAAAAATTTCCTCTATTATATTACATTCAATGGAGATTCCATATTTTGATACAACATGTCCTATAAGTCTGCCCTCATGGACTGTAAATATACATTTTTGGCATTCAAGGAGATCCAAAATTTCTTTCACCTATCAAACACAAACCTCAAATATGTTAAGTGATCATTGGGATTATTTGAAAACATATTGATGTCATCAAGGTATATGAGAAACGTCTCATTTATGATCCCTTAGAAGGTCACATTCATTACCCTTTAGAAGGTAGCCCCTACATTGCATAGTCTAAAGGGCATCTTAATGTATGCATAAGTACTCCACTTGGTTGTTGTCACTTAGATTTGAACCCTTTGAGGAGATGTAAGCTCTCTTTATCCAATTGGAATAATGGGAATCACATCTAGGCTTGTGGGTATCTTAAGGAATGAGGTGAATCTCTAGATAGGGCTAACTCCCTTGATGTACCACTTTGGATTGCAACTACTAATAAACTTAGGGGGTTGAAAAGGGAGAAGGATAAATGAAAGTAAACTAGTCTAAGGGATGTGATACACCAAATAACATGATGACATACAACCATTTTCATATTACACTTAAAATCAAAGAAAAATCTAAAAATATGCTTCTCTAATATTCATCTTCTCACATCAATGCTACATTATGAGGTTATGGATAAATTTGTAAAGCTAGGAGGACTAGATAAGAGGTGATACCAATATTTTTATCTCATCATTAGATGGCATATTCTTATAGAAAACACATGATAGTAGGTAGGCACCAAATGGATGTGGCTTCAATACTACTTCAAACTTCAAGATTTACAAAAGACATTACAATATTTATTTGCAAGGCTTTTGATTCATAAGATCCTGATTAGGAAAATGAAGAGTATACACCTTACAAGACTCAATAGAATTACTAGGAATTCTGATGTTATTTGATGTCTAACACTAAGCACAAACCCTTTATTTATAGCAAGAGAGACGTCCTACCTAGAATCTTTGCATGGGTGGGGTCTATCTCATCATTGTTTTAACTTTATAAAAGTAGATTCTTCCTTAACATAAAAGGCTAAAAGACATATTTGATCTAATAGAAGATTCCTCCATAGATGGTTTTGCATCCAATGTTTCTTCCAATTTAGTCACTAAGTTATCAATTGAGATTGGATGGAAATAACATTTGTACTAGAAATTTTGATGAATAGTCCATTAAGGACCATTATTTGGTACTGAATGGATAACTTGTACATAAAACTAAGATTCCCATGCTAGTTGTCTTTTGATGATTGTATGAATAATCATTTATTCATCCAAAGCATCTTCTATATTTATCATAGTAAGACTTAAGTCTCAGATAAAAGCATATACCCAATTATTATCTTGGGATATTTGATGACCCATCTTGATAGCCTAGTTATGATTAGGTCTTCTGACTAGATCACATAAATGGATTAATTAAATATTATTATTTAATTGATGAATAAAATTTATCCATGGTTCCTATATGTAGAAATATTTATAACTCCTATACTCTAGAGTATCATGGAGGCTACTCTAGATCTTCTAAGATAGGCTTCATTCAAACCATGTTGTAGAATTTCACCCAGTATAACCACATTAAATTTATAAAATCTTTTATTGAGTATCCTTGTTAGATTAAATCCTATATTAGCTTATGCATCATAGAAATACGATGTTGTCAGCTCAACCAATCGACAACCACATTCTTTTTACCTTAGATATGTTATACAATATAATTAAATTAATTGAAATAATATTTCCATTTGATGTAGTATCCTCAACTATCCTTTCTACTGTGATCCTTTTATTTAGAAGATATAAAACTTGTGTAATCTATTTTGATGATAAAGTGGGGCAGATGTATAATTTTCAAGGCAAACATCTCAAGACATTTTTTAATAGCATATATTTTTTTATCTAAATAAATCCATTTTAAGACATCTTCACTGAGCACACCACTGACACAATCACAAACATATTCTTGGTCTTTATCTATACAGACTAATATACCACCCAAAGTATGATCAAAAGCATCTGTATATACAATGAAATTATCATAATTGGGAATATACAAATCAGGAAGATTTTATACCTTGGTTTTAATTTTTTTAATAGTATGATAATGTTTATAAGTCCATCTAAAAATATTATTTTCCTTCAATAAGTCTTGTAGAAAGAATATGTCTTTCCCTGCATCTTGATAGAAATGGTTAAGATAATTAAGCATTGCTAAAAATGCTTGAAGATTGGGCTTGTCCATGATGTCAGGGAATTCAAAAATATTTTCCTTTATATGCAGTTAAACCAGTAATTTAGAATTTTGAACTACCATTCGCAAAAATTTACATTCTATTTTGCAGAGTTGGATTTTTGTTTCTGAAAGAACAATACCAACTTTACAGGTTATATCATAAAATATTTGAGGATGTTGTAAATAATCTTCAAGATTCATACTAAAAATAAGAATATCATCTATATACATATAAAGGAAATATGATGTTCCTTTAAATATGCAATCCATATGTGATTGATAATATGTAGGAGCATCCATCAATCCAAAGGGCATGAATATCCATTGGAAGTGGCCAAAAGGAAAATTGAAAGCAATTTTCTCACAATTAGATTCTTTGATTCTTATTCAATAAAATCTTGATTTACATTTGAATTGAGAGAAATACATACATTTACAACTTCATCAAACAATTAGGATTAATCTAGTATTAGATATGGATATGGTTCTATTATTGCTTTCAATGGCCTATAATTTATGACCATTCTTTTCTTTTGACTCTTTTCTTCAAAATGTTTATTCACCATAAAAGCATAACAACATTACAGAGAGCTAGATTTAGTAATAATGATCCAAAACTCAGAAGTTTTGATTGATAGATATTTTAACACAAAAAAATAACATAGTAATAATGAATTCTCTGAGAAGAGATGTTTTATTACTCAAGATCGCAATACAACTATATGTTTATCTCTAGGAAGAGATGTTTGATTTCCATTTTAGGTTAAATATTAATTTTTAAACATTTTGAAAGTAGGAGGAGGATGTGGAAAGTCACCAATATTGAGGGAGATTAAGTGGTTTAACTTTCATGATTTAAAACAATACAAAATTTGAGGAATTACTATTTTTAAAAACTTACTATTTTTAGACTGCACTACTAAAATTGAAATTTAGGGCACTTCCATTGGGTTTTCAAGGGTCAAAAACCATCAATCAAAGCTCCATGCCATCTCACTATGTTTTCCTCATTCTTATCTTTCCAACAGTTCAAATGGGGAGTCAATTAGAGCTACGGTGCAAAAGTAATGGCTCTCAAAAGTTCTGTCATCAATTGAGGTAGAACCATCACCTAAATTGTCACTTGAATTTTTGCTCGGATCATTCATCCCTACTTGAGAAGAAAATTTCCCCATTGCATCAATATTACTCATCAAGTGTGATAGTTGTGTCTTAATTTTATTATCTGCGAGCCACTCACCTTGGTGGCTAAGTTGGCCCCTTTTGACCACCTAATTAAGTAGAATAGAACATCCTCTTGTTGTCTTCATCTAAGTGTCCACAATCTGATCCTCCTCCATTGGAGAAAAACTATATGGATCAATCTCATCAATGTCTAGTTTTTAGACTATGACTAAAGTGTCCAACAGAGGTGGATGATATGGTTTGAGGAGCTCTATGTTGAATATTGGATTCAGACCAAGGTATGCTGGTAGGTTCGACTCAAAAGCATTTTCTACAACTTTTTTGGTGATGGTGTAGGGACTATATCACAAATGTTGAATTTTTTTGTGTGGGACTACAAGTCATTCCTTTTAAAGTTACAACCAAACCTTGTCACCCACAACAAAATGGTGTATAATCCTATGTTTGTCATGACATTGCTTATACTGCTAATTCATCTTCTCTAAAATGTCATGAACTTGTTGTTGGATGTGTTGCATTTGTTTAATGAACTTTGTTACTTTTGTTACCTCAGATATTTCATGAGGTGTGTATTCTATGGTAGATAATGGAATAGCTATATCAATTGGTGTTATGGGTTAGAACCTGAAGCATACTTGGAATGGACTATGCTTGGTTGAGCTATTTAGGGCTTGATTATATCCATGTTGTATGAAAAGAAGCCCCTCATCCCATGTGTGTGGATGTTTGGAGTGATACATATAAATCATGTGAATAATCAAGAATTTCACCACATCTGTCTGACCATTAGTCTATGGATGGAAGGCTATGGACTTCATCAGCTTAGTATCCATCATCTTTTATAGAGTGGACCAAAATATGCTCAGGAACTTGCTATCTTGATCTAAGACAATGGACTTGGGGAGACCAAAATGGAGCCATACATGACTAGAATATAGTTGAGCAATTTCTTCAGTAGGTATATTTCTCTTACAAGAAATCATGATAGACATTTTTGAAAAATGATCAAATACAAAAAAAATACAATCCTTGCCATGTTTTAAAGTGGGAAAACCTGAGAGAAAATCCATTGAGATAGATTCCCAAGGCCTGGTTGGTTTTGGAAATGGAGTGTACAATCCTTTATTCTTATTTTTTGGCTTGGATATCACACATAGAGTGTAATATTTTAGATACATTTCCACATCCTTTAACATATGGGGCTATTAGAAGTGTTTTTAATGAACTACCAATGTCTTTTCTAAACCAAAGTGTCCTTCTTTCCTACTAAAATGTGCTTCCCATATCATATTCTATTGCTCTATAGCTGGAACATAAATGTGCCCCATATGATAGAGGACATTATCTTACAAATAGAAATTAGAAACATGTTTACCTTTTTTAAGAACCTGATATGTATCAGCAAAGGTAAGATCTGCTTCATACAAAACACCCCAATTGTAGTCTCATGTTCACACAAGTCAATAAATATTATGAGTATAGTAATTGGTGTGTGGCTCAGATAATATATGGTTGTATTTAAGCTCCCCTTTTTATGTTTAATTATTAGATGTAATTACTATATATATGTGGCCCACTTTTGGTGCCTCTCATTTCATAGTTTGCTTTGTGTCTAGATGAATTCCAATGGTCTATGGTCAGTGTGGATGACCGTCTCTTTCCCCAAGATGTAGTGTTTCCATTATTTGCAAGCTTGCACAATAACATAGAGCTCCTTATTATATGTCAAGTATTTCATGACTGTATTAGTGAAAGTGTCACTATGATATGCAATAGGATGGCCATGTTTTAGGATGATAGCTCCCATGGCATATTCAGATGCATCTGTCATCAACTCAAAAGGTTGATAAAATATTGGCAAGGCAAGAACAAGGGCTGAGCAAAGTTTGTTCTTCAAATTATCAAATTCCCTTTATTGTATTTCATCCCACTAAAATGTAGCTTTAGCTCCTCCTTTAGTCACTTGGGTTAGTGACCAAGTAACATGTGAAAATCCATGAATAAACCTATGATAGAAATTTGTAAGACCCAAGAAGCTATGAAGTTCTATGAGGGTCCTTAGTGTAGGCCATTCTTGAATAACCCAATCTTCTCTAGATCAACATGGACCCCTTCCTCATTCACAATGTACCCAAGGTACTAAATTGTTTTCATCCCAAATGTGCATTTGTCAAGATTTTCATATAACTTGTGCTCCCATACAATTTAAATCACCTTACGAACATGTTGCAGATGTTTCTCCTATGTTTTAATATACATGAATATGTCATCTAGGAAGACAACCTGAATAAGTTGGTGAAGGGTCACAGGATGTCATCCCTCATCCTCATGAAGTTTTCAGGTGTGTTAGTTAAGATAAAAGGCATAACTAACCATTTAAAGAGCCCCTCTTTAGATTTGAATGCAATCTTCTAGACATTGGTGGGATCAATGGGAATTTGGTGATAGATAGATTTGAGATCAATTTTGGTGAATAACTTCACACCATGGGTTAGTCTAGTAGGTCATCAATCCTAGGGAGGGGGTAGCAATTCTTCATAGTGATTTTATTTAGGGCTCAATAGTCAATGCAAAGCCTTCATGTTCCATATTTCTTTGGTGCCAAGATACTTAGGCTACCACAAGGTGAAGTGATTAGCCTAATGTGACCCTTTTGGATCAATTCTTGAATATATCTTTTTATCTCATCATTCTCCAAAATTGATCTATGATACACAAGACAATTAGGCAAAGGTAATCTTGGGATCAAATCAATAGAATGTTTTACCTAAAAATTAATTGAAACTCCTGTGGGTGACTGGAATAAGTCATTATATCCTCTTATGATTTGTCCCATATACTTTTGTTGTTGTGTTGATTATGTAGTCAGGACTGCAACATCAACCTTCTTGGCTTTTTGTGGTTTGACCACCATGAGAATGAATTGCTTTGTCTTCTCCACCAATCTCTTACGTTGCTTGGCACTGATCAAGGAGACAAATGTGGGAGGTGGTACCTCTGGTACCCTATAACATTGTAGTACAAGAGGGAGGATTATTCTTTGGGTTCATAATTCATAGATAACATGTTGATCATACATGAATGGTTGACCAAGGAGTAGATCACAAACATTTAGATTGACCACATCACATAAGACTTCATCTTGGAAAGGTTTTATTGCATATGAAGGAAGACACTTATGGGTGACACAGAGGTCCCTACCTGGGCTCAACCATCCAATATTGTATGGATTTGAGTGAGGCTTCATGGATATATTTAGACTTTTCATAACTTTAGTAGAGATTAAATTATTTTGACTCCCACTATCAAGAATGAAATGCAAAGGCTTAACTTTTACCCATAATTTAGAGTGAAATAATCGTTCCTTATCATCTAGCCTTTCCTCATGGGTCTATGATGAAGTGATGATGGTATTAGGCTTAGCATATACAATATCTTTTTCATCCTCTTTGACTATAGGTTGTGTATGAGACAGAGTAGTAGATGTCAAGTATTGTGACTTACAAAGTAGTGCCTTGATGGCTCGACATTCTTATTTAGAGTGAGTTTTAGTTTTTTGGTAATCACACCATTTTCTAGTCTTCCCCTTCTGGGGTTTCTTATCTTGAAACTCTTTTTCTTCCAATTTTGGCCTCATTTTTGTATTCTTCCTTCCATGCTTCTGCTCAATCTTCACTACAAACTTGTATGCCTCATCGAGGGTTTCCAAATTGAAGAGTTCTATTTCCCCCCATATGTACCATTGTAGTCCACCAAGATATTTTAGATTCTTATGTTTCTCACTTTCTTGGATGCCCAATCTTGTAGATAGAGAATGAAAAATGTCTATATAATCTTGAACATATTGGTCCTTACCTTGGCAAATTTATTACCACTATATGCACAAATCATCATATGCTCCAATGGGATAGTATTCTTCCTTTACCACTTATATGAAATCATCCCAAGTAGGTTCCACCTGAAGGCCAATTTCACCTATATTAAACCTCTTTTTGTACAGTTCTAACCAATTTTTCATGAGCAATGATACTTTTAAAAGAGCAAAAGTGATCTTTTCTCCATTGGTGAGTTTATTTGCAGAGAAGTAAGAAGATAATTGATCCAACCAATTTTCTACTGCATCAGCATTGATTTTTCCTTTAAATTTAGGAATATCAAAATTCACCTAAACTTTGAAGGGTGTTGGGGAACTAAAAGGATGTTCCATGGATGAGGAGCCAGGAAGTGCAGATGAGGAACCATAATTTCCCATTAAAATTTATTAGAGAATTTGGGTAAATTATTGTAGCATCTATGCTTATTGCCATTAGAGGGATTCATTCACCATTTTCTTGAAAGGATCGGATGTCTCAGTGTCATCCACCATTTGAAGTCATTTAGAGCAAATAGGTGGATAGTTTGGAAGCTCTATTATTTTCCACCGAAGCTTCTTATAGCCTATCCTCATCCTCAAGATCATACACTCTCAAGATAAACTACTCTGATACCACTAATCCAAAACTCAAAAGTTTTGATTGATATATATTTCAAGAACACAAAAAAATAACATAGTAACAATGAATTCTCTAAGAAGAGATGTTTTATTACTCAAGATCACAATGCAAGTATATTTTTATCTCTAGGAGGAAATGTTTGATTTCCATTTTAGGTTACATATTCATTTATACAAATTTTGAAAGTAGGAGGATGTGTAAGGTCACCAATTGTAATGTCCCTTACTTAGGGGCTCCTTTTTTTGCACAAAAGCTCTAATACCACTGTAATATCCCCAACCAATTGGGAATATAGAAAAAATAAAGCTCTAAACAAAGACACAAATTTTGCCAAAATAATTTCCAAACAAATAAATAAATCACAATATAATCTCTCAATAGCGAATCAAAGATCTTATCACTTGTTCTTCTAGATGATTACACAATTAAGTCTTTGTCATATAAATAAAATAATATGAAATATTCTATCTTAAAGCCTTGGGCTTTTGTAAATCTATAAATTAAGCTTGAATCTAGATGTCTCGACCTGCTGTGTTGAACACACAGTCACCAGCTAACGGAGTGTTTGCATGTAAAGGCTATTTTGAGTTTTGAGCTACATGGATAATTATAGTAAACTAAGAGTCTAAGTTATTGTTCAAGTCTGGGATCTATTTATAAACCCATTGGCATGTATTTTATGTATGAGCTAGAAAGGAAGGCAAGGAAGATCCTTCCATTGTAAGATCATTGAGTTGCAGGTTGTTGCAAGCTCATAGGAGATCTACATGTGTAAGTATGGTCTATTGAATTGTAGGTTACATGTTCATGGGAGATCTACTTGAAGTAATTTAGAGTGCTTGGTGTACTGGTAGGGTTATTATTGACTGGTTGGAGAGGTGAACACCAATTCTATGTGTGAGTTGTGTGTTGGGACCATTTTTGGTAGGAGAGTGTTTTGAAGAAGAATTACTATACACTTGAGGTGTGGTAAGCCTCTGTAAGGTGGAAGAGAATGGCATCTCTTTATTGTATTCTTTTCTATACAAATGTTAATACAAGATAGTGTATTGTCTCTCATATTCTATGTTATTTGTTAATTTAGTTACTTGTGCTTCTGGTAATTTCTGTATGTTCAATTGCTTGTATTTGGTAATCATATTGTGCTCTTTCTAAGGAGCAAGATCCTAACAAGTAATGTCCCTTACTTAGGGGCTCCCTTTTTGCATAAAAGCTCTGATACCACTGTAATGTCCCCTTCAAATAGGGAATATAGAAACACAAAAGCTCTGAACAAAGATACAATCTTGCAGAATAAATTTAGAAGATAAACAATAAACCACAGTAAATCTCTTAACTACCAATCAAAGATCTTATTATTCATCTAGATGATTACAATAGTTATCATTTGTCATGCATATAAAGAATATGAAAATATAGTCTTGAAAACCTGATTCCTCTAGCAAACTGGAACTAACCCTAGGTCTGTATGGCTCTCGGGTCACTGTGTCGAAGACACAGTCACCGTCATTGGTTGATATACCACCAACATTGGTCACTATGGGTCCTTCTCTACCGATGTCGGTCTTTAGTCGGCCAATGTCAGTCACTGGGGATCTCTACCTACCGATGTCGGTGTCTGAGTGAATCTGTTGATGCTTACAAAATTTTCACGGATCTGTATGAACTTCGTATGGCTGCCACTAAAGCACAACTGTCTATTTTCAACCCCTGATCTGAAGATATATGGCTCTAATACAGAATATCTCTATCTGTATAATTTATTGAATCAAAAACCTAATAAAATAAATACTTGGAAAGCTCTGTGACAACTTTTGTATGAAGTTACCTCTCAAATCTGTAAACCTCTGTGATAACTTCTATATGAAGCTATTTCTCAATTTGGCAATAGATCAGCTCATATTTCACAGCCTCTGAATCACACACACTAAAGAGTGTATGTTTTCCAATGCAGATGGAATCCTAGAACCCTTGGCTCAGTCTTTATAGAAGAATTCTTCAATATCAAAAATCAATAATCAATGCATAATCAATAATGGCCTCCATGAGAAACCCTTATACCCTCAAAAGATGTGCTTTCCCTAATTAGGTTTTTTTAAAATTATAATTAGGGTTTCTAATTAAAATTAGACCAAATAATTAATATTTGATTAAATCAATCAAATATTAATATCTCCCTTTATACATGTCGGATCCTCGAACTGTTTGAAGCTGGTGAACCAGGGAGTGATTCCGCACATGACCATACCAAAATAAAGGTGCTCTGCTACATGTCAAATATCCCTAAATAATAGGAGCTCAGGCTAAATGTGTTTGAAATAGCCTAAATGAAAGCCAACTATAGGAATTCTACAAATTGAAGCCAAGCCAATCTCCATCATGACCCTCTATCCAACCTATCAGCCTACAAAGGTCGCATAATAGGCTAATCATCAACTCTGAGTGATGTCACCTAAAAAGGGGACATGACAATCCACCCCTCCTGAAATTACTTAACCCCAAGCAATCACAAAACAATGAACCACTCAATCCACCTGGATCCCAAATGTATTCATGCTCTGTACTGATGACAATAAATGCAAGCTCCTACAATATCCTTTGAAGTAGAACAAAGAGGAATCTATAATCAAACTGGTGCATGAAACTCAACCAAACTCTAAAAGCACAACTGCCATGGTCAAGAACATATGAGAAACAAACTCTCAGAGCATCATAACCTAAGTAAAATGGACAACTCAAACTATCAATTCCATCTACAAAAGATGGTGCCAATCCATCCCATAACTGATCCCTTTGTAAAGGTGGCACAGCCAACTGTACCACACTGTCATCGGTGTGAGAAGAATCAATCTAAAAACTCAACTCTACTGGTATGCCAGACTCATCAGGACTAGGTACTCCCAAATCTTGAACATGCGTGTCAGCATCAAAAACATGTTCCTCAGTAACAACTACAGGAATGTACTCACCACCAACACTCAGTGTACTAACCTCTGAGTATACCTCCACACTCTGAATGCCAGCATCAAACTCATCCTCATCTAACTCTGAAGAAGCTACTACTAAAACTATCTCATCATCACAATATCCAGCTCCCTCATCCTCTACAACTAACTGAGAGTATGAATCCCCATGACTAAGCTCATCCACATGTCTCTCAAAATCCTGGTGAGCCACCTTCATTGTCTCTACCTTAGGCTCTGAAGCCTCTGCCTTTGACTCCTCAAAACTATCATGCTATTCAAAATATTCAAATTTTGAATCCTCATAATACTCCCATATTATATGATATGCCTTGCCCTTAGGCCTCAAATGACAATTGTGATTGGCATCATATGGATCTTTGCAGTATAAGCAAAGCTTTCTCCTATTAACAGTAGCACACCTGTTATCTCCTGTCTCATAAGAATCATGGGACATGCTACTATCTTGTCTAACTAATCTATAGTGCTCTCTCCTTAGCTTAACAAAGTGATCAAAAGACAACCTCTCCCGAACTCAAGGAGTTAATAAGTCCCACTCCTCATTCGCTATCATATACCGTGTGGATTTGTCTTCAAATGTAGGGTATGAAAGAAATTCATTTAACCTCTTCAACTTTGTTCCAGCTTCTCCATATCCTTGTCCCACTATTTTTGAGTATATGAAGTCATCATGATTTACTAATTTATTCAATTTCCAATCTACCCAAACTACCCAACAAGATGGCAAAACATTAGCTCTGGTTTGCCCAACAAGATGGCAGGAATTTGGCTCTGATACCATTGTAATGTCCCCTTCAAATAGGGAATATAGAAACATAAAAGCTCTAAACAAAGATACAATCTTGTAGAGTAAATTTAGAAGATAAAAAATAAACCATAGTAAATATCTTAACTACCAATAAAAGATCTTATTATTCGTCTAAATGATTACAATAGTTGTCCTTTGTCATGCATATATAAAATATGAAAATATAGTCTTGAAAACTTGATTCCTCTAGCAAATTGGAACTAACCCTAAGTCTATGTAGCTCTCGAGTCACTGTGTCAAAGACATAGTCACTGTCATCAGTTGATATACCGTCGATGTCAGTCACTTTGGGTCCTTCTCTGCTGATGTCGGTCTTTAGTCAGCTGATGTTAGCCACTGGGGATCTCTACCTACCAATGTCGGTGTCTGAGCGAATCTGTTGATGCTTATGGATTTTTCACAGATCTATATGGACTTTATACGGCCACCACTAAAGCACAACTTGTCTATTTTCAACCCCTGATCTGAAGATATATGGCTCTAATACAGAAGATCTCTATTTGTATAATTTATTGAATCAAAACCCTAATAAAATAAATACTTGGAAAGCTCTGTGACAACTTCTGTATGAAGTTACCTCTCAAATATGTAAACCTCTATGATAATTTTTGTATGAAGCTATCTCTCAATTTGGCAATAGATTAGCTGATATTTCACACCCTCTAAATCGCACACACTTAAGAGTGGACATTCTCCAATGTAGATGGAATCTTGGAACCCTTGGCTCAGTCTTCACAGAAGAATTATTCAATATCAAAAATCAATAATCAATGCATAATCAATAATGGCCTCCATGAGAAACCCTTATACCCTCAAAAGATGTGCTTGCCCTAATTAGGGTTTTCTTAAATTAGAATTAGGGTTTCTAATTAAAATTAGACCAAATAATTAATATTTGATTAAATCAATCAAATATTAATATCTCCCTCTATACATGTTGAATCCTCAAACCATTCAAAGTAGGTGAGCTAGGGAGTGATTTTGCACATGACCATACCAAAATAAAGGTGCTCCACTGCATGTCAAATATCCCTAAATAATAGGAGCTCAGGCCAAATGTGTCTGAAATAGCCTGAATGAAAGCCAACTATAGAAATTTTACAAATCAAAGCCAAGCCAATCTCTATCATGACCCTCTATCCAACCTATCAGCCTACAAGGGTCGCATAATAGTCTAATCATCAACTCTGAGCGATGTCACCTAAAAAGGTGACATGACACCAATATCGAGTGAGATTAAATGGTTTGACTTCCATGATTTAAAATAACGTAGAATTTGAGGAATTACTATTTTTAGACTACACTACTAAAATTAAAATTTGGGGCACTTCCATTGGGGTTTCAAGGGTTAAAATCCATAGATAAGAGCCCCATGCAATCTCACTATGTTCTCCTCATTATTATCTTTCCAATGGTTCAAACAAGGAGTCAATTAGAGCTACGGTGCAAAAGTTATGGCTCTCAGAAGTTCCATCATCAATTGGGGTAGAACCGTCACCCAAATTATCACTTGAATTGTTGCGTAGATCAAATAAAGTTGTTTTATTGAAGTTATTTAATCTTTTTTTCCATATCTTGGTAGTCATGATCTAGAATAGGGATCTTTTTCCCTATTTTCATTCTTTTCCCTTCTTGGATCTTAATTTCCATAATTGGCATAGATTTTTCCCAAAAATTTTGGGGATTATTAGAATAAATATTTTATCTGATTTGTATCCCTATGGTTTCTATGTTCTAAAAGACTTTTGTATCAGGAGTTTGGCTCATTGAGCTTGAAAATTATTTATGTATCATAAAACAATATGGGAATTCTTATTATCTCATTATTAATGGTAAAGATAACAATTTTGGGATTAGATCCATAGGGCGAATATCAATCAATAAAATATCCTCCTAATAGGATATCTACATGTATTTTTTCATGGGAAAATAAATCAAAAGTAAAAATTTTGTCTTCTTTTTGAATGGCTATTAATGTTTATATAGTTTACAGGTAAAACTATTGCCTTAAACATCTAGACTTTTATAGGACTGTGACTCTTTTATTCTCTACCAATATTTTATTAGAGGCATAGTAAAATAAAGAGATACACTAGTATCAACTTGAACATCAATTAATCTACCATTTATTTCTATGGTGATAACAAAGCAAATATTCCATTAAGAAATTGAGTCAAATAAACTGGTTGTGGATCTTCTAATGTAGGTATAATAGTACATAATAGTTTATGCTTAGAGGGATCTATAATTTGGATAAAAGCAAACTCTTCTTCTTCTAGAACAAATGTCCTACTACATTCTCCTTCATTTGAACAAGTGTAAAATTATTCAAGAATTTCTTCTTCTGCTTCATGTTATTAATAAAAATCTAAGAATAGATCAAAATTATTGAAATTTATACAAAATTCTTCATCCAACCTTGGAGATTGGATTTCTAGAGGCAGTTCACTAGAAGTAAACTTTTTCTTTATCTAAAATTCACTCGGTCTAAAAAAATTAGGAAAATGCATAGGAATATTTACATGTCTATTTATAGATGGTGGCATGTGATGAATATTGGGATATCTACCTTTATTATTTCTTATTCTATCCTTTTGATTTTATTCTTAATTTTTATGATGACCACGAGACATTTATCCCCATGCTTCATATTGTAGATCTTCTCTAAGAAATTGGGATCTATTAGATCAGTTCCAAGGGCTCTGCATATTTGTGAGAAGATTTTATAGTTCATCTGCTAGTGACTCAAAGTATATTTCATCTTGGAGATCATCATTATCTTCTTCAAAAATGGGTTTAAAAATGTCTTCTTGATCATGCAAATCTTCTTGTTCATTAATAAGATCCCACCACATTACTACAATGGAGGAATAAACAACTTTAATAGTGGGATTTTTACAAGAGCATTAAGGAGAAATATGGCTAGTTTTTTGTAAATATAAAATATGTTTTTTATTAGAAGATGGTCATGGAGTGAAATGTTTACAAAAGAAATAGTGTGGTGGAGTATAATAATGGTGGCAAAGA
The DNA here is from genome assembly GCA_037957365.1 of Torreya grandis. Classification (NCBI taxonomy): domain Eukaryota; kingdom Viridiplantae; phylum Streptophyta; class Pinopsida; order Cupressales; family Taxaceae; genus Torreya; species Torreya grandis. The sequence continues at coordinate 283,284 of JARHVA010006332.1, forward strand.
AAAGAATGACATTTGAAGGTGAGACACATTTTGTGCTGCTTGTGATGTTTTTTGGGAACAACAAATTATCAACATCCAAATGGTGTAGTTTTAGGAAAAAATAGAGTAATTCAAGATTCTTGGTGCTTGCTAAGCTTATGGATAGTTTTGGTGTCAAAAAAAAGTTGCATAACTTATTGGCATGCAAAATCAATGACTTAGATAAGGACATGGCCAATACAGTGAGACCTTTGATATCAATATACTAAATGACTTTATCAATCACATGATAAGGTAAATATTCATGAAATTTAATTTTAATAGAATCATCACTAAAGCATTTAGATTCATAAGCTAAAGATTTTAATCTCTTAACATATTTCTCAAACTATTTTAAATCATAAAACTGCATCTTCATAAGCCATTTGTAGCTTTTAATATCTTTGTATCCTTCAGGTGGAACAAACTCATTAATTAATATATGATACAAAATAGCAAGAGGATAAGGCTGTCTATGTACATGGAGTGTCTACCCTTATTCCATCATGGAATTCCATTATTTCTGAGTAATTCTCCATAAATACTTAGATGCAAATTGAGTAGTCGTATGAGCATCAAAATTTGTATCAACACAAATTACTCTCATTGAATTAAACCAAGCAGATATTTAATTCAAAGGATTTAAGATATCATCTATATTGAGATACCATGGTTGTAATGGGATTTGGCTCCTTTTCATCATACTAGTAGTGAGGGATTTTGGCTTTTTGGATGGATAAAAACTACTACCAAAATTAATTGAAGCAATTCCATAAGATGGTAGAGAAGTTACATCTGCATCTTGTACTTCCTCAATTTTGACCTTGTCTTTATTTTCTTCTACAATAATCCAATCGAGGCTAAATTCTAAGGAAGATATTTTAGAGTCAATATCATTTAATTGATTATTGAAGACTGTAAGAGATTGGTGGATTGTATTGACCATGTCTAAAGTGGGATGTACATAGTTCAAGGTCTGGTCTATATATTTTTGAATTTCATTACAAGTTTGCCTGATATGCTGGGTATGGTCTTCAATAATAGAGATTCAAAACAAAGAATTTCTTATATACAGAACATCTTTACATATATCATCAAAAAAATTGAAAGATGGGAATTGAACTTAGAAACATATTTTTTATGCTTGAATTCATTTGATGGTTCTAGATCAGTTCTCATGGGTTGAAAAATAGTTGAAAAATAGCTAACAATTCCTTCTAGCTACTTATATACTCCTCAATGAGGAGGTCGTCTTCCTCCTTCATATAGAGTGAGTTTATCTTCTATATAAAATATGAGAGTTTTTTCTCTAGGAAGACTCATAAAAGTGTGGGGTAAATCATTGGGATTTGGACCCTAATTTATATGTTCATCTTCAAATAGTATTTCTCCTTTATGAATAGTTCTTCAAGTAGATGTAGATGCTTAACTCAACCTAGGAGAGGATGATTTAGATTCAAAAGAATTAAATGAAAGGGATCTTAGGAAAATATTTATAGATTTTCCATTTTTATCATGAATATTTGATTGTGTTTTCATTTTGGGAGCTACAACTTTTAACCAATCCAATTTCTAGGCTAAAGGTATGTCTATAGATGCTATATGGCCTTTTTGGAGTTAGATAATACCACTAAGGCTTTTAGCATATGGAATATTTTCTAGACTTTTGGGATGGTTGGTATTGGTCATACTATACAAAACTATAATATTTATAGAGGCATATTTAAATTCTCCAAACATATCTAAACCATAGATGGAAAAAAATATTCCCCAAAAATCTAAAGAACCATTTTTGACTTCTTGAAAACCTTTATCATGGACAACAATAGACCAATTTGGGATATTTTCATAACATACAACACCATCATCTAGTTTAGAAATACTTGACAACTAACAAGCATGTACAAAGTTGGTTTGATGATGGTCACATAGAGAAAGATACATAGTTGGTTTTATGTTACTACGTATAAGAGGAGTAACATATACATGAATTAGTCTAAAATGGAAAACTTTTACATCCTTATGAGATCTTATATACTATATTTATTTAGGAGGCAATTATGGAAGAAGACTTATCTGAAATGATTTTCTTGGTTTATATGTTAATGGAATTTTTATAGACTTAATATGAGGATGGATAAAAGACATAAAAGTATATTTATAAACAAACTTAGACTTAATCAACTCAAATTTTTTTTAGACATTCTTAGCCTTAACTAATGGAGGTTTATATAACTAAAAATATCCTTCTAATTGATTTTTAGTAACTTTAATTAGTATTTTTAGGGATCTAGTCTAGAACAATAGATGGGAGCTCATGAGATCCTTCCAAAGTAGCTTCATTCAATATTACATAACCATCAACAATAAACTGAGCCTTTTCAAATTCCATTTTTGGCTTAAGAATATTTTGAAAGTGAGGACTATCTAATAAGGGAAAAATTTGTAGAGATAAAGGCCCTAGACATAAATGATAGAAATGGGCAAGGACTCAATGAAATAGATACCTAAAGATAGATCACAGAGGAAGAAATAATATTAAAGCTTAATTGGAAAATGAGAATAGACTTACATTATAAAAAAATTAATGACTAGATGGCTCTGATACTAATCTTGTTATCTTATTAGTAGATGGCAACTTCTTATAAAAAACCCACAATAGTAGGTAGGGGCTGAATGGCTAACTTCAATATTACTTCAAACTTCAAGATTTACAAAAGAGATTAGAATAATTATTTTTAAGGATTTTGATTTGAAGGATCCTAATTAGGCAAGCAAAGAGCATACACCTTACAATACTCAATAGACTTACTCAGACTTTTGATGATTTTTGATGTCTAACACTAAGCATTAGCCCTTTATTTATAGCAAGAGAGAGGTCCTACCTAAAATATTTGCCTCGGTGATGTCTGACTCATCCTTTCTTTAACTTTACAAAATTAGATTCTTCCTTATTATCAAAGGCTAAAATATGTATTTGATCTAATAGAAGATTCTTCCATAGATGGTTGTGGGTCTAATGTTACTTCCACTTTAGTCACTAAGTCATCAATTAAGATTGGATAGAAATAACATCTATGCTAGAATGTTTGATGAATAGTCCATTAGGGACCATTTTTTGGTACTAAATGGATAAATTATACAAAAAAGTGAAATTCCCATGCTAGGTGTCTTCTGATGATTGTATGAACAATCATTTCTTCAACCAAAGTATCTTCTAAATTTATCATAGTAGGACTTAAGTCTCAAATAAAATCATATGCTCAATTATTATCTTGTGATATTTGATGACCCATCTTGATAGCCTAGTTATGATTAGGTATTCTAACTAAATCACACAAATGGATTAATCAAATATTATTGTTTAATCGATAAATAAAAATTTGTCCATGATTCCTATCTACAAAAATATCTATAACTCCTATGATCTAGAGTATCATGGAGGTTGATTTAGATCTTGTGAGATAGGATTCATTAAAACCATGTTGTATAATTTCACCTTGTAAAACCACATTAAATTTAGAAAATATTTTATTCAATATCATTGTTAGATTAAATCCTGGGTTAGGTTGCTGCATCATAAAAATTGGATGTTGTCAGCTCAACCAATCGACAAACACATTATTTTTACCCTGGATATGTTATATAATATATTTGAATTGATTAAAATAATCTTACCACCTAATGTATTTTCCTTGACCATCCTTTCTACTGTGATCCTTTTCTTTAAAAGTTAGAAACCTTGTACAATCTATCTTGATGATAAAGTGGGGTAGGTGCATAATTTTTAAAGCAAACTTCTCAATACATCTTTTAATAGCATAGATTTATTTATCTAAAAAAATATATTTAATGCATCTTCACTAAACACACCGCTAGAAAACTCATAAATATATTATTTATCTTTATCTATAAAGATTAATATACCACCCCAAGCATGATCAGAAGCATATATATATACAATGAAATTATGAAAATTTAGAATATCCATATCAAATAGATTCTATACCTTGGTTTTGATTTTATAAATAGCTTGAGAATATTCAAAAGTCCACCTAAAAATATTCTTTTTCTTCTATAACTCTTGTAGAATGAATCTGTATTCCCCTACATCTTGATAAAAATTGTTAAGATAATCAAGTATTCCTAAAAATGCTTGAAGCTTGGGCTTGTCCATGATGTCAAGGATTTCAAAAATATTTTCCTTTATATGGAGTTGAACTTGTAATTTAAAATTTTGAACTACCATTCCTAAAAAGTTACATTCGATTTTGAATAGCTAGATTTTTTTTTTATGAAAGAACAATACCAGCTTTATAGGTTATATCATAAAATGTTTGAAGATGTTGTAAATGATCTTCAAGAGACATACTAAAAATAATAATATCATCTATATACACACAAAGAAAATATAATGTTCCTTTAAATATGTCATCCATATGTGCTTGATAATATGTAGGAGCATTCATCAATCCAAAGGGCATGACTGTCTAATATCTTATTAGAGGAGGCTTAGGAAAAGAAAGAGATGCACCAGTATCAACTTGATCATCAATTAATCTTCCATTTATTTCTATGGTGATAAACTAATAAAATCTTCCATTGAGAAATTGAGTCAAATAAACTAGTTGTGGATTTTCCAATGTAGTTACAACATTACATATCATTTTATGCTTAGAGGGATCTAGAATTTGGATGGAAGCAAACTCTTCTTCTTCTCAAACAAATTTCGTACTACATTCTCCTTCATTTGGACAAGTATAAAATTATTCAAGAATTTCTTCTTCCGCTTCATGCTATTGATCAAAATTTAAGAATGGATTAAATGAATCTTTAGCCTTTGATGACAATAAAGAATCTACTTTTGTAAATATAAATCAATGATGACATAGACACCACCCAAGAAAATATTCTAGGTAGGACCTCTCTCTTGCTATAAATAAAGGTTTTGTGCTTGGTGTTAGACATCATAAATCATCAAAAGTCCTAGTAAGTTTATTGAGTCTTATATGGTGAATGCTCTTCACTTTCCTAATAAGGATCATGTGAATCAAAATCCTTGCAAATAAATATTATAATCTCTTTTGTAAATCTTGAAGTTTGAAGTAATATTGAAGTCATAGCCATTCAACCCCTACCTACTATCATGGGTTTTATGTAAGAATCTATCATCTATTGATGAGATAAAAATATTTAGGTTGCTTAAAAAATCAAAACTAAGGTACAAAAAGTATATTCCCAATTTTGATAGTTTCATTATATATACAGATGCTTCTGATCATGCTTGGGTTGGTATATTAGTTTGTATAGTTAAAAACTAAGAATATGTTTGTGAGTTTGCCAGTGGTGTGTTCAATTAAGATGTCTTAAAATGGATTTATTTAGATAAATAAATATATGTTGTTAAAAAATGTATTGATATTTTTTCTTTGAAAATTATGCATCTGCCACACTTTATCATCAGAATAGATTGCACAAGGTTTCTAAATTTTAAAGGAAAGGATCATAGTAGAAAGGATGGTCGAGGAAAATACATCAGATGGCAAGATTATTTTAATCAATTTAATTATACTATAGACCATATCTAGGGTAAAAAGAATGTGGTTGTTGATTGCTCAAATCACTATCAGATGAACTAGAAAATCCTCTCACAAATATGCAAAGACCTTGGAATTGATCTAATAAATCCTAACTTCCCAAAGAAGATCTAAAATATGAAGCATGGGGGAAATTTTCTTGTAGTCATCATGAAAATGTAGAATATCTTTAAAAGGATAGAATAATAAATAATAGAGGTAGATAGCCCAATATGCCTTGCATGCCATCATCTATAAATAGACCTATAAATATTCCTATGCATTTTCCTAGTTCTTTCAGACCAAGTGAATCTTGGATAAAGAACAAGTTTAATTCTAAGGAATAGCCTCTATAAATCCAATCCCCAAGGTTTGATAAAGAATTCTGTACAAATTTCAATAAGTTTGATCCATTCCTAGATTTTGATCAACAACATGAAGTAGAAGAAGAAATTCTTGAAGAATTTTACACTTGTCCAAATTATGGAGAATATAGAAAGACATTTTTTCAAGAAGAAGAATAATAAGAGTCTACTTTTATTCAAATTATATATCCCTCTAATTATAAACTAATATATACTATTGTATATGTATTAGAAGATCCATAAGTAGTTTATTTGACTCAATTACTCAATGAAAGATTTGCTTAGTTTATCACCATAGAAATAAATGGAAGATTAATTGATGCTCAAGTTGATACTGGTGCATCTATTTCTTTTTCTAAGCCTCCTCTAATAAAATATTTTTAGAGATTAAAAGATTCATAGTCCTATAAAATTCTAGATGTCTAAGGTAACAATTTTACCTGTAACCTATATAAACATCAATAGCCATTTAGAACCAAGACAAAATGTTTACTTGTGATTTCTTTGCCCATGAAAAAATTCTTGTAGATATCCTATTATGAAGAGATTTTATTGATATATATTCACCTTATATATCTAATCCCAAAACTTTTCTCTTTACCATTAATAATGAGAGAATAAGAATTCCTAGATTGGTTTATGCTACAAAATAGTTTCCAAGCTCAATGAGCCAAACTCCCGATACAGAAGTCTTTTAGAACATAGAACCATAGGGATAAAAATTAGAGAAAATATCTATTCTGACATTCCCTAAATAATTTAGGAAAAATCTATGCCAATTATGGAAATTAAGATTCAGGAAGGGAAAAGAATGAAAATAGGAAAAAAGATCCCTATTCTAGTCATGACTACCAGGATAGGGAAAAAAAGATTAAAGAACTTTAAGAAAATGGTTTTATTACTAAATCCACCTCTCATTATTTTTATGATAAATAGAAGATGAGAAAGAAAATAATAGTCATCAATTATATGCCATTAAATTCCATAATAGAACCATATCCATATCCAATACTAGACGAATCCTATTTTCTTGAGAAAGTTACAAAATATAAGTATTTCTGTCAATTTGATTAAAAATCATAATTTTATAAAATAAGAATGAAAGAATTTGATTGTGAGAAAACTACTTTCAGTGGCCCTTTTGGTCAATTCCAATGGATAGTCATGCCCTTTGGATTGATGAATGCTCTTGCATATTATCAAGCACATATGGATGATATATTTATAGGAATATTAGATTTTCTTTTTGTACATAGATGATATTCTTATTTTTAATATGACTCTTGAAGATTGTTTATAATATCTTTAAACATGTTATGATATAATTTGTAAAGTTGGTATTAGTCTTTCAAAAACAAAAATCTAGCTCTGCAAAACATAATATAACTTTTTGGGAATGGTAAAAAAAATTTAAATTATAGGTTCAACCACATATAAAGGAAAAGATTGTTGAATTTCCTGAGATCATGGACAAGCCCAAGCTTCAAACATTTTTAAGAATGCTTAATTATCTTAACAATTTTTATCAAGATGTAGGGGAAGATAGATTCATTCTACAAGAGTTATTAAAGAAAAAGAATATTTTTAGACGTACTTCTGAACATTCTCAGGCTATTCAAAAAATCAAAAGCAAGGTACAAAATCTACTTGATTTGTATATTCCCAATTCTAATAATTTTATTGTATATACGGATGACTTTGATCATGTTTGGGGTGGTATATTAGTATGTATAGATAAAGACCAAGAATATGATTGTGAGTTTACCAGTGGTGTGTTCAGTGAAGATGTCTTAAAATGGATTTCTTCAAATAAAAAAATCTATGTTGTTGAAAAATGTCTTGAGAAGTTTGCTTTGAAAATTATGCATCTACCCCACTTTATCATCAAAATAGATTGCACAAGGTTTCTAACTTTTAAAGAAAAAGATCATAGTAGAAAGGATGATTGAGGCAAGTACATCAGATGTCAAGATTATTTTAATTGATTTAATTATACTACATAACATATCCAAGGTAAAAATAATGTGGTTGCCAATTATGATGCAACAATCTAACCTAAGATTTAATCTAAAAAGGATACTCAATAAAATATTTTTTTAATTTAATGTGGTTTTATAGGGTGAAATTTTACAACATGGTTTGAACAAATCCTATCTCAAAAGATATAGAGAAACATCCATGATATTCTAGAGTACATGAGTTGTAGATATTTTTGTAGATAGGAATCATGGACAAAATTTTATTCATCAATTAAACAATAATCTTCAATTAATCCATTTGTGTGATCTAGTCATAAGACCTAATCATAACTGAGCTATCAATATGGGTCATCAAATATCCCAAGATAATAATTGGGCATATGCTTTTGTCTAAGACTTAGGTCCTACTATGATAAATCTAGAAGATGCTTTGGATGAAGAAATGATTGTTTATATAATCATCAGAAGACACCTAGTATGGGAATATTACTTTTCTATACAAGATATCTATTTAATACCAAACAATGGTTCCCTATGGACTATTTATCAAACTTTCCAGTACAGATGCTATTTCTATCTAATCTCAATTGATGACTTAGTAATTGAAGTGGAAGTAGCATTAGACCCACAACCATCTATGGATGAATTTCTATCAAATTAAATGTATATTTTATCTTTTAATGATAAGGAAGAATCTACTTTTTTAAAGTTAAAGCAATGATGAGATAGACACCACCTAGGTAAAGATTCTAGGTAGGACAACTCTCTTACTATAAATAAAGTGTTTGTGCTTAGTGTTAGACATCAAAAATCATCACAAGTCCTAGCAAATCTATTGAGTCTTGTAATGTATATGTTCTTCCCTTGCCTAATTAAGATCTTGTGAATCAAAATCCTCACAAATAAATATTTTAATCTCTTTTATAAATCTTGAAGTTTGAAGTAATATTGAATCCATAGCAATTCGACCCCTATCTACTATTGTGGGTTTTTTTAATAAGATGCCATCTATTGATGAGATAAAAATATTGGTATCAGAGCCATCCAACCATTCATTTGTTTATATTGTAAGTATATTCTCATTTTCCAAGTAAGCTTTAATAGTATTTCTTGCTCTATGATCTATCTTTTGGTATCTATTTCATCAAGTCCTTGCCCATTTTTATCATTTGTGTCTAGGGCCTTTATCTCTGAAATTTTTTCTCTTATCAAATAGTCCTTTGTTTTAGAATATTTTTAAGCTGAAAATGGAATTTGAAAAGGATCAATATATTGCTGATGGTTATGAAATATTTAATGAAGCTACTTTAGAAAGATAATATGAGCTCCTACCTATTGTTTTATACTAGATCCCTAAAAATCTTGAGATTGAAGTTACTAAAAATCAATTAGAAGGATATTTTTAGTTATATAAACCTCTAGTAGTTAAGGCTATTAATGTCTACAAAAAATCTAAGTTGATTAAGTCTAAGGTTGTTTATAAATCTACTTTTATGTCTTTTGTCCATCATCATATTAAGTCTGTAGAACTTGCATTAACATATAAACCAAAAAAATCATTTCAGATAAGTCTTCTTCTGTATTGCCTCCTAAAGCAATAGAGTATATAATATCCAATAAGGATGTAAAATTAGTCCATTTTGGACTAATTCATGTATATGTTACTCCTCTTATACCCAGTAACATAAAACTAGCTATGTATCTTTCTCTGTGTGACCATCATCAAATCAGCTTTGTACATGCTTGTCAGTTGTCAAGTATTTCTAAACTAAATTATGGTTTTGTATGTTATGAACATGTCCCAAATTGGTCTATTATTTTTCATGATAAAGGTTTTCAAGAAGTCAAAAATGGTTCTTTAGATTGTTGGGGAATATTTTCTAATGTCTATGGTTTAGATATGTTTAGAGAATTTAAATATGCCTCTATAAATATTATAGTTCTATATAGTATGACCAATACCAACCATCCAAAAATTCTAGAAAATATGCCATATGTTAGAAGGCTTAGTCATCTTGTCCAACTCCAGAAAGGCCATATAGAATCCATAGACATACTTCTAGCCTATAAATTAGATTGGTTAAAAACTTTAGCTCCCAAAATGAAAGGAAAATAAAAGATTCATGATACAGATGGCTGATCTATAAATATTATACCAAGATCCCTTTCATTTAATTTGTTTGAATCTAGATTATCCTCTCCTAGGAATAGTGAGCATCTACATCTTCTCAAAGAACTATTCATAAAGGAGAAATCCTATTTGAAGATGAACCTATAAATGAGGGTCTAGATCCCAATGATTTACCCCACACTTTTATGAGTCTTCCTAGAGAAAAAAATCTTGAATTTTATATAGAAGATAAACTCACTCTATATAAAGGACTAATATGGCCTCTTCATCGAGTATACAAACAACTAGAAGGAACTGTTAGCTATTTTTTAGCTACTTTTCAACCCATAAGAACTGATCTAGAATAATCAAATGAATTCAAGCATAGAAACTATGTTTCTAAGTTCAATTCCCATCTTTAAATTTTTTTTGATGATTTATGTAAAGATGTTCTATATATAAGAAATTCTCTGTCTAGAATCTCTATTAATGAAGACCATACCCAGCATATCAAGAAAACTTGTAATAAAATTTAGAAATATATAGACTAGACCTTGAAATATGTACACCCCACTTCAAACAAGGCCAATACAATCTACCAATCTCTTACAGTCTTCAATAATTAGTTAAATGATATTGACTCTAAATTGTCTTCCTTAGAATCCAACTTTGATTGGCTTGTTGTGAAAGAAAATAAAGACAAGGTTAAAATTGAGGAAGTATAAGATGCAAATGTACCTTCTCTACTATCTTATAGAATTAATTCTATTAATTTTGGTAGTAGTTTTCACCCATACAAAAAGCCAAAATCCCTAGCTACTAGTATGATGCAAAGGAGCCAAATCCCATTACAACCATGGTATCTCAATATAGATGATATGTTAAATCCTTTTGAATGAAATATCTACCTAGTGTAATTCAATGAGAGTCATTTGTGTTGTTACAAATTTCGATCCTCCTATGAATACTCAATTTACATCTAAGTATTTATGGGGAATTACTCATAAATGGTGGAATTCCATGAAAAAAAAAGAATAAACACTCCATATACATAGACAACCCGATCCTCTTTGAAATTTTGTATCATATTTTAATTAATGAGTTTGTTCCACTTGAAGGAAACAAAAATATTTAAATCTACAAATGGCTTATGAAGATGTAGTTATGTGATTTAAAATAGTTTGAGCAATATGCTAAGCAATTTAGATCTTTGGCCTATGAAGCTAAATGGTTTAATGATGATTCTATTAAAATGTAATTTATTGAATATTTACCCTATCATCTGATTGATAAATTCATCCATTATATTGATATCAAAGGTCTCACTATATCAGCCATATCTTTATCTAATGTCATTGATTTTGCATGCCAATAAGTTATGCAACTTATTTCTGACACTAGAACTATCTATAAGCATAGCAAGCACCAAACATCTCGTATTGCTCCAATTTTTCCTAAAGCTACATTATTTGGATTTCAATAATTTTTTGTTCCCAAAAAACATCACAAATAACACAAAATGCATCTCACCTTCAAACATCATTCTTTTCCTCGTCACCAATCTTATATTCCACCACACCATTTCCTTTGTAAACATTACACTCCATGACCATCTTCCAATAAAAACAATTGATATATTTTCAAAAAGCCTAACCATATTTCTCCTTAATGCTCTTGTAAAAATCTCACTATTAAAGCCATTATTCCTCTAATGCAACAGTGTGGTGGGATCTTATTGATGAATAAGAATATTCACATGATCAAGAAGATATTTTTAAACCCATTTTTGAAGAAGTATCTAAAGAATATAATGATGATCTCCAAGATGAAATAGGTTTGGAATCATTAGCAGATGAACTATAAAATCCTCTCACAAATATACAAAGACTTTGGAATCGATCTAATAGATCTTAATTTTCTAAAGAAGATATACAATATGAAGGATAGGGACAAATGTCTCGTGGTCATGATGAAAATGAAGAGTATCATCAAAAAGATAGAAGAAGAAATAATAGAGGTAGACAACCCAATATGTCTCACATGCCACCATCTATAAATAAACCTATAAATATCCCTATGCATTTTCCTAGTTCTTTTAGATTGAGTGAATCTTGGATAAAGAATAAGTTTACTTATAAATAACAACCTCTAGAAACCCAATCTCCAAGCTTTGATGAATCATTTTGTATAGATTTCAATAAGTTTGATCCATTTTTATATTTTGATCAATAACATGAAGTAAAAGAAGAAATTTGTTTTTATCTCATTATTAGATGGTAGCTTCTTAAAGAAAAACCATGACAGTAGGCAGGGGCCAAATGTCTATGGCTTCAATATTACTTCAAATTTTAAGATTTACAAAAGATATTATAATACTTATTTTCAAGGCTTTTGCTTCATAGGATCCTGATTAGGCAAGCAAAGAGCATATAGCTTACAAGACTTAATAGACTTACTAGGACTTTTGATGTCTAACACTAAACATAAACCCTTTATTTATAGCAAGAGAGAGGTCCTTCTATAAATATTTGCCTGGGTAGTGTCTATCTCATCATTGCTTTAACTTTAAAAAAGTAGATTATTTCTTATCATCAAAGGATAAAAGATGCATTTGATCTGATAGAAGATTCCTCTATAGATGGTTATGGGTTTAATGTTGCTTCTACTTCAGTCACTAAGTCATCAATTGAGATTGGATGGAAATAGCATCTGTACTAGAAAGTTTTATGAATACTCTATTAGGGACCATTGTCTGGTACTAAATGCATAGCTTGTATAGAAAATTAAGATTCCCATGCTAGGTATCTTCTAATGATCATATAAACAATCATTTCTTCATCCAAAGCATCTTTTGGATTTATCGTAGTAGGACCTAAGTCTTGGACAAAAGCATATGCCCAATTATTATCTTGGGATATTTGATGACCCATCTTGATAGCCCATTTATGATTAGGTCTTCTAACTAGATCACATAAATGGATTAATTCAAGATTATGGTTTAATCAATGAATAAAAATTTGTCCATGATTCCTATCTGTAGAAATATCTACAAATCATGTACTCTAGAGTATCATGGAGGCTGATATAGATCTTATGAGATAGGCTTCATTCAAACCATGTTATATAGTTTCACCCTATAAAACCACATTAAATTCAAAAAATATTTTATTGAGTATCCATGTTTAATTAAATCCTTGGTCAGGTTGTTGCATCATATAAATAGGATGTTGTCAGCTCAACCAATCAACAACCACATTATTTTTACCTTGGATATGTTCTACAGTATAATTAAATTGATTAAAATAATATTGCCATCTAATGTATTTGCCTCAACCATCCTTTCTACTATGATCCTTTTCTTTAAAATTTAGAAACCTTATGCAATCTATTCTGATGATAAAGTGGGGCAAATGCATAATTTTCAAAGCTAAATTCTCAAGACATTTTTTAACAACATAGATTTCTTTATCTAAAGAGATCCATTTTAAGACATCTTCACTGAACACACCATTCAAAAAATCACAAACGTATTCTTGGTCTTTATCTATATAGACTAATATACCACCTCAAGCATGATCAGAAGCATCTGTATATACAATGATATTATCAGAATTAGGAATATACAAATTAGGTAGATTTTGTACATTTTTTTTATTTTTTGAATAGCCTAATAATGTTCTAAAGTCCATATGAAAGTATCTCTTTTATTCAATAACTCTTGTAGAATGAATTTATCTTCCCCTACATCTTGATAAAAACTATTAAGATAACTAAGCATTCCTAAAAATTCTTGAAGTTTGGGCTTGTCCATGATTTCAAGGAATTCAATAATATTTTTATTTATATGTGGTTGAACCTAAAATTTATAATTTTGAACTACCATTCCCAAAAAGTTACATTCTATTTTGTAAAGCTGGATTTTTGTTTTTGAAAGAATAATACTAGCTTTATAGGTTATATCATAAAATGTTTGAAGATGTTGTAAATGATATTCAAGAGTCATAATGAAAATAAGAATGTCATCTATGTACACACAAAGGAAATCTGATGTTCCTTTAAATGTGTCATTTATATGTGCTTGGTAATATGTAGGAGCATTCATCAATCTAAACGGCATGCCTTTACATTGGAAGTGGCCAAAAGGGCAACTAAAAGTATTTTTCTCACAATCAAATTATTTGATTCTTATTTGATAAAATATTGATTTATAGTTGAATTGAGACAAATACTTACATTTTATAACTTTCTCAAGCAAATAGGATTTGTCTGGTATTGGATATAGGTATGGTTTTGTTATGTAATTCAATGGCCTATAACTAATGACCATTCTTTTATTCCCCTCTTTTGTTTAAAATGTTTATTCACCATAAAAGCATAACAATAAGGAGAGGTGGATTTAGTAATAAATCCATTTTCTTGAAGTTCTTTAATCTATTTTCCATATATTGGTAGTCATGAGCTGGAATAAGGATCTTTTCCATATTTTTATTCATTTCCCTTCCTGGATCTTAATTTCCATAATTGATATAAATTTTTCTCAAAAGTTTTGGGGATTATCAAAATAGATATTTTCTCTAATTTGTAGCCCTATGGTTTCTATATTCTAAAAGACTTTTGTATCAGGAGTTTGGCTCATTGAGTTTAGAAACTGTTATGTAGCATAAACCAATCTAGGAATTCTTATTCTCTCATTATTAATGGTAAAGAGAACATTTTTGGGAGGAGATCCATAGGGTGAATATCTATTAGTAAAAGCTCCTCCTAATAGGATATCTATAGGAATTTTTTCATGGGAAAAGAAATCACAAGTAAAATTTTTATCTTGGATTCTGAATGGCTCTTATTGTTTATATAGGTTACAGGTAAAATTTTTACCTTGGACATCTAGAATTTTATAGGATTGTGACTCTTTTAATCTATACCAATATTTTATTAGAGGAGGATTAGAAAAAAAAGAGATGTTCTAGTATCAACTTGAGCATCAATTAATCTTCCATTTATTTCTATGGTGATAAACTAAGCAAATCTTCCATTGAGTAATTGAGTCAAATAAACTGGTTATGGATCTTCTAATGTAGGTACAATAGTACATATCATTTTATGCTTAAAGGGATCTATAATTTGGATAGAAGCAGAATCTTCTTCTTCTTAAACAAATGTCCTACTACATTCTCCTTTATTTGAACAAGTATAAAATTTTTCAAGAATTTCTTCTTTTGCTTCATGCTATTGATCAAAATCTGAGAATGGATCAAACTTATTGAAATCTATACAAAATTATTCATCAAACCTTGGAGATTGGATTTGTAGTGGTTTTTCTCTAGAAGTAAACTTGTTCTTTATCCAAGATTCACTTGGTCTAAAAGAACTAGGAAAATGCATAGGAATATTTACAGATGGTAGCATGCGAGGTATATTGGGTTGTTTACCTCTATTATTTCTTCTTCTATCCAATTGAGGATATTCTTCATTTTCATGATGACCACAAGATATTTATCCCCATGCTTCATACCATAGATATTCTCTAAGAAATTAGGATCTATTACATCGGTTCCAAGGTCTCTACATATATATGAGATGATTTTCTAGTTCATCTGCTAGTGATTCCAAGTCTATTTCATCTTGGAGATCATCATTATCTTCTTCAGAGACTTCTTCAAAAAAGGGTTTAAAAATGTCTTCTTGATCATGCAAATCTTCTTGTTCGTTAATTAGATCTGACCATGCTACTACATTGGAGGAATAAATGGCTTTAACAATAGGATTTTTATAAAAACATTGAAGAGTAATATGGCCAAGCTTTTTGAAAATATAACAAATGTTTTTATTGGAATATAGTCATGGAGTTAGACATTTACAAAGGAAATAGTGTGGTGGAGCATAAGAATGATGGTGAGGAAAAGAATGACATTTGAAGGTGAGACACATTTTGCACTGCATGTGATGTTTTTTTAGAGCAACAAATTGTCGACATCCAAATGGTACAATTTTAGGAAAAAATGGAGAAATGCAAGATTCTTGGTGCTTGATAAGCTTATGGATAGTTTTGGTGTTATAAACAAGTTTCATAGCTTATTGGAATGCAAAATACATGACATCAAATAAGGACATGGTTGATATAGTGAGACCTTTGATATCAATATGCTGGATGACTTTATCAATTAGATGATAGGTAGAGATTAAAGATATTTGATCTTAATAGAATCATCATTAAATATGCCTCTATAAACATTAAAATTTTATATAGTATGAAAAATACCAATCACACAAAAATTTTAGAAAATCTACCATATGCTAGAAGGTTTAGTGGTACAATCTAACTCTAAAAAGGTCATATAACATCCATAGACATACCTCTAGCCTAGAAATTGGATTGGTTAAAAGATATAGCCTCCAAAATGAAATTAAAATCAAAGGTTAATGATACAAATGGTTGATCTATAAATATCCTCCCAAGATCACTTTCATTTAATTATTTTGAATCTAGATCATCCTCTCATAAGAAGATTGAAGCATCTACATCTTCTCAAAGAACTATTCATAAAGGATAAATCTTATTTGAGGATGAACCTATAAATTAGGGTCTAGATCCCAATGATCTACCCCACACTTTTATGAATCTTCCTAGAGAAAAAACTCTTGAATTTTACATAAAGGATAAAATCACTTTGTATAAAAGGGGAAGATGGCCTCCTCATCAAGGAGTATACAAGCAACCAAAAGGAATTGTTAGTTATTTTTCAGCTACTTTTCAACCTATGAGGACTGATCCAGAACCATCAAATGAATTCAAGCATAGAAATTATGTTTCTAGGTTCAATTCCCATCTTTCATAAAAACTTTATGATTTATGTAAATATGTTTTGTATATAAGAAATTCTATCTCAAATTTCTATTATTAAATACCATACTTAGCATATCAAGCAAACTTATAATGATATTTAGTAATATACAGACCAAACCTTGAATTATGTACATCCTACTTTATATAATGTCAATATAATCCATCAAACTCTTACATTTTTAAATAACCAACTAAATGATATTGACTCTAAATTATCTTCTCTAGAATCTAGCCTTGATTGGCTTGTGGCAGAAGAAAATAAAGACAAAGTCAAAATTGAGGAAGTACAAGAAGCATAGATACCTTCTCTACCATCCTATGGAATCACATCTATTAATTTTGGTAGTAGCTTTCATCCATCCAAAAAGCCAAAATCTTCAGCTACTAGTATGATGAAAAGGAGCCAAATCTCATTGTAACCATGGTATCTCAATATAGATGATATCTTAAATCCTTTGAATGAAATATCTACTTGGTTTAATTCAATGAGAGTCATTTATGTTGTTTTAAATTTTTATCCTCCTTCGACTATTCAATTTACATCCAAGTATCTATGGGAAATTACTCAAAATGGTGAAATTCTATGACTGAACAAGAATAGACATTCTGTGTACATAGACAACTTGATCCTCTTGTTATTTTATATCATATGTTAATTAATGATTGTTCTCTACTTGAAGGAAACAAAGATATTAAAAGCTGCAAATGGCTTATGAAGATGTAGTTGTGTGATTTAAAACAATTTGAGCAATTTATTAAGCAATTTAGATCTTTGGCCTATGAAGTAAAATACTTTAATGATGATTTTATTAAAATAAAATTTCTTGAGTCTTTACCCTATCATATTGGGAATCATCATTATCTTATTTAGATACTTCTTTAAAAATGGGTTCAAAAATGTCTTCTTGATCATACAAATCCTCTTGTTCATCAATAAGATCTGACCACATTGCTATGTTGAAGGAATAAATAGCTTTAACAATATGATTTTTATAAGAGCATTGAGGAGTAATATGGCCAATTTTTTTGAAAATATAATAATATGTTTTTATTGGAAGACAATCATGGAGTGCGATGTTTATGGAAGAAATAGTGTGGTGGAGCATAAGAATGGCGATGAGGAAAAAAACAATGTTTAAAGGTGAGACATGTTTTATGCTGCTTGTGATGTTTTTTGGGAGTAAAAAATTACCAACATATAAATAGTGTAGTTTAAGGAGAAAATGGATAAATGTGAGGTTCTTGGTTCTTGCTAAGCTTATGGATAGTTCTAGTGTCATAAACAAGTTGTATAGATTATTGGCGTGCAAAATCAATGACATAAAATAAGAACATGGATGATATAGTGAGACCTTTGATATCAATATATTGGATGACTTTATCAATCAGATGATAGGGTAAATATTTAATAAATTTGATTTTAATATAATCATCATTAAACCATTTAACTTCGTAGGCCAAAGATCTGAATTGCTTAGCATATTGCTCAAACTATTTTAAATCACATAACTGCATCTTCATAAGTCATTTACAACTTTCAATATCTTTGTTTCCTTCAGGTGGAACAAAATCATTAATTAACATATGATAAAAAATAGGAAGAGGATTAGGCTATCTATGTACATGGAGTGTCCATTCTTGTTCCATCATGGAATTCCACCATTTTTGAGTAATTTCCCATAAATACTTAGATGCAAATTGAGTAGTCACAGGAGGATCAATATTTGTAACAACACAAATGACTCTCATTAAATTATACCAAGTGGATGTTTCATTCAAAGGATTTAAGATATCATCTATATAGAGATACCATGGTTGTAATGGGATTTGGCTTCTTTGCATCATACTAATAGCTGGGGTTTTGGATTTTTGGATGGATGAAAACTACTACCAAAATTAATATATTCAATTTCATAAGATGGTAGAGAAGGTACATCTACATCTTCTACTTCCTCAATTTTGACCTTGTCTTTCTTTTCTTAAACAATAAGCCAATCAAAGATGTATCTTAAGGAAGATAACTTAAAATAAATATAATTTAACTAATTATTAAAGACTATAAGAGATTGGTGGATTGTATTAACCTTGTCTAAAGTGGGATGTACATATTTCAAGGTTTGGTCTGTATTTTTTTGAATTTCATTACAAGTTTGCCTGATATGATAGGTATGGTCTTAAATAATAGAGATTATAGATAAATAATTTCTTATATACAAATCATCTTTACATAAATCATCAAAAAAAAATTGAAAGATGGGAATTAAACCTAGAAACATAGTTTTTATGCTTGAATTCATTTGAGGGTTCTGGATTAGTTCCCATGGGTTGAAAAATAGCTAATAGTTCCTTTTGGATTATTATATACACCTCAATGAGGAGGCCATCTTCCTCCTTTATACAGAGTGAGTTTATCTTTTATATAAAATTCAAGATTTTTTTCTCTAGGAAGACTCATAAAAGTGTGGGGTAAATCATTGGGATCTCTACCCTAATTTACAGGTTCATCTTTAAATAATATTTCTCCTTTATGAATTATTCTTCAAGAAGATGTACATGCTTCACTCAACCTAGGATAAGATAATATGGATTCAAAATAATTAAATGAAAGGGATCTTGGGAGAATATTTATAGATCAGTCATCTATATCATGAATCTTTGATTGTCCTTTCATTTTGGGAGCTACAGCTTTTAACCAATCCAATTTCCAAGCTAAATTTATGTCTATGGATGCTATATGGCCTTTTTGGAGTTGGATAGTGCCACTAATCCTTCTAGCATATGACATATTTTCTAGACTTTTGGGATGGTTGGTATTGGTCATACTATATAAAACTATAATATTTACATAGGCATATTTAAATTCTCCAAACATATCTAAACCATAGATAGAAAAAAATATTCCCCAATAATCTAAAGAAATTTTTTTGAATTCTTTAAAACCTTTATCATAGACAAAAACAAACCAATTTAGGACATGTTCATAACATACAATGCCATCATTTAGTTTATAAATACTTAACAACTAACAAACGTGTACATAGCTAGTTTGATGATGGTCACACAGAGAAAGATACATAACTGGTTTTATGTTATAGGTGTAAGAGGAGTAACATATACACAAATTAGTCCAAAATAGACAAATTTTACATCCTTATGAGATCTCATATACTCTATTTATTTAAGAGGCAATAATGGAATAAGACTTGTCTAAAATGATTTTCCTAGTTTATATGTTAATGCAAGTTCTACAGACTTAATATGAGGATGGAAAAAAGACATAAAAGTAGATTTATAAACAACCTTAGACTTAATCAACTCACATTTTTTTTAGACATTCTTATCCCTAACTTTTGGAGGTTTATATAATTGAAAAGATCCTTCTAATTAATTTTTAGTAACTTCAATCTCAAGATTTTTAAGGATATGGTCTAGAACAATAGGTGGGAGATCATAAGATCCTTCAAAAGTAGCTTCATTCAATATTTCATAACCATCACCAATAGAATGATCCTTTTCAAATTCCAATTTTGACCCAAGAAGATTCTAAAAGTGGGGACTTTCTAGTAAGGGAAAAATTTATAGAGATAAAGGCTCTAGACATAAATGATATAAATGGGCAAGGAATCGATGTAATAGATACCCAAAGATAGATCACAAAGCAAGAAATAATCTTAAATATTACTTGTAAAATGAGAATAGACTTATATTATAAACTAATGACCACTTAGATGGATTTGATACTGATATTTTTATCTCATCAGTAGATGATAGCTTCTTACAAAAAAATCATGACAGTAGATAGGGGCCGAATGGCTACAGCTTCAATATTACTTCAAACTTCAAGATTTATAAAAGAGATTACAATATTTATTTTCAAGGTTTTTGATTCACAAGATCCTGATTAGGAAAGTGAAGAGCATACACCTTATAAGACTTAATAGACTTACTAGGACTTCTAATGATTTTTGATGTCTAACAGTAAACATAAACACTTTATTTATAACAATAGAGAGGTCCTACTTGGAATCTTTGCCTTGATGGTGTCTATCTCATCATTACTTTAACTTTACAAAATTAGTTTCTACCTTATCATCAAAGGCTAAAAAATGCATTTGATTTGATAGAAGATTCCTCTATAGATGGTTGTGGGTCCAATGCTGCTTTCGATTTAGTCATTAAGTCATTAATTGAGATTGGATGAAAATAACATCTATATTAGAAATTTTGATGAATAATCCATTGGGGACCATTATTTGGTACTGAATGGATAACTTGTATATAAAAGTAATATTCCCATGCTAGGTGTCTTCTGATGATTCTATGAACAATCATTTCTTCATCCAAAGCATCTTCTAGATTTATCATAGTAGGAACTAAGTCTCAAATAAAAGCGTATGCCCAATTATTATCTTGGTATATTTGATGACCTATCTTGATAGCCTAGTTATGATTAGGTATTCTAACTAGATCACATAAATGGATTAATTGAAGATTATTATTTAATTGATGAATAAATCTTGTGTATGATTCCTATTTATAGAAATATCTGCAACTCCTATACTCTTGAGTATCATGGAGGTTGCTCTAGATCTTCTGAGATAAGATTCACTTAAACCATGTTGTATAATTTCACCTTATAAAACCATGTTAAATTCAAAAAATATTTTATTGAGTATCCTTTTTAGATTAAATCCTGGGTCAGTGTGTTGCATCATAGAAATAGGATGTTGTCAGCTCAACCAATCACCAACCACATTATTTTTACCCTGGATATGTTCTATAGTATAATTAAATTGATTAAAACAATATTTCCATCTGATGTATTTACCTTGACCATCCTTTATACTATGATCCTTTTCTTTAAAATTTATAAATCTTGTGAAATCTATTATGATGATAAAATGGGGCAGATGCATAATTTTCAAAGCAAACTTCTCAAGACATTTTTTAACAGCATATATTTCTTTATCTGAATAAATTTGTTTTAAGACATCTTCACTAAACAGACCACTGGTGAACTCGCAAACATATTCTTGGTATTTATATATACAGACTAATATACCACCCCAATCATGATCAAAAGAATCTATATATACAATGAAATTATTAGAATTGGGAATATACAAATCAGGTAGATTCTATACCTTGGTTTTAATTTTCTGAACAGCTTGAGAATGTTCAGAAGTCCATCTAATAATATTCATTTTCTTCAATAACTCTTGTAGAATGAATCTATCTTTCCCTGCATCTTGATAAAAAATTTTAAGATAATTAAGCATTCTTAAAAATTCTTGAAGCTTGGGATTATCCATGATGTCAAAGAATTCAACAATATTTTCTTTTATAAGTGGTTGAACCTATAATCTAGAATTTTGAACTACCGTTTCCAAAAAGTTACATTATGTTTTGTAGAGCTATATTTTTGTTTCTGAAATAACAATACCAGCTTTAAAGGTTATATCTTAAAATGTTTGAAGATTTTGTAAATGATCTTCAAGAGTCATACTGAAAATAAGAATATCATCTATGTAAACACAAAGGAAATATGATGTTCCTTTGAATATGCCATTCATATGTGCTTGATAATATGTAGTATAATTCATCAATCCAAAGGGCATGACTATCCATTGGAAGTGGCCAAAAGGACAACTATAAATAATTTTCTCACAATTAGATTCTTTGATTCTTATTTGATAAAATATTGATTTGCAGTTGAATTGAGATAAATACTTACATTTTACAACTTTCTCAAGCAAATAGGATTTTTTTGGTATTGGATATGGATATGGTTCTATTATGGCATTCAATGGTCTATAATTGATGACCATTATTTTCTTTCCCCTATTCTATTCAAAATGTTTAGTCACCATAAAAGCATAAAAATAATAAGGTGGATTTATTAATAAATATTTTTTCTTGAAGTTCTTTAATCTATTTTTCAATATCTTGGTAGTCATGAGTTGGACTAGGGATCTTTTTCCCTATATTCATTCTTTTCCCTTCTTAGATCTTAATTTCCGTAATTGCCAGACTTTTCCCAAAATTTTTGGGGATTTTTAGAATAGATATATTTTTTATTTGTATCCCTATGGTTTCAATGTTCTAAAAGACTTTTGTATCAGGATTTTGGCTCATTGAGCTTGGAAACTGTTATGTAGCATAAACCAATATGGGAATTCTTATTCTCTCATTATTAAAGGTAAATAAAACACTTTTGGGAGTAGATTCATAGGGTGAATATCTATCAATAAAAGCTCCTCCTAATAGTATATCTACAGGCATTTTTTCATGGGCAAAGAAATCATGAGTAAATTTTTTGTCTTGGATTCTGAATGGCTGTTGATGTTTATATAGGTTACAGGTAAAACTATTACCTTGGACATCTAGACTTTTATAAGAATGTGACTCTTTTAATCTCTACCAATCTTTTATCAAATAAAGCTTAGTAAAATAAAGAGATGCACTAGTATCAACTTGAGCATTAATTAATCTTTCATTTATTTCTTTGGTGATAAACTAAGTAAATCTTCCATTGAGCAATTGAGTCAAATAAACTAGTTGTGGATCTTCTAATGTAGGTAAAAATAGTACATACTAGTTTATGCTTAGAGGGATCTAGAATATGGATAGAAGTAGACTCTTCTTCTTCTTCTTGAAAAAATGTCCTGCGACATTCTCCTTCATTTGGGCAAGTGTAAAATTCTTTAGGAATTTATTCTTTAGCTACATGCTATTGATCAAAATCTAAGAATGGATCAAACTTATTGAAATCTATAAAAAAATATTCATCAAATCTTGGAGATTGGATTTCTAGAGGATGTTCTCTAGAAGTAAACTTTTTTATCCAAGATTCACTCGATCTAAAAGAACTAGGAAATTGCATAAGAATATTTGTAGGTCTATTTATAGATGATGGAATGTGAAGCATATTGTGTTGTCTACCTCTATTATTTCTTCTTCTATCCTTTTGAGGATATTATTTATTTTCATGATGACCAAGATACATTTGTCCCCATGCTTCATATTGTAGATCTTCTCTAGGAAATTAAGATCTATTAGATCAGTTCCAAGGTCTCTACATATTTGTGAGAGGTTTTTCTAGTTCATCTACTAGTGATTCAGAGTCTATTTCATCTTGGAGATCATCATTATCTTCTTCAAAGGCTTCTTAAAAAATGGGTTCAAAAATGTCTTCTTGATCATGCAAATCTTCTTTTTCATCAATAAAATTCCACCACACTATTGTGTTTGAGGAATAAATAGCTTTAATAGTGAGATTTTTACAAGAACATTAAGGAGCAATATGGCTAGGCTTTTTGAAAATATAACAATTTTTTTTATTAGAAGACAGTTGTGGATTGTGATGTTTATGAAGGAAATAGTGTGGTGGAGAATAAGAATGGTAATGAGGATACAAATGGCATTTGAAGGTGAGATGCATTTTGCACAACTTGTGAAGTTTTTTGGGAGTTACAAATTACTAACATGCAAATGGTGTAGTTTCAGAAAACATTGGGCAATGTGAGATGCTTGGTGATTGCTAAGCTTATGGATAGTTTTGGTGTCAAAAACAAGTTTCATAGCTTATTGGTGTGTAAAATCAATGACATGATATAAGGACATGGCAGATATAGTGAGACCTTTGATATCAATATACTAGATGACTTTATCAATTAGATGATAGGGTAGAGATTCAATAAATTTGATTTTAAAAAAAATCATCATTAAATATGCCTTTGTAAACATTACAATTTTGTATAGTATGACAAATACCAATCACCCAAAAACTTTAGAAAATCTACCATATGCTAGAAGGTTTAGTGGTACATTCTAACTCCAAAAAGGTCATATAGCATCCATAGACATACCTCTAGCCTAGAAATTAGATTGGTTAAAAGCTATAGCCCCAAAATTAGAAGGACAATCAAAGATTCATGATATAGATGGCTGATCTATAAATATCCTCCCAAGACCCATTTCATTCAATTCTTTTGAATCTAGATCATCCTCTCATAGGAAGAGTGAAGCATCTACATCTTCTTGAATAACTATTCATAAAGCAGAAATCTTATTTGAGGATGAGCCTATAAATTAGGGTCCAAATCCCAATGATCTACCCCACACTTTTATGAATATTCCTAAATAAAAAACTCTTAAATTTTACACAAAGGATAAATTCACTCTGTATAAAGGGGAAATATGGCCTTCTCATTGAGGAGTATGCAAGCAGCTAGAAGGAACTATTAGTAAAATTTTAGCTACTTTTCAACCTATGGGAACTGATCCAAAACCATTAAATGAATTTAAGCATAGAAATTATGTTTCTAGGTTCAATTTTTATCATTCAATTTTTTTTGATGATTTATGTAAAGATGTTTTATATATAAGAAATTCTTTGTCTTAAATTTCTATTATTGAAGACCATATTCAGCATATCAGGAAAACTTGTAAGGAGAATCAAAAATATATAGACCAAACCTTGAACTATGTACATACTACTTCAGACAAGGTCAATACAATTCATCAATCTCTTATAGTTTTTTATAACTAGCTAAATGATATTGACTGTAAATTGTCTTCTCTGGAATCTAGCCTCGATTGGATTGTGGTAGAAGAAAAGAAAGACAAATTCAAAATTGAGGAAGTATAAGAAGTATAGATACCTTCTCTAACATCCTATGGAACCACCTCTATTAATTTTTTTAGTATGTTTCATCCATCCAAAAAGCCAAAATCTCCAACTACTAGTATGATGCAAAGGAGCCAAATCCCATTACAACCATGGTATCTCAATATAGATGATATCTTAAATAATTTGAATGAAATATCTACCTATTTTAATTCAATGAGAGTCATTTATGTTGCTACAAATTTTGATCCTCCTATGACTACTCAATTTGCATCTAAGCATCTATGGGGAATTACTCAAAAATGGTAAAATTTCATGACTAAACAAGAATAGACACTCCATGTACATAGACAACCTGATCCTCTTGCTATTTTGTATCATATGTTAAATGATGATTTTGATCCACCTAAAGGAAAAAAAGATATTTAAAGCCACAAATGGCTTATGAAGACATAGTTGTGTGATTTAAAATAGTTTGAGCAATTTGCTAAGTAATTTAGATCTTTGGCCTATGAAGCAAAATGCTTTAATGATGATTCTATTAAAATAAAATTTATTAAGTCCTTACCTATCATCTTGGAGATTATAGTTATCTTATTCAAATACTTATTCAAAAATGGGTTCAAAAATGTCTTCTTGATAATGTAAATATTCTTATTCATCAATAAGATCCCACCACACTGCTGCTTTGGAAGAATAAATGGCTTTCACAGTGTGATTTTTACAAGAGCATTGAGGAGCAATATGGTCAAGATTTTTAAAAATATAATATATGTTTTTATTATAATATGGTTTTGGAGTGTTATTTTTACAAATTAAATGGTGTGTTGAAGCATAAGAATGGTGGCAAGGAAAAGAATGACATTTAAAGGTGAGACACATTTTGCACTACTTGTGATGTTTTTTGGGAGTAACAAATTGTTGACATCCAAATGGTATAGTTTCAATAAAAATTGGAGAAATGTGAGATGTTTGGTGCTTTCTAATATTATGGATAGTTCTGTTGTCAAAAACAAGTTACATAGCTTTTTGGTAGGCAAAATCAATGATATCAGATAAGGACATGGCCGATATAGTGAGACCTTTGATATCAATATACTAGATGACTTTATCAATCAAATGATAAGGTAAAGATTCAATAAATTTGATTTTAATAGAATCATCATTAAAATATTTAGATTCATATGCCAAAGATCTAAATTGCTTAACATATTTCTCAAACTATTTTAAATCACATAACTGCATCTTCATAAGTCATTTATGGCTTTCAATATCTTTGTGTCCTTCAGTGGGGAAAAATCATTAATTAACATATGATAAAAAATAGAAAGAGGATTAGGTTGTATATGTAAATGGAGTGTTTTTTCTTGTTCCATCATAAAATTCTACCATTTCTGATTAATTCCCCATAAATACTTAGATGCAAATTGAGTAGTCATAAGAGGATCAAAATTTGTAGCAACATAAATGACTCTAATTGAATTATATCAGGTAGATGTTTCATTCAAAGGATTTGAGATATCATATATATTGAGATATCATGGTTGTAATGGGATATTTCTCCTTTGTATCATACTAATAGCTGAGGTTTTGGATTTTTGGATGGATGAAAACTACTACCAAAATTAATAGAAGCAGTTCCATAAGACAGTAGAGAAGGTACATCTGCATTGTAGTTCCTCAATTTTGACCTTGTATTTATTTTATTTTTCAATAAGCCAATCGAGGTTGGATTCTAAAGAATACAATTTATATTCAATATAATTTAACTAATTATTGAATACTGGAAGAGATTGGTGGATTGTATTGACCTTGTTTGAAGTGGGACATACATAGTTCAAGGCCTAGTCTATATATTTCTAAATTTCATTACAAGTTTGCCTAATATGTTGGGTATGGTCTTAAATAATAGATATTATAGAAAAAAAAATCATATATACATAACATCTTTACATAAATCATCAAAAAAATTTGAAAGATGGGAATTGAACCTAGAAACATAGTTTCTATGCTCTAATTCATTTGATGATTCTAGATCAGTTTTTGTGGGTTGAAAAGTAGCTAAAAATTCCTTCTAGATTATTTTATACTCCTCAATGAGGAATCCATCTTCCTCCTTTATACAAATTTAAATTATATTCTATATAAAATTTGAGAGTTTTTTCTCTTGGAAGACTCATAAAAGTTTGGGGTAAATCATTGGGATCTAGACCTTGATTTACAGGTGTATCTTCAAATAAGATTTATCCTTTATGAATAGTTCTTTGAGAAGATGTAGATTCTTCACTAAACCTAGGAGAGGATAATCTAGATTCAAAATAATTAAATTAAAGGGATCCTCGGAGAACATTTATAAATCAATCATCTATATCATGAATCTTTGATTGTCCTTTCATTTTGAGAGCTACAACTTTTAACCAATCTAATTTCTAGGCTGGAGGTATGTCTATGGAAGCCATATGGAATTTTTGGAGTTGGATAGTACCACTAATACTTCTATCATATCGCAAATTTTATATAATTTTAGGATGTTTGGTATTGGTCAAACTATACAGAGTTTTAATATTTATAGAGGCATATTTAAATTCTCCAAACATATCTAAACCATAGATAGAAAAAATATTACCCAACAATCTAAAGAATTTTTTTTTGACTTTTTGAAAACCTTTATCACAAATATTAATAGAAAAATTTGGGACATGTTAATAACATAAAACACCATCATTTAGTTTAGAAATACTTGACAACTAGCAGGCATGTACAAAGCTAGTTTGACGATGGTCACACAGAGAAAGATACATAACTAGTTTTATGTTACTGGGTATAAGAGGAGTAACATATATATAAATTAGTCAAAAATGGATAAATTTTACATACTTATGAGATATTATATACTCTATTTATTTATGAGGTAATAACATAAGAAGACTTGTCTAAAATGGCTTTCCTAGTTTATATGTTAATGCAAGTTCTACAGACTTTGTAGACATTCTTAGCATTAACTATTGGAGGTTTATATAATTGAAAAGATCCTATTAATTAATTTTCAGTAACTTCAATCTTAGTATTTTTAGGGATATAGTCTAAAACAATAGGTGAGAGCTCATAAGATCCTTCCAAAGTAAATTCATTCAATATTTCATAACCATCAACAATAGACTGAGCCTTTTCAAATTCCATTTTTAGCTTTAAAAGATTCTGAAAGTGAGGATTGTATGATAAGGTAAAATTTTATAGAGATAAAGACCCTAGATGCAAATGATAGAAATAGGCAAGGATTTGATGCAATAAATAACCAAAGATAGATCAGAGAGTAAGAAATAATCTTAAATCTTACTTGGAAAATGAGAACAAACTTACAGTATAAACAAATGAATGACTCGATGGCTCTGATACCAATATTTTATTAGGTTAGGCTTAGAAAAAGAAATAGATGCATTAGTATTAACTTGAGCATCAATTAATCTACCATTTATTTTTATGGTGATAAACTGAGTAAATCTTCCATTAAGTAATTGAGTCAAATAAACTAGTTGTGGATATTCTAATTTAGGTACAATAGTACATACTATTTTATGCTTAGAGGGATACTGAATTTGGATAGAATTAGACTCTTCTTCTTATTATTCTTATTCTTCTTGAACAAATGTCCTACTACATTCTTAATTTGGACAAGTGTAAAATTATTCAAGAATTTCTTCTTCTACTTCATGTTGTTGATCAAAATTTGAGAATGGATCAAACTTATTGAAATCTATACAAAACTCTTCATCAAACCTTGGAGACTGGATTTTAGAGGTTGTTATCTAGAAGTAAACTTGTTCTTTATCCAAAATTCACTCAGTCTGAAAGAACCAAGAAAATGCATAGGAATATTTACAGGTCTATTTATAGATGGTGGAATGTGAGGTATATTGGGCTATCTGCCTCTATTATTTTTTCTTCTATCCTTTTGAGGATATTCTTCATTTTCATGATGACTATGAGACATTTTCCCCCATGCTTCATAATATAGATCTTCTCTAGGAAATTGGGATCTATTATATCACTTCCAAGGTCTTTGCATATTTGTGAGAGGATTTTCTAGTTCATCTACTAGAGATTCCAAGTCTATTAGCCAATATTTTTATCTTGTCAGTAGATGCCAAATTTTTATAGAAAAATTGTGATATTAGGTAGGGGCTGAATGGATACAACTTTAATATTAATTCAATCTTCAAGTTTTACAAAAGAGATTACAATATTTATTTTCAAGGCTTTTGATTTGTAGGATCCAGATTTTATCAAATAAGAATCGAAGAATTTGAATGTGAGAAAATTGTTTTCAGTTGTCCTTTTGGCCACTTCCAATGGGAAGTCATGCCCTTTAGATTAATGAATGCTCCTGCATATTATCAAGCACATATGGATGACATATTTAAAATAACATCATATTTATTTTATGTGTACATAGATGATATTCTTATTTTTAGTATGACCCTTGAAGATCATTTACAACATCTTCAAACATTTCATGATATAACTTGTAAAGATGGTATTGTTCCTTCAAAAACAAAAATCCAACTATAAAAAATATAATGTTACTTTTTGGGAATGGTAGTTCAAAATTTTAAATTACAGGTTCAACCACATATTAAGGAAAAGATTACTGTATTCCCTGACATCATGGACAAGCCCAAGCTTCAAGCATTTTTAGGAATGCTTAATTATCTTAACAGTTTTTATCAAGATGTAGGGGAAGATAGATTCATTCTACAGGATTTATTGAAGAAAAATAATATTTTTAGATGGACTTCTAAACATTCTCAATCTATTTAGAAAATTAAAACCAAGGTACAAAATCAACCTAATTTGTATATTCCCAATTTTGATAATTTCATTTTATATACAGATGTTTTTGATCATGCTTGGGGTGGTATATTAGTCTGTATAGATAAAGACCAAGAATATGTTTGTGAGTTTTCCAGTGGTGTGTTCAATGAAGATGTCTTAAAATAGATTTTCTTAGATAAATAAATTTATGTTGTTAGAAAATGTCTTGAGAAGTTCACTTTGAAAATTATGCATCTACCCCACTTTATCATCAAAATAGAGTACACAAGGTTTCTATTTTTTTTAAAAAGATCACAATAGAAAGGATGGTCGAGGCAAATACATCAGATGGAAATATTATTTTAATTTATTTGATTATAATTTATAAACATATCCAAGGTAAAAATAATGTGGCTGAAAATTGGTTGAGTTGACAACATCCTATTTCTATGATACAACAATTTGACCTAGGATTTAATCTAACAAGGATACTTAATAAAAGATTTTTTGAACTTAACATGGTTTTATAGGGTGAAATTCTACAACATGGTTTGAATTAATCCTATCTTATACTATCTAGAGGATCCTCCATGATACTCTAGAGTATAGGAGTCATAGATATTTCTATAGACAAGAATCATGGAAAAATTTGTATTCATTGATTAAACAATAATCTTCAATTAATCCATTTGTGTGATCTAGTTGGAAGACCTAATCATAACTGGGCTATCAAAATGGGTCATCAAATATCCCAAGATAATAATTGGGCATATGATTTTGTTTGAGACTTCAGTCCTATTATGATATATTGAGAAGATGCTTTGGATGAAGAAATAATTCTTCATATAATCATCAAAAGACACCTGTCATGGGAATCTTACTTTTCTATACAAGTTATCCATTCAATACCAAACAATGGTCCCCAATGGACTACTCATCAAACTTTATAGTATAGATGCTATTTTTTTCCAATATAAATTGATGACTTTGTGCCTAAAGTGAAAGAAGCATCAGACCCACAACCATCTATGGAGGCCTCTTCTATCAAATCAAATGCATATTTTAGCCTTTCATGACAAGGAAGAATCTACTTTTGTAAATTTAAATCAATGATGATACAGATACCACCTAGGAAAATATTATGGGTAGGACCTCTCTCTTGCTATAAATAAAGGGTTTGTTCTTAGTGTTAGACATCAAAAATAATCAAAAGTCTTAGGAAGTCTATTGAGTCTTGTAAGGTGTATGCTCTTCACTTGCCTAATCAGGATAGAACATAGATAAAATGAATTCAAAGCTATGGTTGGGGAACCAAGGATAAAACATAAACCTAGAGAGGGCCCTCTACCCTCGAGATCCCTATAGAGACCCTTTTCCCTAATATAATTCATTGGCATGTTTACCCTTAAAGTAGGTGAGACATTAGAAGGTACCCTTTTCAACATAATAATAGCATATGGTTCTGATAGGGAATAAGATCCCTCTAATTTAGCAAGTAAAGAGCTAACATCACTAGATGGGGAAAAGTAGAAGGTGGAATTGGCTTTGGTGCTTCTTACACCTAGGAAGAAGCCTAGGTTGACCTTCACTTACCCTACTAGTGAAGTCAACCTTTTTATTGATGAAAACCCAAGCTATGGACCAATCATTCCTGACTAGTTTGTTTGTGAGAAGCTAAAAAATATCCCATCTCTCTCTCCATCATGGGCCTTAACATGAGTTGGTTTGGGTGTGCATGATGAAATTAAGACATGGATTCAGGACATTGTGGACAAGTAGGTAGAAAGAGAGATCTAGATCCTTCATGTTAAGGAAGGCCAAAACTTAGACACACCTGAAGCCTCTGGTAGTACAAGTCTAGAAGTTCCTAAATATCCATAATTTAAAAATACTAACATAAAGGTCCAATTCAACTAGGATATAGTAGGGCTAGAAAGAATTACCACAAAGATTGTTATGATTGGATAAGAAGAGTTCACCTTCCAAAAGGTTGAACCATTCACTAGGTTAACCCCTATTAGAGGGTGAGGAATTGGAAGAGCCACCATCCATGGGGAGGATGTAGAAATATTGATTGAGGCCCATTCCTGCCAAGCTAAGGTAGGCATCCAAGGATTAAAATAAAGGATTTAGGACTTAGAGCAAGAAAAAGAAAGTATATAGACTCAGGCAATCATCTCAGTGCCTGATACAATAATCAAAATGCTTAAAAAGTAATTTCATGAGATTTTTAAGGCACTAAAGTTCATGAGGTCAAGGCAGAGTGCATTGGAAAACCTATTCTAAGTGACCAATCAACTAAGTGTTCAATGACAGGCATCTAACAATAAAATTTCCCATCTCTTTGACATCTAAATCAAGAAGCCAATTCCCAATTTCAAGGCTATCAGTAGGGGCACCTTAGTGCCAACTGTGGAATCATAGGGGATAATATCTATACATTGAATACCTATAAATCTAAATTTGAAGAACTTATTAAAGAGGGCAAGGGAATCATCACTATAATTTAGAAAATATTAGGAACTATGCTTAAGGATACTGTCTAACCCACTACCCTAGGAATAATTGGTGATGAAGAATTCCAAAATAGAGTTTATTTGGTGACTCAAGAGATCAAAGGCAAGGTTCAATGTCAATTAGGTCAAGAAAACAAAAATATACTAGGGTTTATCTTCAATTCATGAGAGAGAATTAATGAATCAAAGAGCATCAAGGAGGACTTGGACAGGAATGACAAGGATTTTGATGAGCTAGTGGATCAAGAAGAAGGATGCATCACTAGGCCTACGATGGACTTAGGCCTAATTGATGAGAAAAATGCATGAGTAATTACTATCCTTCAATATCAAGGAGCCACACCTCCAATTTAGGAATCTTTCAGTTATGGCTTACCATGAGGAGCCTATTTTATAAAGGTACATGATAGTTTGTTGGTATGCTTACCTCTAGGTTAGTAAGATTGTAAAATATATTTAATTTTATAGTTATAATAAATACAATTGTCTTTTGCATACTTTTAGGTGTGAAAAAATACTAATATATTACCAGGCTTCCTATAAAAAGGGCATGTGTTACTAATTGTAGAAGGTGGAGACTTTAAACTATTTTGTATCATGATTTTAATCATTTAATACAAAGGGATCAAATAATTTTGTAGGAATTGTCTAATTTAATGTGTTTCAATTTATAAATTTTATCAATTGCTTCTTTGAGTGAAAAACATGAAGAGTTTTTAAAAACATTGAGTGGCTCATTAATTACAAAGTTGCTAACTAGTATAATGCTAGGTAGTCGAATGAAACTAGGTTTACTTTACTTTATTTGTTATACAACATAGATGTGCATTATCTATCTAAATATAGTAAAAAACCTTAAAGTTAATTCAAATTCTTAATTGTATCATCATCCTATCTTCAAAATTAGACCTAGTTTGTAGTGGGATGTGTGCTTAAGCTACTTCACGCTATATACTAGTTAATATCACTCTTGGTAATTCTAGAAACTCTGTCAATATGTTTACAATCAGGTTTCAACAATCACTATTTCTTTCTTACTCTACCCTTATTTTTTCTCTTAATTTAATAATTCACTTTAGTATATAACATTCTTCATAATCATTTAAAATAGTCAGTAGTTTAGATCCAGGTCTATTTTTAAAAATGAGTACTAAAAACCAAGATGGCCCCTGACCATCAAACTCTATAAATATTGTGTAATTATCTATGTTACTCTACTTTTATTTTCACCACATGCACCTTAATTGCCAAATCCCTATAAATCATGCCTTGAATATTTAGATTATAAAATGAGAAGTGTTCTTTAAACACTAGAGAGAACCTATGGTTCATTTAAAATCATTAACATGAAAGGATCCACTAGTACTAGAAGGAGGGCCAAGTGTCGATTATATTTAGGATGTATTTACACCTTTAGATGGATCTTTTATTGTAAAGATTGATGATCTCAGAGATTTTTGACTTATCTTTGCATCATATTGGGTCAAATCTTACTTGTATCATCATCTTATCTTCAAAATTAGGCCTAGTTTGTAGTGGGAGGTGAGCTTAGGCTAATTCATGCTTTATACTAGTTAAGATCACTCTTGGTAATTCTTGAAACTCTATCAATATGTTTACATTTAGGTTTCAAAAATCAATATATATTTATTACTCCACCCTTTTGCTCTTTTTTTTAACAATTCACTTTAGTATAAAACATTTTTCATAATCATTTAACTTAGTCAGTAGTTCAGATCCAAGTCTATTTTTTAAAATCAGTACTAAAAACCAAGATGGCCTCTGACCATAAAATTCTATAAATATTATGGAATAATCTACATTGCTCTACCACTATTTTCACCATAGGCACCTTAATTTCTAAATACCTACAACTCATGCCTTGAATCGTTAGATTCTAAAATGAGAAGTGTTCTTTAAACACTAGAGAGCACCTATGGTTCATTTAAAATCATCAATAGGTAGGACTCCACTAGCACTAGGAGGGCCAAGTGTTGATTAACCTAGATTTAGGATATATTTACACCTTTAGATGGATCTCTGAGTATAAAGATTGATGATCTGGGAGGTTATTGATTTATCTTTGCATCGTGTTTGGACAAAATTCATAGTCCTTTGGTAAATGTTTTTTAGTCCTGGTAAGATAGCTATAAAATTTCAGATCTATAGTATTAAAAGTTTGGTTTTTAGTAAATACAATTTGGATTACCTTGATTTAAGTAGGATTTCACATTTTCAAATTGGAATTGCTTAAGATTCACACCAGATCATGTTTAAAAATGAGGGAGTCTTTTCTAGAGATAAAAAGCCATCAAAGGACAAGGTGTGATAAATGAAAACAAAGACTCTCAGAGTATTTTCCCACTTCTCCTATTTAAGGAGATTTTGCATTCAGACCACATCTAGGTATGGCTTGGTTAGGGAGTTCACCCATTAATGTCTAAGGGATAGTTCATGATTTACCCTATAATCCTGATAAGTATTTTCTTATATTCAATCCTATCTGTGTTATAACTATAGAATAACAAGTTAAGTCTTTTAAGGTTTCTTTAAGTTTGTTAAATGAAGTACATGAAGATGTAGCATGTAGGCTATTTCCTTTTACTTTGAAAGACACAACATATGAGTGGTTCCTCAATTTGCATGATAACTACATTACCACCTAGAATGATTTCAAATCCATTATTAGTGATCAATTTGGGAAAATTATCAGTCCTTATGTCATATATCATCAATTCATAAGTATTAAAAGAGATGCTAGCAATCTTATAAGGTTCTTCAATGCCAAATTTCAAAAAATGTATAGCAGAACTATAGATCCTTATAAACCTAATGATATTATAGCTCTAGATATATATAAAGATGTAGTAGATCTAATGACCTCTATATTTATAAAGAGATATATACTAGTTATAGCATCATTGGCCCAAGCCTATTCTGAAGCAATAGTTATTAGTGATCAGATGTAACCACAAGGTCACATAGCATACTCCATCCCCAATGTTAGCCCATCCTTGATCCTTTTTCCAAATAATAATGAAAATACTCTATATCTTAACCAAATCCCAAGTCTAAACATCATGCCCACTAGTTATGCTACCCCTAATCAAAATCTAGGATTCCTGAGTCATCAAGCTACTAATGGGTCTCTTGTAAATGATCAAAAGGCCTCAATACTTTCTCCTAATTAAAATAGTAACTAGGTCCATAATTATGAGACCCTTAAGGGTGATAATGATTCCATACTAAAGATGGTTCAGAATCTTAGAACTGACTTCCTCCAATTACAAAAATAGGTAGGCAATATTGGTGAAAGATCTACAATGGAAACTTTACCTTTTAGAAGTTTAATAGACCAGGAAATAGGTTTTAAAATGATATATTTTACAATAAAAAGACTAATAAATGCCTTGTTGGTAATAAAAATATGGACATTAATCTCATATACATTACATTTCCTTACTACTATAGAGTGCATGGTACTACTAAACATGATGAGATAAATTTCATTAAGTTTTGCAAAGCCTTTAAAGCTTTTCAAGAAGAGCTAGATACATTCGAAGTAGTCCCTAATCAAGACAACAATGCAAATACATATAGTCCTAAGCCCTCTAACTAGATCCACATGGTATAGACCTTTGATTTCCCTTTCCAAGGGAAAAATGAACTAGATGAGATCCCTACATAAATCCATGCATTTTAATAGTTCCTAAAAAAGACTTACCCATTGAGGAATAGAGAACATAGGCAACCTTTGACTACTTCAACTCTTCCTAATAATTATGATACCCCGTTAAAATACTTCAAGGAATGATCCTTATCCACCCAAAAGAGGCCACTCCAAACCTAATGCTAAGTCACTAAGTAAGGACTATAATATTTTTGAATACATGAAGAAAATCAAGGCCAACATCACCTTACATGAATTAACACAGATCATAGAACAAAGAGATTTACTATTAGAATCCTTGAAATCTAGAAAAGATCCCAAAATTGATCATGTCAATGTGACAGTACATAAGACCAAGGCTGAATCACCCCCTTTTCTACTCATGATTAGGATGTTTGGTAAAAACTTGCACATTTGCTTGTTAGACTCAGATGCCTCTAAAAATATCATGCTATTGGTATATGTAAACAACTAGGCCTAATTGCCATCAAGTCTGATAGGATAGTCACTCAGTTGGATAAATCAAGGGTAAAAGTGATTGAGGAACTTCTAAATGTTCACATACGAATAGCTTATGAGCCTAGAATTTAGCAATTCATTGACATTTAAGTAGTATACATGCTAGATGCCTATGGGATCCTATTGAGTAGAGAATGGAATAAAGTCTTAAATGGGTATATGTCCACTAATTTTTCTCACTTGTGGTTACCTTCAAAGGGAGTCCCAAATCAAATTAGAGTTGAGAGGGAACAAAGAATGAAACATATGATAACTAAGTATAATGTTGTCAATGAAAGGGTCAACATAATCAATTCAAACATAGGATTTTTCACCTTATAAGCTGATAGGATAAACAATCTAAAGGAAATGGAATCTCCCCTTGGGCTGTGGAAATTGCATTTTGATGGTGCTAGATGCAAGGCTAGATCAGGTGTGGGTATTGTCTTAACTGACCCTACTAACAAAAGGTATGATGACTCTTATAAAATCTAATTCCCCTACACAAACAATATTATTGAGTATGAATCTCTCATCCTTGGCTTGTAATTTGTTATAAAAAATAAAGCCAAAAAAACTACTAGTTTCTGGTGACTCAAGCTAGTGGTCAACTAGGTCAAAAGCAGGTGCCAATGTAAATTCTCCTATCTCAAAAGGTACAAGTTTAGAATCTGAGACCTAATTTAATCCTTTAAGGCCTTCAACATCACTTCTATTCTAAGGGAAGAAAATTAGGCTATAGATGAATTGACATCCACTATAACAAATCTTATGCCTAATCTAGACTACCCTAATTTTAGTATTGAACTAGT
Organism: Torreya grandis; assembly: GCA_037957365.1. Lineage (NCBI taxonomy): Eukaryota > Viridiplantae > Streptophyta > Pinopsida > Cupressales > Taxaceae > Torreya > Torreya grandis. Next base: position 321,113 of record JARHVA010006332.1, read on the forward strand.
CCCATATCTATCAGTGCATGATAATGTTAATCATTTCCATGTCTTTAGTCATGACCAACATATATTATATTTTTTAACCAATTCTAGGGCATTTGGAACCTATATCATCAATGAAGTTGATGAAAATAATACTGGAGGAAACAAATTTGATAGCAAAGTCATTCAACTGAATGACAATAAAATCCCTAAAGGGATGATTGCTTTAGATAGGTTGTTTGATCAAGACAAACTAGCTAAGGTTTCCAAAGTTCTTAGAGTAAGTGGAAAGGATTATGACACTATGGATCTTGGCTTCTAAGGTGAACCCTAATTAGTGAATGTTGGAAAATCTTTCACAACTTCTAAAAGAGTGAAGGCCAAAGAAATCCTTACTAATTATAATGATATTATAGCATAGTCCTATGATGACCTAAATATTTTTGATCCAAGGGTCATTACCCATACCATACCCCTCAAGGAAAGTTGTAAACATTTTAATAAAAAATAAAGGCTAGTGAACCCCATGTTGGAACTAATGCTATTCAAAGAGGTCAAAAGGTTATTAGATGCTAGGATAGTCTTTCCTATTAGACATTCAACCTAGGTGGCCAATCCAGTGCTAGTCAGGAAGAAGTATGGTGAGATTAGGCTATGTATTGATTTTAGAAATTTAAATAGAGCATCAAAAAAGGAAAATTACCCTCTCCCTTCCCTTGAATAGGTAATTCAAACTATTTTAGTGTCAGCTATGATTTCATTATTAGATGGTTTCTCAAGCTATAACTAGGTGCTGGTCGATAGAGAGGATAGGATGAAGACAATGTTCATAACAAAGTGGAGAACCTTTGCTTATAAAAGTATGCCTTTTAGTATAATCAATGTATGAGATACCTTATAAAGGTACATAAATCATGCCTTCTAAGGTTTATTGGTAAGTGCATAATCACTTATATAGATGATCTAACAATTTTCCCCAGAAATAGAAAATACCACTTCATGCACCTTAAACAAGTTTGTGAAAGATGTAGGAGGTATGGTGTTTCCTTAAATCCTAAGATATGCATATTCTATGTAACTAAATGGAAATTATTAGGATGTGTTATAACCAAATATGTAATCTCCATAGACCTTGAAAGAGTGGGAGTCATATCCAGAATTGAGATCCCAAATAGTAGGAAGGAACTAAAGTCATTCTTTGGTAAAATAAATTTTGTAAGGAAGTTCATTTATAGTTTTATAGAGGTTTACAAGCCACTAAATAACATGCTCAATAAATATGCCAAAATAACATGGAATTAAGAATCCAAGAACGCATATAATGACATCAAAGAGGCCATTTGTCAAGCCCCAGTGCTTATAAGCCTCAATTTCTCAAAAGATTTCTACCATTACTCTTTTGAATCTGATGATACCATGGCTACTATATTGAATAAAAAATTTGATGAGTGTGATCACCCAATAGCTTTCATGATTAATAATTTTAAGATTGCTAAGATTAACAATTCTATGATTGATAAACAAGCATATGCACTAGTAAAGATAGTAAAGAAATTTAGGCACTATATACTTAAAAATAAGGTGCATGCCATCCTAATTGATCTTGCTACAAAACTCATGTTGAGTCAAAATGAGCTAGGAGAGCACAGAGGTAAATGGATGTCAATTTTGCAAGAATTTGATTTGAATATGAAGATAGAAAAGTTGGTAAAATGCCAAGGATTGATCCCAATGATTGCCAATACTTACCCTAGGCTAAGCATCATGCAAGTGGATCAACAAAGTTTCTAAAATAATGAGTGGTATGATTCAATCATACATTTTATAATCAATGGTGTTTATCTTACAAGCCTATCCAAAGAGCAAAATAGAGTATTAAGACTTAAGGAAACACACTACCTAATCAAGGATGGAGTTGTGTACAAGAAATTTAAAGTGATCTACCTAAGGTGTGTCTCACAAGAAGAAGATTCCCAAATAATAGCCACTTTTCATGAAAATATAGGTAGTAGACACCCCTTTAGAAGGACTATAGCTCACAAGATCCTAAGGTCTAGTTATTATTGGCCCATTATCTTCAAGGATTATCACAAGCATGTGAGAGAATGGCACTCTTGTCAAATATTTATCACCAAAGAGCTAAAATTAGCTATGCCTCTATAACCAATTATGATTGATAAACCATTTTCACAATGGGGTTTGGACTTTGTTAGAATAATTAACCATAACTCATCCAAACATCACAAATACATCTTAACTACCACTGACTACTACACTAAATGGACTGAAGTAATGGCCACCAAGCAATGTAGAACATAAGAGGTAATCAATTTCTTGGAGGATAATATATGTACCAAATTTGGGACCCTAGTGTCTCTAGTATGTGATAATGGGTTTGCATTCATCTCAATTGAGATGACTGAATGGGCTTATGACCATGAAATTACACTTAAGTTTTCCTCCAATCACTATCCCCAATATAATGGTGTTTTTAAATCAATAAATAAAAATTTGATGAAGACCATCAAGAAGTCTACAAAAGACAAACCTAGAACTTGGCACAAACTACTCAAGTTTGCACTCTAGGCTAATAGGACAAGGATCAAGTAGGATTTAGAGGCTTTTCCTTTTCTGATGGTGTATGGACAAGATCTCATTCTCCCCATCACTCTCAATATACCTATGTATAAATTTATACAATAATACATGGAAGAAAGTCAAGAACATGCCACTTCTAGGTTATTAGACATCATCTAGATTGAAGATGACTAAGAAAAGGCTTTTGATGAATTTATGAGACACCAAGCCATGATGAAAAGGTGGTTTGACAAAAGATCCAAATTTAAGTTATTCATGTAGGGAGACTTAGTCCTCCTATGGGATAAAGCATTTGAACCCAAAGGGAAACATGGAAAATTCACACCCCTATGGATTGGCCAATTCTAGATCATAGAAACATTAGGAAATAACACCTTCAAGCTCAAATATTTGCAAAGGGTAGAGTTCATATTGCCTACTAATGGATAGTACATCAAGCACTTCTTTTATGCCACCCCTCCTAGGGTCTTAATGGAGTAAGATACAAGGTGGTTATATTTGAATAGGTAGGCTAGTTAGTTTTTTTCAAGTATCTTTTCTTTCTTGTCCCTAGTTTGTATATAATCTTATTCATATTTATTTATTTCCCTTGTTATATTTATTTTTTTTGCTTTCCTTTATGTGTTACGTGCCTATGGTTTTCCCTGATCTCAAGATGTATTGGGGTCACCTCCTAAAATTTGGGAAAATATGAAGTCTACTCAAAATGGCCCCAATCCTAAAAAGGAAGGTGTGAACCCCACACAAAGGCAATCCCAATAAAAAAAATTAACACTATGAGGCATCTTTGAGAAACTAGGTACATATAGATAGAGGGGAGGTCATTCCATAAGATCTAAGTCATGACCCTAGACCCATACTAGTTTTAAAAGAATTTTTACCTAAGACTTAAGACCTAAACTATCAATAACATGTTAGTAGCTAACACTTAACCAACATCCTTGTATAGGATAAGAGTTGTAACCCTGAGTGATCCTCCTAAGATTAAATGTTGACCAAATCCTAAACCTAGCTATCTTGGTTCCCAACCTTACTAAAAATCATACAAAAATATATAAAATATGAAAATATTTGGAACTACAAGACAAAACTAAAGCTTTCTTAAAAAGGTGATTTAGGCAGCCTCCACTAGGGCTATGGATTCCTGGCTAGTAGTGGAGGAAGGCCACGAGTGGAACCAAAGGTATCTCTATTAGGGATATGGATGGTTGGATGGTAGTAGAGTAATGTCCAAGCCTTTCCTAAGCTAAACCATGATATTCAATATACCCAAGTCAATATAAATGATTAAAGGAAGAAATATATGGGTACTTCTTGAATCATATGACAAATATTAAATATAATCAAAGCACACACATAGCTTAGGTATGTCTTGATGTTCAGACCTTAAATCTACCAACACATGGTCTATTTTAAAAATTGGTAGATCTAAGGGGTAGTTTTTAGGCCAAATAGAATGGTGACCTCAATGTTTATCTAAAATCAGAGTCTAGAAGTTCTAAGCATATTGTTATGTTTCCCCTCAGAAGTCACCATTTGTTGGGGCAAACATTCCCCACTCATCCTAATCTTGGGGACACTTGAGAAACTTGTGTATATTTTTTTTGAAGTATCCATGCATTGAGGCCCCTCTTATAAAGATTGTAGATCATGCACTTATGAATGGATCATGTTTGTGAATTTTTTAACCTCATTCTAAGCTAACCTAGCTAATGAATTTGCTTAGTTCTCTTTTTATAGGTTCTTTGGAAGAACTAAGCTTTATGTGGCCCCCAAGTTCAAATTCAAATATTGGTAAGAGACAAATATTGGTAGCAACTATTTAATAAATTAATTAACAAAAGGGTTTACATAGTGTTTTAAAAGAAAAGCAAAATGACTCGAGCCTTTAACCATTCCCTCTCCCTTTTTTCTTCATGGTCCAAATTAACGTACTTTATGGGGGTTTCTTTTGTCTAACTTAGACTAGATTATTAATATTAAGGCCCAGATAATTAATCTTAACCTTAGTCTTAACAATCTATCCTAAGTATTCATGTCCTTAGGTCGAATGGTTATTTCTCATGTTCTTTATAGGATCAACAGTGATCACTTATCCACTAGATTTGATCCAATGGTGCATCAAGCCTAATGACCTTTCAAAGCTCCTCAATTTCAACACATGGCTTGCCCATGGCCAAGGTGACTGATATATGTACATAAAACCCTATCAGGAGGACATATGGTAGCTTTCTAGTCAAAATATGAAGATTTTATGGGACCCACCTAATAAAGGAACTTAGTTAAATGAATTAGGCCTTGTAAATATCAATGATGATCACTCACCCACTAGATTTGATCTAATGGTGCATTTATCTTGATAAACTTTCAAATCTCCATGAGCTCAACACATGGCCTACCTATAGCCAAGGTGGAAACTGATAAGGACATGCAACACAAAAATGATCTTCCAAGATGCTAAGTGTCATGACCATGTACCAAAGGATCAATGGTCCAATAAGAATTCAAGAACATGGATTTGGGTTATCAAGGCAAAATAAAGAGGGATTTTAAAAGCCAATGGCTAGTATCCAACTAGAAATTATGAAAAATTCCACAAAATGCATAGAGCCATGCCACATAGACTCCACATAAGCATGGAGGATCAAAATAAAAGATCTTGTAAGATTGAAAGCATAGAGGGAATGAGGAAGAGGGTCCTATTAAATCTAAGGCATGTATAAGGTTAAGAATTGGATATTTCCACCATTAAAGATCAAAAACCCTAAGCCCTCTATAAAGAAGACCCGAGTTGGCTCAATTGGTCACAAAGTAATTGGAATAGCTCAACTAAACATTGAAATAAGTGCCTTAGTAAAACCCTTGGAAACCTTGAAAATATAATTTAGTGTCATCAATGGTGTTGGGCAGGCAATAAATGAAGATGGAAGCTAAACTCTATCTAATTTTTGATAATAAAGGGAGGATTTTCAAAGATACAGAGCTAAATGTAGTAGCCCTAAATGTCCACAAAGTCAATAGCTAGTCAAAATTGTTCTTCCTTGTGGAGGAATTATATCCCATATCCTAGGAAGAAAATAGGAATGCCACTACACACCAGAGGTATAATGACATAGTCATGATCTAGATGGTAGGCCTCCACCATGCGATAGCCAAACTAGATGTAATGTATTTTATCAACATCTCCTATTTTCTTAGATTATAGAATAGATGGGGAACGGATCATTTAAGAGGGAAGCACAAAAAGGGTTACATATATCACCCCCATGGCCTTTGAGACCTACTAAAATTTTCCCTTACCTCATATCAATCTCCCATCCTTGAGATATTGGACTAACACTCATGACGTAGATTCAATCTGTACCCCTTGGTTAATCTAAGGCTCCCATGTTTTCAAATCCCATTATTGAAAAATTCCTATTATCTAATTTAGGGAGGGTGTTAGGATATATATGACCTTACTAAATAGATCCTTTGGTGCCCCTTTCACTACTTATGTGAGCAGATTTAGGTATCTTATGTCCACATTATGATAGAAAATAAGTTAACCCCTCTTATAAGAAACTTGATAGGATTTTTCTTGGCCAAACAATTCACAACCATTAAAAGGACTTCCAATAAATTATTTATGATGTCCTATCTCTTTGATTCACTCTTAAATTTTATAACCTTCCTTGGTATAAAAAATTGTACCCTGATGGTAGGACCATAATCTCTCACCACTACTCTAAATTTTATATATTAAAATATAGGAACCACATACAATTTATCTATAATGGTGTTTTCCCAACCATTTATGAGACAATCATTGACATCCCTATGCCAATACTCCATCCTCTCATCAAGAAACAAGAAGAAACCATGGGGGACATATGGTTATACCTAGATTACACCATGATAAGGATAGAAGGGATCCTTAATTTACCCTACTAATTACCCATTCATGTTTCTAACAAGATTATAAAGTAGGAGATTTCCTCTCAAATTATTTAGGGTGTGGACAAGACATGCAAAGAGAAGAAGAAAGCTCAAGTCCACCCCTTCCCATTAGTTATTAGCAAAGTCATAATTAGATATTGAAAGTAGCTGGAGGTCATGGTGGTGCATAGGAATTCCTTTAATTTTCAATTGGATGACCTCAAGATGTGGGACCCTAAGAACATAATGATCAACCACATGCAGGATAGGAAGGTCCCAAAGATTGAGTATGGACATTAGCTAGCTATGGGTGATGACATTTACATAAAATCCATAAGCTTTGAATAAGTACTTTCTAGAATCAAAGGTCACACCATCTAATTGGAGCATAGGTTGATCAGGGATAACAATCCCTTAGGGGAAAGATGGAAAATACACTCTCTACATTATCACTTTTTGTCAAGTCCATCTGAGATTGCCCATCAAGATCCATAAAGAGGACATTCCTCTAAGCCACAATAAGTGGTACTAGTAGAGAAACCCTAGATTGGGTGGCATGAAGATATCAAAGGAAAAGGAAAAGATATGGTTGGGGAACCAAGGATAAAACATAGACTCAGAGAGGGCCCTCTACCCTCAATATCCCCATAGAGACCCTCTTCTCAAGTAGAATTCATTAGCATGGTTACCTTAAAGTATGTGAGACATTAGAAGGTACACTTGTCGACATAGTAATGACATATGGTTCTTATAAGGAGGAGGATCCCTCTATTACTTCAAGTAAATAACTAAATCCATTAAATGAGGATAAGCAAAAGGTGAAACTAGCCTTGGTGCCTCTTACACCTAGGAAGAATCCTACATTTACCTTCACTTACCCTACTAGTGAAGTCAACATTTTTAGTGATGAAAACCCAATCCATGGACCAATCATCCTTGACTAGTTTGTTTATGGGAAGTTACAAAAGATCCCATCTCTCTCTCTCCATCATGGACCTTGACATGAGTTGGTTTAGGCATACATAATGAAATCAAGCTATGGATTCAAGACATTGTGGACAAGCAGGTAGAAAGAAAGATCTATATCTTTCATGTTAAGGCCAAAAGTTAGACACAACTAGAACCTCTAGGAGTGCAAGTATAGAATTTTCTAAACATCTAAAATTTAAAAAGCCTAATATAAAGGTATAATTCAACTAGGATATAGTGGGGTTAGAAATAATTACCACAAGGACTACTATGATTGGACAAGAAGAGTTCACCTTCCAAAAGGTTGAATTGTTCACTAGGTTTACCCTTATCAGAGGGCAGGGAATTGGAAGATCCACCATCCATGGGGAAGATGTAGAAATATTTATTGAGTCCCATTCCAAAAAATTTAAGGCAAGTGTCTATGGATTAAAATAAAGTATTTAGGACTTAGAACAAGAAAATGAAAGTTTACAGACTCATGAAATCATCTCAGTGCCTGATACAATAATCAAAATGCTTGAAAATTAATTTCATGAGATGTTCAAGGCATTAAAGTCCATGAGGTTAAGGTATAGTGTAATATAAAACTAAGTCTTGATGACCAATAAAATAAGTGATCAAAGGTAGGCATCCAAGAGTAAAATTACCTAGCTCCTTGACATCCAAATCAAGAAGTAAATTCCCAATTTCAAGGCTATCAACAAAGGACACCTTAGTGCCAACTTTGGAATCATAGGGGATAAGATCCAGACATTGAATACCTAGCAATCCAAATTTGAAGAGCTTATTAAAGAGGGTAAGGGACTCATCACTATAATTTAGAAACTCCTAAGAACTATTCTCAATGATCCTATCCAACCCACTACCTTAGGAATAATTGGTGATGAAAAATTCTAACATAAAGTTAATTTGGCAACTCAAGTGATCAAAGGCAAGGGTCAAGGAAAATAAATCCAAGAAAAAAAAAAGATATTAGGGTTGATCTTTAATTTAGGGGAGATAATCAATGAATCAAGGATCATCAAGGAGGCCTTAGATAGGAATGACAAGGATTTTGATGAGCTAGCAGATCAAGAAGAAGGATGCATCACCAGGCATATGATGGACTTAGGCCTAACTGATGAGTAAAATGCATGAGCAATGACTATCCTTCAATAATGAGGGGCCCCACCTCTAATTTTTGAATCTTTTTGTTATGACTTACCATGAGGAGCCTATTTTATAAAAGCACATGCTAGTTTATTGGCATGATTGCCTCTAGGTCAATAAGATTGTGAAAGATATTTGTATTATAGTTGTAACAAAGATAGTTGTCTTTTCTACACTTATAGGTGTGAAAATTGATTGGTATAATACCTAGCTTCCTATAAAATGGGCATGTAATACTAATTGTAGAGGGAAGAGACTTTGAATTATTTTATACCATGGTTTTAAGAAATTAATACAAAGGGATCAAATAATTCTATAGAAATTGTCTAATTTAATGTGTTTCAATTGCTAAAGTTTCTCAATTGCTTGTTTGAGTGAAAACATGAAGAGTTTCTATAAACATTGAGTAGATCATTAATTACAAGGTCTTTAACTTGTGTAATGTTAGGTTAGTGGAATGAAACTAGGTTTACTTCACTTTATTTGTTCTACAACATAGATGTTTATTAGCTATCTAAATGTAGTGTAAAAACTAAAATTAAATTCAAATTATTACTTGTATCATCATCCTATCTTCAAAATTAGGCCTAGTTTGTAGTGGGACATGAGCTTAGGCTACTTCACACTAGATACTAGTTAAGATCACTCTTGGTAGTTCTAGAAACTCTATCAATATGTGTACAATCAGGGTTTACCAATTACTATTTCTTTCTTACTCTACCCTTCTTTGTGCTCTTTTTTTTAACAATTCACTTTAGTATAAAACATTGTTAATAATCATTTAACTTAGTTAGTAGTTCAGATTTAGGTCTATTTGTTAAAATTAGTACTAAAAACAAGGATGGCCTTTGACCATCAAACTCTATAAATATTATGGAATAGTCCATGTTGCTCTACCACTATTTTCACCACAGGCACCTTAATTTCCAAATACCTAAAACTCATGCCTTGAATCTTTATATTCTAAAATGAGAAGTGTTATTTAAACACTAGAGAGCACATATGGCTCATTTAAAAGCATCAACACCTACCTCTCTAAAACTAAATCATTTGAAGGGTAGTTTACCCTTATACTTGCCTAAACCTATTTTTAATTTCCTTGTAAACAAAGAAATTAGTTTATATTCTTCAATATCATCATACTTGAATTCCTTACCTTGATTTCTCTTCTTCTTTGGCTTAATTTCTATCTTTAATGTTGATTCCTTATTTGGTGGTTTGTCATCATTGACTCTCATCTCATAAGCTATGAGAGTATAATGTAGTTCATCCTTATTCATTTTTGTGAGATCATGACTCTCTTCTATGACATAAACCTTTGAATCAAATTTGAGGGTAAGAGACATTAATACCTTTTTCACAATAGTAGATTCTTCAAGATACTCTCCTAAACCTCTAATGATGTTCACAATCTCATTAACTCTATACAAAAATGATGTCATTGAATCATTTTACTTCATCTTGAGACTCTCAAATTATCTTTGATGAGTCTACAACTTAGACAACTTGACCTTTGAATCCCCTTCATAAATGATCTATAATTAATCCCATATCTCTTTGGTAGATTTACAATGGATTACCTTGGTAAACTCATTCTTTGAAATACCATAAGTGATGGAATTTATTGCCTTAGAGTTTCTCTCACATAGCTTCTTATTAGTTTCACTAGTTAGAGGGGTTGAGGTGGTTAAATATCTATTCAAAATAGATTTCCAAAATTCAAACCCTGTTGACATGATGTAAGTCTTCATCTTCAAACTTAAAAATCATAATTGGACCCATTGAACATCAATAACTTCTTATTTGAAAATCCTCCTTACATTTGATGGCTATTTATATTTTAGCTTGGATCAACTTTAAGTGGTTAAACTTGTATAGAAGGTCCTAGTCTGATACCAAATATTAGAGGTACAATCACTGGGGGTGAATCAATGATGTAAGATAATCCAATTCAATTCCCAATTCTTAAACATTTAGCACATACAATCATTATGCATACAAATCAACCATTACAATGAACATAAAAAGATCAAGAACATAAAACATGATATATATAGGAAAAACTCTTGGGGGATAAAACCCATCAAACCCTATAATATGGACTATAGTCTTAAAATAACATGATCCAACATTAAGACCAGCATCAACTGATCAAGGAACACCCATCCCCTAATTTAGTGAGACACCCATCCCATAAAGAGAAACCAACCCCCTAAGCAACCAAGCACCCACTCATCTCCCTTGATTTGATCACCACATCTGATTTAATGTCATCTACACCTTATGATGGAATTCTCTTTCTTTCACTCTTACTCACCCTTCAATATTTTTCAAATAGCCTCTTGGGCTTACTCACTCAATTTGCCTCTTCTAGGCTCATTAGGTCTAATGACCTATGTGTCCTCCTAAATCAACTTGATTAGATAAAAATGAATAATCATATTTTCTATTTTATGTTATTAAATTACATGTACCTTCTCTTATAAAATTTCCCTCTTTTTCTTACCACCACACCTCTTCAAATAGCATAATTATTCCAATTAGACCTTGTACTTATACAACTATCTTATTTTAACCCATCTTGGTCAAAAAATATGCTTTATTTATTTTAAACACACTTAAAATAGGTCTATACACATGTTACATGTGATAAACACATGCTTCATAGGTCTTTCATAACCTCATTAGCCCTAAACCACCATTAGGTCTTAGTGAGACCTAAAAAAATTAGCCCTCCATACTCATACATTATGACTTCAACTCCTTGGGCCACTTTTAATTTTAAAAAATCTTCAAACACATACAAACTATCTCCAATATAAACTTTATAACTCCCTCATGGTTCCATTCCACCTAGAACACCAACTCAATACTTGAACCTACCAATTAGGTATCCTCACTCTTTAGGCCTTCAAACACAAAAAACATAGTCTCAAAATTTTGAAGCAACTACTCAAATATTTCACATATCCATATTATTATATCACATGGTTTAAACTTTCAAGACATATTAAATACCTTAATGTTATTTAGATACTTCAACACAAGATCTAAGCACTCAAAACAACTATCTCAAAATGACCACTCAAATTGGTCATATGCAGTCAAAATATAGTCAAGCTATTTTGACTCTCCATATCTGATCAAGGGTATATCATAAAAAAAAATCCTTATTATAATACTTTGACACTTATGAAACATCTCAATACTCATTTAATTCTTCAAATTTTCTCATAACTCTTCCAACTCACTTCTATAAAGTGGTCACTCAAACTATCTAAAGCCTTCAACAAACACAGTCAACTTTTATAAATTTGTTCATACTAAATATGGATTTTTAAAACCTCAAAAATAATAAAATATTGTTCTAATTTATTATACAACATTATCCAATAGTTATTTCATCTTTAAATATCTAAATACCATTAATAATAACTCAAATAACTTTCTTAGGTCTCTTACAGAACATGGTCAAACCTTCAGTCAACTTTGGAGCTTAATATCTACAACTATAAAAACATTCAAATCTTATAATAAATTTTTTTGTATTAAATTTTAATTAATTTTAAAATTTTATTTTTACACAAATAATAAATTCATTCTAGATCAAATGATATAATTAAAAAACTAAAGACTAGTTTATCCTTTTACTAATACAAATGCCAACGGTCATTAGTTAATACAAAATCATCTGTAGACACATGTCTTCATCTCATGTACTCACATATATTTCTCAAATTAAATATATATATATATATATCCTTTTTTATCCTTATAAATTTAACTTTTATCACTCACCATTGATGTTAGATCCTCCTTTTTGAGATCAAGCCACTTGGCAGCCCTACATGCCCTCTACATACCCTACAGTTAGTCTTCAATGATATTTCACCATTTGACATACCCACATGATTTATAATAATTATATTAAAATATTTAATTAATAATAAAAATTTATCTTCCTCTACATGGTTAAATTCACTTTTTTTATCTTTATTTGCTGCTTAAACTCTATGAATGTGACACATGTCTTCATCGCATTTATTCTCGAGATCTTTGACTAATAGACTCCGTGATTGCCATTGATCTCTATATGACAAGTATAAATATAAATTTTATATAATTATATATTCAAATTAATCACTCACCATATATATTCATATCCTAATTAAATGCTCACTATAGATATTTAATATCAAAAAATTGGCCAAGTATGTGAACTTAGTGAATTTTGTCTAAGAAACCAACTTTGCACCTTAATAACTTTTGCCACACATATCCTCATGACCTAAAAATTGGACCACATGATCTATTATCATATTTTAATCCATAAATATATCAATATAATATTTAAACCTTCACATGTGCACATATAAGGTTGAGTAAACACTGAAACACATTAAAGCACACTTTGTCATTGTCATTCTAGCACACATGACACCTCATCAGCATCCTTGATCACCTTGGAGACATCATTGAAAAACATCCAATATACTATCTAAGGAATTTATGGGTAGCATGGATAGGCCATAATATAGACATGATAAATCCCATATTTAGAGCTAGAGTGATGAATTTTTGTACTTTGTATAAAATCACATGATATATATAGAGATATTCTATTTTGATAGATAGATGTTGATCTTATGTGTTTATATTATGGATATTTTGGTTTTGGTTTTAGAAACATTTATATATTCAATTCTATAGTAAAAATAAATAGTCAAAAAGGATACATTCATGGTTAAAAAGAAATAGGCAAAAAGGACTTGGAAAAGTATAATTAATATAAAAAATTCACCAAAAACTATTTCACATTGGTAAATGTGTAATAACAAAATATGAATAAGTATAAGAAACCAAAGAGTGGTAAACAAGATGGAAAAAAATTGGTTTTAAACCATGAAAAAGAGGTACCAAAATAAAACAAGTAAAATCACACTAAATCACATTAGGAAATATGAAAATAATGTAGTGAAATGGAAAGTGCATGAAAGAATAATGGTATAAAAACAAATCAATTAAGTCAATCAATCATACTAAATCACATTGGTAAGAATAAAAGATAAGTAAAAAAGTTCAAAATTGTTCTTAAATTAATCATACTAATTCAAGCTAGGAAGCATGAAAAACTTAAGAAAAGTGGTTGGATTCTTACATGAAATTGGAAAATAATAGGATAAAAGTGAAAATATTAATGAAGTAAGCACAAAACATACTAAATCAATATTTGAATCATGTCAATGATGTGTAACTCATAATTTATTACATATTATCTCATATTTGACACATGTAATTTCATTGTGTCTTGGATTATTAGAAAATTTTGTGAGGAAAGCTAGGTCCTATCCATGGTCTTAGAATACAACTCACAAATGCAATACCAATGAGGTTGAATTAATGTGAAAATAGGGGAAAATGGGATGTTTTAAATGGTAATGTGAATTTTTTTAAATTTGTGAGGAAGGCTAGGTCATATCCATGGTCTTATAATACAAATCACTAATGGGATCTCGAGGGGAGTGATTAGTGAACAAAGTAATATTTCTCAAGGGAAAATATTAATATTATAAGAAGTGAAAAATGGAATGTAAAAATAATAACTTATGCATCTTATGAGAATACCTTAAGAGACATGAGGCACACTAAGGACATGAGAAGACATTAAGTGACTAGTGGCCATCAATATATATAGGATACTTGTTCATTATAGACATAAATCTATGTAGGCAAATAAGTGTGATACTAAGATCAGCTCATGTTGGATGTTTTGTACAAGAAAATTAAAATATACCTACCTTCTTACAACATGTCCCCCATTCTTTATGACCCCTTATAGATCTATCGATCTACTATGAAAATTAGGTACTTGCATGAGAAAGTAGGTAGCACTAAAAGATTTTTTTTATTCTCCTTTTCTAATCTACTATCCTACTACTCCCTAATGGACTTGATATATATTGTGAAGAAAACTATAGTGTTTGAGATTTTAATATAAAATGGAGATGTTCTTAGAATCATATATTTAAGTGTGATTTTACTTTTTAGAATTTTGAATGTTGCCTTTTAGATCATTTCCTATTGTTAAATTATTTGGCTTTTACATAGTTTTATGGCTTTTATGATTCCTCCTCCATATGGACTTGGAATGACCAATCATGAGAGATAGAGTGATACACATGAATGAGTTTTAGGATTTGGATAAAGGAAGCTAAGTATATAAATACAAGACTAAATAAAACACTTAAGCTAAAATATAAACCCACATGTTAGCTCAAGTCTTAATAATTTGTATGCTTAGTTTGTGAAAGGAAATAAAAAGAGATCCAAAGTGAATTGATAAAAGGATATTATAATGAGATGAATTGTTTACTATGTGATTACATGGTAATTAAGGAATTAATAAAGGTATAAAGGTTTGTATAAACAAGTCACAATAATAATTATCCATGTTTATATAGATAAGATAACAAATAATCATGAAAAAGAAAATTAAATTCAAGAAAAAAATGCAATGATGAAACTAAATACATAAGAGAATATAATGACATGATAAGCAATATAAAGTGTGAAACCAAATTCAACATGTAATATAGATAAGAACTTGACACAATGTTAAATGATATAAGATAGATAAATGTTAACTTGAAGCACATGTCCAATCCAAATGAAAATGGATGAACACCATGCATGTGCTCATAAGTACTATTATATTTGTCCACACAAATTATCCATAACATCTAATAAGTATCTATGAAGCTAAACTCAAAATTTATCCAAAGTCTCATCGATCTTCATTGAAAATTGAGAAAATACTTCACATCAAATCTCCTCAATAAAAAGGTAGGAATGCTTGAAGGATCATGATGATGAGGGATAACAAGTTGGGTATGTTCAAGAGAATTCATGGGAGTTATTTATATTAGATACGAATGGGTCATTTGTGGGGAAGGTACCATGGGTGAGGGACTCATAGGTGGAGAAGGGTCCATGAGTGAAGGAAGGTCCATGGGTGAGGGATTAATGGGTGGAGGAATAGTAGGTGTAGAAGTGACCACATGTGATGATGTAATGATAGGATGTGGATCCACTAGGGAATAAGTGTAACCTTCTTTCAAGAGTGACCTATGGAAGGAAGGGTAGAAGGTGTAGTAATGGTTAGGAGGTGACCTTGAGATGTTGTTGAAGGATGTGGTAATGATCAGTGTGATGTGTGTCACATTGGTGACAAAGACAATATACCTTTCCATATTTAGGAATATACTTAGGTAATCATTTTGGGGGAGGTATAGCCTTGTCTAAGGGCTAATTAGTGGGATGAAAGGTGTTGATATATTATTTCATCTTATGATAATGTGCAGATGAATGGTTATCTATGCCATCGAAGAAATAGATACGCTTGTGAGTAATCTTGGTATGTGTACTCATAGAAGGAGTGAAGATAGAATTTGAGAAAGATTAGTATAGGGAAAATTTTCTAGTTTATTAGTTGAAAAATTTATAATGCCATAATAAGACTAATTGGCCCATTTGGTGGGTGAAGGAACCAACTATGATAAAGGGAGAAACCAATTACCAAGAGAAGGTGGGGCTAGTAGAGATACGAGACAAAGCTTGACTAAATGAATAATAAGATAAACAATAGGAAGATACTAAGCTATAAAGGAAGTTGGAATGGGATCCAAACTAGGCTCTAATAAGGGAGGAGTGGAACCCATAAAATGCTGAAGGACAGTCACAAGAATCTTATGGATAAGGAAGTTAGAGGGGTTGTGGTATCTAATAAAGTGATAGGGACCATTCATTGAATGATCCATAAGCATACTCCTATGAGTTTATTAAAAAATTGGTGTGCATACCATCTTTACCCTATAATAAAAAGAAAATACTAAAATTAGGAATGATATAGGATGGAATAAAGGAAGATATACTAAAATATTGAATAAAAAAGGAATGATAATTAATAACCTTAGCATCTCAATCTTGGATAAGACATCCTAGGAATGGATCATCTAAGGTATAATCATCATCATAATTAGGTGTATGAAGATTAATGGTATAGATAGGGAGTCATCTAATGTTGTGTGATGAATGGAATGTTGAGTCTTAGTTAAGATAATGGGGATATAGTCATAAGGTGGATGAGGAGAAAAAGGTTGTAAATAATTTAGAATTTGATATATGAGATGAGGTGAGAGATTTGAAGTTTTAATATTGAGATGAATCTCATAAATTTCATCATCATCATAATTGAGGATGTTAGGGGGTATATTCCTAATGAGTTTAGGATGACCATTGTAACCTCAGGTGGAATTGATAAGAAAGTTAAACCATATAGATTCATCAAAAGAGGCAAATACTCTAGTACAATGAGTCCATGGTCTACCAAAAAAAATGCTAGAATATAGAAGAAAACTGAATATCATCACCATCATGCCAATGGTGATAGGTGGGATGGTAATGGAGAGCCACACACAACCTAAAGGAGGCATTTTCCTTAGATTATAGCCTTGACATGTGCTACATGTGGATTTGAGATTACATTCAAAATATCTAAGGGTTTGGATAAAACTAAGAGAGGAAATACAAGTGATGGAACAATCATCAATTAAGGAATGTTTGACTTGGATATCACCAATTTAGACACTAATAAAAAGAGGTGGATAATCTAAATGAAGTAGAAACTCATCAGGCATCATAGAAGCAATGGGTAATTTGAGGGAAAGAGAAGTGTCCATTGTCTTGTCAACATGTATGGACATCTCTTCACACTATTGTAAAATTTTATCTTCTAATCTAGATAAGGTGGCTTTACATCCTACTAGGGGAGGACAAGGGATGTTCATTTAGAAAAAATATGCATAATATGATTGTGATGACATGGAAAGGTCTACATATGTTTGAGAAATGTTATTTAAGATGGGAGATTAGTAAGTTTCATGATGGGATCCCATTCATCATAGCCCATAAGAGGACTATTGGAAAGAAGACCCAAGAAGGAGGAATTGAAGTACATGTGAATTTATGATGATAATAAGTAGAAGGCTTAATTGGAGGATAAGTTTTTTGATTACGTTGAGAAGATGGAGCAATTAATGCAAGTGTAGTTTGAAAAAAATTATAAGTGTTGATATAATTTTTAGTATCATTGGTGATAGGTAAATAAGTTGGATGGATGGTAGAAACTATATAAGTGTTATCTAAGGGAGGTGTTGGAAATGGGTCATCAAAATATATAAGGTCTTATTTCCATAAATAAATGAATTTATTTGGAGAATAATCTTAGATAACTCAAAATGTGCAAGACAATTGAGGTGTGTGGATGGGTTGAGGATCAATCAAAGCAAACACCCTTCTTATATTAGTCATATTAACCACATTTTCTTCAAGAGCAGGGTTAAGAAGACTGTCAACATGATTGGTAGAAGGGGTAGGATTGTCTTAGTTATCTTGGTGATTTGTAAGAGGATATTTATATATGGATAAATGAGCATTATCTTGGTTCAAAGCTTGATATTTAGTTTATGTTTCATGGACTTCGAAATCAATGTCATAGGATTGTTGGTATTGATGAATGAAATAATCATGGTCAAAATTAGAACCAAGGAGGAAATCCATATCTAAATTATGAAGATACCTATATGTCTCATGAGAATGACCCCAACTAGAATGAAACCAAAAAAATTTATTGGGATCATACAGATATTTCATGGGACAAGTGGGATCAAGTTCTTGTGGGATGGGCCTTGGTATACATTTTTATAATTCTTATAGGGATAAATGTTTATGAATATTGATGTTATTATATGAAGATAAATGAGGTTTGGTGATTTTTTTAGGAGGGGAATCTTGTCCCAAATTTTGGCTAAGAACAATAGCTTGAATAGTATGAATGGTATCATAAGAGTCGATGGCACCATCATTCATAATGTGATTATTTTTTATTAAGTAACATGTGATTACCCATAAAAGGTTAGGATGCATTGAATTAATTTATAAGGAAATATTGATGCTTATCTTGGTCAATTTTATCTTCCAAATTGCATGGAGAGAGAGAGAGAGAGTCTGGACCTTATTTTACAACTTGGGAGAAAAAAATTGTAAATAGATGAAAAAGGTTGTCATATTCCATATTATGTTCACATTTTTTCACCAAGGTATTCCATTATTTAATGAAATATGGTGTGGTTTTGGTCTCAACTTTCTTACAATTGATAAAATGGGCCAAGGTATTCTCAAGGAGATCACTAGTTTGAAAGTTTTGGACTAGAGCATCTACTAAATATTCTAAACTAGTAATAGAATGAGATTTTAGTTGGTTGTATCAATATAAAGCATCACCTATGAGATTTTTTGATCATATCTTGGTAGTGGAAAAGGAATTTTACTTGACCTAATATTTATATAGATTTTTAAATGTTTTTAAATGAAGAGTAGGATTAGTTGATCCATTGTAATAAATGGTAGGTGTGATACCTAATAAATTGATATTAGTAATTTTATATATAAAAGAATAATTTTGAAGATGCTTGATTGTTTTATTAACTTGAGGATTTTTATTGATAATATTACCATGGGAATCTTGAAGTGTAGGCATGGGGATATTATGATTATGCATGCCCCATAACATCTATTAAGGGTGGGTTTGAATATAAATAAGATGATTTTGCATTTGTATCATGGGATTTGTATTGTTGGCTTGGAAATCATTCATTTGATTAAGAGTTTGTAATAGGATTTGATGGGTTTGAGTTACAGTATTAGCATTATTTGAAGTATTATAACTAGTAGTAGTGGCTTGGGTACCACTATGGGTAATAGTAGGAGCTTGAGAAGAACTGTTAGTAAGTGAGGCACTAGTGGCATAATTTGCTTGTGGCAAAATATGGACTAGTAGAGGGATGGATAGAAGTATCACTAGATGCATGATTACCATGGGTATAAAATGATGCAATAGTGGAAGGGTTGAGAAGAGTAGGTCTTAGAAGAGGCCCACAAGATGTAGAACCTTCCATGTTATTAGAGATAATGGGAATAAAGGTATAAGAAATCAAAGAGGAAGAAGTTATGGCATGAGAAGGGGTCAAAATGGAGGGAAAAGATTGAGAATCAAAGAAGCTAGTATTCCCAAATACATGTGAGAATATGGGAGATGGTGAATGGGGTTCTTTTACTTGACCACTCATCATGAGATGGTAAATAGTAGAAAGATATTTACCTTGATGTTGAGGATATTCATTGATGAAAAAGAGCATTTATGGTGTATACTATAATTTGGGGTGATCTTCAAATGAAAAGAGATAATTATGAATTGAATAACAATGAGGAGGAGTCCCATAGTTTGTAGTGGGAGTGGATATATGAACATTACTTTCATATAAGATAGGATCCATAAGATACTTAAGGGAAAACCTATTAGGGATGGTAAGACTCATCATATCTATTGAATTCAACTTAATGTTGTCTTCAATGAGGATGTTCATCATGAATGAGATATATTAGGTAGATCAAATTTGATGCAAAATAAAGGAGAGAAAAAATGTAGATAAGATTATAGAGTTGACTAGGTTGACCTAGTACTAAAAATAAGGTA
Source organism: Torreya grandis (assembly GCA_037957365.1). Lineage (NCBI taxonomy): Eukaryota > Viridiplantae > Streptophyta > Pinopsida > Cupressales > Taxaceae > Torreya > Torreya grandis. The sequence goes on from JARHVA010006332.1 coordinate 341,319, forward strand.
TTAAAACTAAGCCAACAAGGATATAGGGTTGACCAAGTTGACTTTGTAATATAACCTAAGATATAGGATGGCTTGATAATGATATAGAGTCAACTAGGTTAACTTAATACTATAACTTGAGAGTACAAAAGGAGTACTAGGTTGACTAGGTTGACTCAGTACTGTAGTTAGGAAAAAATACACTTTTTAGGAGACTGTGTTGAATAGAATGACAACATATTAAAAATAGGGAAATTTTTTTAATGTATTTTAAATTAATAAATAAAATTAAATACACAATCAATTAGGTCAATGAGAATGATCTAATTGAAACACACATCATAAAACCTTACACCAATGATGTGTTTACAAGTTTTTGTAATACAACATATAATGAGAAGATAGAAAGTAATCAACTAAAAAATAAATACTATTTAAATGGTCATATTTAATGTTTTTATATTATTATAAAGTGTTATTTTAAGTGTGATAGATAAGTTGGCTAAAATTAGGGAACTAAAAATCAATATGTGAATGGTTTCAAGACATTTAGGTTGAAAGGTATCTATGTTGGCAATGGTAATAACTTGGTATTGGGGCCTACCACCTCACTTCACAATAATGCAATGATAAGGGTGTTGGGTTCTTTGATAATATATACCATTAATCATATATTTATACTTGGACATTAAACCAAGTTTTCTTCCCTCTTGGTAATGAAATCCAATTAGGTAGGCCTTGGAAAGATAAATGTTAAATGCATTTTGAAATTATATGATTTGATAGTGTGTGCAAGAAAGAGAAAAATAGTGAAACTAAATGGTATATTGAAAAATCACCTAATTAGACTATGTGATCTACTTTAAGCATGAAAATAATTGAAAGTGAAAATGTGAATTAATTACTATCATAAAGTTATTAATTCCCAAATTAATCATAGTATAAAATCAGTTCATATGATAGTATATGCAAGAATTACATAATAGAGTTGATAGGGTCACTACTATACTACAAAATTAGGAGTCTTTAAGAACTAAATCAACTAGGTCAACCCAAAATTTCAAATAGAATACAAAATATAGATCTAGGTTGACTAGGTTAACCTAGTATGTTGTATGATTGCAAATTTAAAGAATACAAACTTTATAAAATATAAATATAAGGAAAAACTAAATTAAAAGAGAGAGAAAGGAACCTTGGTGGGTTAGAAGATGCTAGGACTATGAAATTTATGTTGAAGTGCCTTGAAAGTTACTTATAAGTTCTACCAAATGTGTCAACTAGGTCAACCTAGTTCTATAATTACCTATTTGTTGAAGCCTATTTAAGATGACTATACTGGCCTGGTCAACCTAGTTTGTTATCTAGAAGCTGACTATGATACTAAATCAACCCAAACAACTTAATTTGTTATTTTTAAGCTGAATAAGAGAATAAATCAACTTATTTGACATAGTTTATTGCTTAAAGTGAATAAGAGTACTATATCAACGTCTTCAATCTAGTAAATTATATTTGATGAATACCTACATAGAAATAATAGATTCATTTTGATGTGATTATGTGTTAAACCTATACATAAAAGTTAGAAACTATGCTAGCCTTATCGACCTAGTATCGTAAATAAGAAAATTAATAAAATGGTAGAAATGAAAGTGTGAAATAAAAAATGCAAGGGTTATATTCACATTGAATTCACTAGAATGTATGTAATCATAAATGAATCATATTCACAAATCAATCTTAGCTCAGAGAACATAAATCCTACTTACACTTCCAATTGGGGATACATTAGATAATTAGGAACATGACCAATACAAATCCACTAGACCCAATTATGGGATTTATTACCATAATAAGATCACTAGGGAGGGTTCTAAAGCCTCTAGTCAACAAAATCTATTCAATAACCCTAAGTCTTGTTGGTTCCTAGTTGTACACCTAGCCTTGCACACTTGAGAGATAATGGCAAGCGATGATGGAAAACCTACTAGTATGTCATTATAGCTAGGAAAGGGTTTGGCATCAAGATCAAATCAAATGTATAAAATGACTAAGAGGCACCTATAGAGGGTATGGTTAGCTCCTTTCTAATTTTGTCTTTTCCTGAACCAAGGTGAGAGGACCTATGGGGTAGCTTGCTCACATGGAGATATTTTACAATTTAATCTCCATGGGGATTTTTGGCACAAGGAACAAATATTAGCAAAGCATAACCAAGTTTTCATACTTCAACTATGAAGGGTTGTCACACAAAATTCACAAATTCTCTAAGTCATACACAAACTACTAAAGATAGATGAAATTATGACTAAAATCTTCATTCTAAAGAATCTTCAAAAACAAAGGGGCTAAATAAAAGACTACAATTCTAGGATTTAAAGCAAAAAAATTAGATACATTTTAAATATGTAAGATATTATGCATTTTCAAGGCAAATCACACTTGTAATATATAACAAGGTGTGTTATTAGTAGGGTAGGATAGGGTAGGACAAGTTACGTGATTAAAAATGAGGAGGTGGTGTGGTGGTAGTTTCTAAATAGTAGGGTATTTAGCAGTATTTCATGACAATGTTCCTTAGTAAAGATGCAAAAAAAACTTCAAATACAAGATAATAATAAACACCAAATGATCTTGAAGAAACTAGAACATACATTAAAACTAAAATTTCAAATACTTTCTCTTGCTAAATTCATGAACTAAGGGTGACCTTAAAAGGTATTCAATAACACATTTCCAAATATAAATATAGAAAGATATTGATAACCTAGGTACATGCTTAGAATGACAACCAATAATGAACAAAAACACAAATATCCAATCAGAAAAATTTGTAAAACTAATTATTGCATTTCATTAATAGGATACAATAAAGAACTAAAAATATTTTCCATTGACTTGAAAATAAATATTACAAACATCAACACTTCAAAATGTTACCATGAGGACAAGCATGGTGAGATTGTTATTTCACAAGGGATAGATAAAAATACTCTCAAATATTTCTAATGGTTGTACAAATGAAACCACGTTATCAAGGGAGACAAGATCTACACATAGTAGTTGATCCCAAAAAAATTTACACTGAACCTAGACATAGGGAAAATGGACACTTAAAATAGTGACCTCCAACAACCAAAAACCAATAAAAACCTTAGAACAAAGGAGAAAACCCCTATTTATACATTTTTGAATTTGTAATAGTAGGTTATAATTTGTAAAAATTTCATAACAAGCCTTCAAGTCTACCACGATACTTCTAGTTGTAATATCCCCTTTGTCATGCTTGCCATCCTCATCCACTTACAAGAAAAGAATCATTGTTGTAACTATATTTGCAAGGAATGATGAAGATTTGAAAAAAAAACTTTGATATATTGACTAAATATACTAGTGAATTCATGATCTAGACGTTGAACTTCATAGTGGAGGCTCGAACAACTATTTATCATCATATACTACCACCTGGAGATGATCTTGACCTCTCACCTATATATCTGGAGGGAGAAAATTGTTTCAAAATCAAAATAGATTTTTTCCTCATGTGAAACTTATTTTGAAATGATCTCTTATTGATTGATTATAAACCATGGAAACTTATGAATAGAAAATCTCTTTTTTTGTGCACACCAAGGATAACCCATTACCTTGTGATGATTACAATTGGGAATCTCCTCCTGTGATGAAAAAAAGATCCAGAGCCATTAATAAAATATGCTCTAGAATGGAAGTTAGATGTTTTTGTGTGCTTTGAATCATTTCCATGTCCATGAAAGAATCATTAATTTTATATTTTTAACCAAAGCTTTTCATATATTGACATTTGACACACCACATTGAATCCAACTAGGTATTTGTGGGGCAAAAGAGTGGTTGAGTCAATTTATTGTCTCCAATATAGACACTTTTCACTTCATCATGAAATCTAATCCATTTGAAAATTCCACCTCAGCTCACATCATTGGATCATCCTTGCCAGAGAAAATGTGAGTCATAGATCTTGCATGAGATGATCAATTTCTAATTTGTGGCATACATTTGTGCCAATTGCCATTTCTACATATGTCCATGGGATCCCTAAATTTTGAACTTAGTTACACACCATCATATATAACTAGGGTGATAAAATTCACTCTATCAAATCATGATCTAAGGGGTAGACCATTATTGGATACTACTTTTTACTTAGCCCTAAGAATATTTCACTTGGTGACCCATGGGATTCTTGTGTACCTTTGACTCTTTAGCTTTGATGACACACTATTGGATCATCCTACTCTATGTTAATGTGCTCTTTCCAAGTGGAGGTCCCACATTCATTTTGGGCTTTATTTAAAAGTCTCGAGTTAATATGCATCATAGATTATATTGTGTACACTTAAACATGTACCATCGATCTCTAGACATGTTTTTTTATCTTTAGCCTATGACCATATATTGACCTTTTAACTATGCCCTCATGCCATTAGATCCTTTCATCTGATTAGTTTTACATCATTGGATCTACCTCTATTTGAACTTAATATCTATTTTATGGAGCCTAAAATTGATGTTCACACAACCATCCTAGAACATTCGAATCCCAACATCTACTTTATATTGCTTAAATTTGACGTTCACGTGCCCATCAAAAGACATCCATAATACCATCATATTCATAATTCAAAAATTTCTTCAAGGACTTCATTTTTTAGTAATTTGGCTAGTGGGCTCTTTATCTTTGGCATTCTTATTTACTTCAACACTTCTACATTGGGATTTTCTTTGGCATAATTATCCCATAATATGTTTTTACAATAATCTATCTATATTCAGAATTCCTACTCCAAAAAATTCCTTTTGGGCATTCTATCAAGATAATTTTATTGGATAAAATATCCAAGATAATTTATGTAAAGGATTTTGACTTCACACTTTTCCTACAAGAATTGAGCTTTATCAGACCTTTTACATGAGCAAGATGCTTGAAAGAATTTAGACTCTAGATTTTTTCCTTCATCAAAATAATTAATTTGGACATTCTATCTAAAAAAATTTCCTCAAAGAAATTGGTCTTTTGCACTTTTGCCAAAGGAATTAGACCATTACACTTTTTCTGAAAGAATTGAGACTTATCTCCTTTTGTCTTCATTAGGACAATTGTTTCAAACATTTTATCTTAAATAATTTCCCCATAGAAATTGAACTTGGTACTTTTCTTGAAGAATTTGAACTTTACATTTTTCCTGAAGAAATGCAATTATTTCAAAGTTTTTGCAAAGGAAAAATTCTTGAAATAAATGAGGACTTCTGATCCATAACAACTTTGTCAAAAGTACCCTTCAAAAATTTTGTCAAGGGCACTTGACCCATAGAATTTCCCTTCATCATTTTGGAATGGCCCTTTAGATCTCTTGAAAGTTCCTTTCAAACCCTTTTGAAAGTGCCCTTTGAGAATTTTGCAAGAGCAAAATGCCTGAAAGAATTGATCCTTCATATATTTTAGAAAGGCAAAATGACCCTTCTAAAAGTGACCTTCAAAAAAAATTTAAGGGAAGATGCCCAAATCAAGTGACCCTTCAAATATTTTACAAAGGTAAAATTAACGTTTTGGATTTTTGTGCAAATAAAATGCCTGAAGGAATTAGCCCTTCAAGTTTCTTGTGTAGACAAAATGCCCAATGGAATAATCCTTAAAACTTTTTGTGGAGATAAAATGCTGAAGTAATAATACTTTGGACCTTTTGTCAAAACTTTGGACAAAATAAATAAGTCCTTACATTTCTTTTAGGATTTTTACGCAGGTACAATGCTTAAAGGGTAAGTGCCTTTCAAACTTTTTCCCATAGACAAAAAGTTTGAAACAAATAAGAATTTGCACCTTTTCCAAAATAAAGGAATTTTGTTGGCATTTTTATGTGGTAAAATTACCTAAAGGGCAAGTTCCCTTCAAACTTTTTGTCATGGATAAAAAGTCAAACACACAACCCTTCCATTTTTTTGTGAAACACTTAGCTTGATGCAAAATAAGACACTGAATTCCTTCAAACCTTTTGTAGTAGAAAAAATATTTGATAGAAATAAGTCTTTGGAATTTTTATCTAAGACAAAAGGCCTAAATACATATTTCTATTAGACATTCTGTTCATACAAAAATCCCAAAAAATTCTAAGGGAAAGACATTCACCAAGCAAATACTAGGTTAGTACTAAGCCAATTTTTACATGAACTTGGCCTTCCTAAGGAACACTTGGAGATGGAAATTGGGCTAATGACATAGTCATTTACACTTGAGAAGGGCATAATTGCTTCAGTGCAATTTTGAGCACTAAAAATTCATATGTTTTCATATTCACTATACTAATAACTATTAAAGAAAAAAATCTAATCTGGTGCTCACCAAAGCTTGTGTCATAAAGTGGGGGTAATAAACACTAAAATTAAACATGCATAGAATATGTATACTCACATAAATGTATTTAGAATCATAATACATGGAAGATAATTACAAATACATATATATCTACTCTTACAAAGGAGGAACAAAGTTAGAAATACTTAAATCTAAAGATGAACCTATCGAGCCTCAATCTCTCCCTTGGCCAAGGTGCTTCGCAAGAAGTTTTTGTGTTATGTAAGGATGGCAAGGATAAATAAACTCTAGGATACACAACCTACCAATGCATCCAAAATTATTGTCGACAAAATAAGACCCATATCTCCAAATAAAGTATGAAACCATAAGCTTGTTCTTGAAGTGAAATGGTGGATAAGTAGATGCACAATATATCTTACTTCTTCCCTTCTTTAAATAATGAGAAAATGATTATGTATATATAGGTAAATTAAACTCTAAACCCTTTCAAAAAAATTGATTGATAGGGTCGACCCAGTCAACCTAATATCATTATTGACAAAAACTTACTAGGTCATGGGCTTGGTCAGCCAAGATCCAACCTAGACTCTAAATAAGTTTTGCTAATAAGAGCACAAGGTTGACCTAGTCCTGTAAACTATTAAAATAGGTTTTAGGTTAGGAAAATGGATACAAAAGGTGGTAACATACTATAGGAGTGTGTAAAGTGAAGAACAATCTTAGGGGAAAATTTTTTAGGAGAAAATTATGTAGATAACAAGTGGAAAAAGGGACAACAATCCTATGAAGCACCAATGCTCTTCTTACCCCTTTCCTAGTGCACCCTTTAGGGCATGTACTTAGAGAGATTAAGACTTGATGGGTTCTTGTAACATAAGAGAGTGTCATTAATTGATAAAATTTTGAAAATATTATGTATACACCTTCCTTATTATCAGTTACTAACTATTTGAGGAGGTTCAATTAGGCCTTCTCCATGAAGCGTTAATTAGTTGCCCTTATCTACACATTGATCATGTTAAATAAAATCCCCAAAATAATTCATAATTCCCATTAATATGGATTTTGGTCACCTCAAGAGGAAATTTAATCTTTCTTAAGATGGCACACTAACTCCATAATGGCCTTCCACACCCATGAACTTCTTTATTTTGTTGGCTAAGTAGGTCTCATGGACCAGTAGCCTATTTTTTGCTCATTCACTATTTAGATAGACATAATTATTGAATAATACCTTAATTATATTTGAGTTAACTTTTTTTATCATAAATCAACCTTCTATACCAAGATGTAGACCTTTTAAATAGTCCATACTTGCAATCTCACTTCACATAGATGATTAGGCCATCTTATCTAGTTTTATAGAATAGTTGATTGGTGGAGGTTTGAAAAAGAATTTATAAGAAGTTTTATAGAAATTTAATGATATGATAAGATGAAAAAATTCTTATATCACCCCATAAAATGATTGGTAACCTATGACCAAGTTTTTCTCTTCATCTCATACTCAAAATATTGAAAATTTAAAGTTTTTAGAGGAGTCTGTACACTATCCATATAGACCAATAGCATGGAAATAACCTTTTCTAAGTATAATACATGAACCAAGTGTTTAAAAGTGATTCAAATTATTTTTTATGCATTCTATCCAAAATATTTCCAATCGGGTCCTTATTAGGGTTTTACGGAGGTTTAGGAGCACCTAGGACTATTAACAATGGTTCATAGAGGTTAGGTCCTAAACCTATGAAAAAATTATACCAATCCATTATATACAATAACCTTCACCTCTCCTAAATTTCTTATCTCCCCATGTCAAATTTATGTATAGTTGTGAGATTGTGAATTTTCCCCTCAAGTGAGAAGTATGTATTCTAAGCAATCTTGAGGTGTCTACATGCCAAAAGGACTAGTTGTGGAATCTCCCATGTAAAAAAACATGAACCATACATCTAAAAAAACCTAATGATCATTCCCATGAAGGTTTGAGGTATACTCTAATCTCGTTTCCCCCTCTGATCTATATTCTAAGTGCCACTATCTTAATGAGGATGCTAGATCAATACGCATAAGTGTAGGGTTTCTAAGTTTTTGTCTTAACCTAGAGCTATGAGGAACCTAGCCATTATTATTAACATGATAATAAACCTTGGGGAACCTTAGAACATATATATTAGCTTGATAAATCCATTTGCCTTTTATTGCATGCATACAGTCCTTTATTTAGACACACATGTCTATTTATAAGAGTAATTAGTTATGGAAGCCCCTATAGGTGGATAATATGAGGTTATTTTGGAATTTTTAGACCCTTTCTCTCCTATAAAACCCTTGGTGTATTCAAATTATTCCCAACTCCTTGATTATAAGATTAAACTAGCTTTCTTAAGCCTAATTTGTATAATATATCCCCTACATATGCCAACCAATAGGTCATTTGGATGCATAGAATACCTAAGGAGACAATTAGTACCATTTAATATCTCAATCACTCCATTTTAATGTATTTTTAGGCATAAATATATCATCAAGTACAAACCAAGGTTTGAGAAGGGTTCTGGAGGTCCAAAATCTTATCAATGGTTCATAAAATATGAACCTCCAAACCAAAAATCATTGTTATGAATCTCTATCCCACTAACCCTTTAATATCTCCCAAATATCCTTGGGTCCCATGAAAAGTTTGTGTGGAGATATGAGTGTTCAAAGGTATGACTCAAGCTCCCTATTAGGTAGTTTGAGCAGGTTTCCTTCTTAATGTTTGTTCATGAATCTGGGCCCCTCAACCCCTCTCATTACTTCATGGATTTTGAGTCCATAGGGGTTATTAATTTTATCTATGATCCCTATTTCTAGGTCCCTTTGTGGTGAAATGTATGAGTGTTTGAAAGTGCAACTTGACCTACATACTCAGAATAATGGAGCTCGAGAGAGGGATAAAACCCAAAATGACTATTTTATTTCATTCCTCTACCTCAAGTGACTTATCCATGGTCTTAAACATATTCCCACACATTAAAAATTATAATAAACTTGCCTGAAGGTCATATACTTGTTGTTAAGATGGAGGTAGGGTCATAGACCTGAGAGAAGGACTTAGGTCTCATAGACTTAGACTGGGTGTTAGGGATATTCACACATCTGTGGATGACTCTATGGTTTCCATGTTACCATAATACCTTCCTTAATCCATTTTCCACATTCTTCATTTGCCTCTATCTACTCAAACCACTCACCAACCCTACTCTCTCTTATGGCTTGCCTTAAGCTTCACTACTTAGTGCATAGGCCTAAATTAATTGACATGAAAACTTGGATAGTCCCTTTTATATCCTTATAGGGTTGTGATCAATGTTCACTCATCATTTCTCAAATCATGACCATATCCATAAGTCTCATCTTCTCCAACTCAACCAACATATCTACATACACAGTCATATATAGGTCTATGTGTCCTAAGTATGCAACTCATACCAAATAATCATCTTAGAATGATATCATCATCATATAAATATTTAAGGGTTTTTTATACTTTCTTATTTTTTGGACTCCACTTTCATATTTTTTGGGCATTGCCACTTATAGACACTAGAAAACCACACACTATGATTTCGAGTGTTGAAACACACCTAGACCACCTCAAAACCCCTTTGGACCCAACCTTGACCTTTTGACTGACAACTAAACCTAAATCTCATTATCTTGACTTACTAGATAAACCCACTTTTTAAACCCAAATTGACCTTGACCCTTAACCATCAATGGTCACCCTAACTATTGACGGTCACTTTAACCATCAATGGTCAGGTTCCATTGTCTGAACCACTAATACTAACTTCAACTCCACCTTACCTTGATATAATTATATTATATAATTCATGTGTGAGACCATTCATGTTGAATTTAAAATTAGATAGTAATTTAGACCTATTTTTAACATATTTTTCACCTCTCCTTCCTTCTTATAAGAAGAGAGGGGTAGGAGGTGAAAAGGGATGTACAACTATCAAGAGATTTTGTATCTAGAGTTTATTTTATAGATCATTCTTCCAGCAATTAAGAGATCCAACCATCATGATAGAGAACCAAATTTATGTCATCCATTGACCAATAGCCAAGCATTAGTACTCTACCAAAATTATGCCAAACTCCATCAATGAGTTTATCAACAATCCTCATCAACTGTTAACCAAATAAACCACTCGCAAGCTAAGTATCTCTTTTAATTATTCAATCACTTTGTTTTTAATTCATAATAAACCCAAACCAAACCAACCTCTAATAATATTATTATATAACCTCTTTAATTAGCCTTTTATTTCTAAACCCAACTCACAATAATCATTGATAGCCACTCTGACCACTGACAGTCTATCCCAACCATCAACGGTTACCCTAACCACCGATGGTCACTATGGCACAAAATAACAACAAGTTATTTTCACCCACTTACCCTTAACCAAATCCAATTGTCTCTTTCTCAACCTAATCATAGAACCTTTCCTTATTTTTTAAACCACACCCAACCTATTTAGTATAATTATTGACCAACTTATTACTCAGCCTTAACCAAATCCAACTGTCTCTTCCTCAGCCTGATCACAGAACCTTTCCTTATTTTTTGAACCACACCCAACCTATTTAGTATAATTATTGACCAAATTATTACTATAATTATTCAACTTCATAAAATTTTTTATCAATCATTTATTGTACTTAATTTCATTATCATATGTGATTTATGCAAGTAATTTGTCTTTTAAAACTTTATTGTTTAAAAGTGTGGATTGACAGCTCTAAGGAATCTCTTATTTCCTAGATCTAGCAATTAGTAGGCAATCCAACCTAATATCTAACTAATCATACCATTTATTTGAGTAATTCATTATCTACAAATCATTCCTCCTAAGCCAAAAAATCTGAGATCTCTACAATCATCTAATTCAATATGTGCATAACCAAACAAGTTTTTCTACCATAGCCGTATTTAGTTTCTTTCTTATTCCTTTATTGGAATATAATTTGAAATTATATGAAACATTTTGACACACCTAGTGGGACCCTTGAGCCTCTACTTGGATTTATTTTATTTGAATCTACATTCTCTTCTACCTATTATATGCTCATAAATGAAATTAAAATTTCTTTTGGGTTTAAAATCAACTACATACATTAGTTTCTTGCAAGTTTAGCTCACTTAGTTAAATTAAATCAAAGTAATTCAATCATAGCATCACTTATATCACACACACAAACCAAACCACCTACATCAATAAAACATCAAAACAACTTGACATAAGGCTCAACTAGGATTTCATCACCTAGTAGTCACCTTACCATTCTTGATAATCCTACTTAGAGGCTGTTATAAATGGGATAACCAACTCATCTCTCTATTTGAGTATAAACTCTAGAAATTAATATATATTAGCTAAGTACCCAACACCCTTATTATTATGATGTGTGAAGTGAGGGGGTATGTCCCAATACCAAGCCACATATTGATTTCCAATATAGATCCTTTTGAAATCTTTAAAAACCAAAAATCAACCATATATTTCCTATCTAATACCTATTCTACAAGCCAATTTGAATCACATAATTTATTAAAAGCTTAAGTCATAAGCCAAAAGAGAGACTAAAAATAACTTTAGGACTTAATTTACTTTTTAGTGTGTGTTTTATTTCCTTGATCATTTCTTGTATTCTCTTTCTTTGAGTTGTGAGATTGTTTGTGTTTCAATTTCTCCATTATTTTTCATGGTTATAACTTGACAACAATGAAGGAACTAGGAAAAATAGAATACATACCCAAACCATCTAACCTCTTTGACCTCCTCATTCATGGAGCACATCTTAGGTGCAAAAAACTCTCCTCATCATTTAAGAAGTCCTTTTTTCCCTTGGGTAGTTACCCAAAGAGATACAAACTTTTCCACCTTCTTAGATAATAATATTGTGGCCCTTCATCATTATCTCAACACCATGCCTCACCATACCCCTACATTGGTTCCACCCATGGACCCACATTATGGCATGCCTTCCCACCTTATGGGGAACACTTATATTACCATAGTCACCACCCAACTATTGACTACCCAATAATCTTCATCTACTAATAATCCTTTTGATACTACTATGGAAAACCAACCTACCAATACCCTTATGCCTTCCACCCTCACCAACAACTCCTTTACCCTAGGAACAACCCAACCATTAACCACATATACTCCACTCACCATGGGAGTACCTACTACTAGAATTCTCAATGTTTCTTTGGCTACCCCCAATCCATTAGTCACTACTAAAATTTAAAATATTGTGGTGTCTATACCTTATATTTTACCACTAATCAATATAAAATTCACCACCTTTTATTTGGTTACAAACCCAACCAAAACTCCTAGCCAAATCCACCTTAACCTCTTAACATGTTCCCATCACACCCAACCTAGGATACATCCCTAACCCACAAGGGCATGTACCTCTACCCACTATCCAACCACCTACATGAACCTACCCCTACATGACATCCACTGTACCACTTATATCCACATATCAATGTGGTAACTCCTCAACATCCTACTAATTATCAATATGTCACCCAACCACAACATTAATATACACCTTACAACCTTTCAAGTTCACAACCCAAAATGGATCTAATGAAAAATTAATGGATAAATTGACCACTCTAGAGTCATTTATTTATGGGGCTCATAACATTTTATCATATGACTAGATCTAAAATGAGCCCATTCACCCATTTGTCCCTATTAGACCATATCCTCCTTAGTGTGAATTGTTAAAGTTTTCTAAATTTTAAAGTAAGGAGGACCAATCACTTCATGGTATTTAGGCATTTATGTTATTTTATTTCCTATGATGATGATTTCCTTCTTCTTAACTTCCCCATGTCCCTATCTAGTTTAACACTAGATTGGTCCAATGTCATAACAAAAAACTCTCTCTTCTCCTTCACCCAGCTAGCCCAAAATTTCTTGGATAACTTTTTAAGAATCATCTCTAATAAAGTTTCTATCACTGACCTTTACTCTATCCAATAATTTTATGATGAATCTATTGCTAATTTTATATCCCATTGGAGGAGTTTAATCAATCAACTTTCTTTCTCCCTACCCCAACCCAAGATAATAGAATATTTTACTCAGGAATGTGCCAAGCATATATCTTCTACATTTCATATTCATAGCTTTATAACATTTGATGAAGATTTTACCATGGCATGTAAGCTAGAAAATAGATCCATTAATGAATAAAAGTTAAAGTTGAAAAACAAAAACTCTACCTTCAAATCCAATGAGACCTCTTCCTCTAAACCAGGCAACCAAACCAACACCAATGCCAAAAGTAAGGGAAATATGAATGTGGTTGTCCTTAAGACCACTCTTAAACCATTTTTCAATCAACCAAATTATTCTAACTCCTTAAATCAAAATGAGAAGAACCAAAGCCAAAATAATCAAAAGCAATTTACTCCACTTGGGGTGTCTTATACTTTGGTATTGGAGAAGTTGCTAAAATATAATATCATATAGATTCCTACCATCAAACACCCTCATCAACTTGATTATTCTCATCCTTCACCTAGCTAGTATAATGAGAATAACCTATGTTCTTTTCATTTAGTAGTTGGGCATGACATTAATAGGCGTAATACCTTCAAAAACATTATCCAAGCCCTCATTAACAAGGGGGAACTTGTGATGGAAAACCAAAATGCACTTCTAAACCAAGCCTTTAACATTTTCAAACAAAATTTTCCCAATCATGTACCTACCAAAAATGAGAGCGATAAATTTGAGTCTTCTCATGATGCCCATTATGTCAATATGGTTCTTGACATGCTCATTACTAAAGAACCTACCACCCAATCTACCTATTCTTCACCCTATCCACTTATTGAGATAGTGTAATTAGTTTCTCATCCTTTAGAGACCCAAACCATGGAATTAAATATTTCACATCCTCCACTTATTGAATTATTGTATTCATCAACCCCTCCTTTAATTGACATAATATAGCAAGAAACCATCACCACTTTACCTCCTCCTTCAACCACCAAGTAATTCACTTCCCCTTTGGCGATCATTCCCAATGAAGAAACCACCAGATCTTCACCTCCCATATAGGTATCACCCATCCAAACCTTGAATCCTTTGATTGAGGAAAATTATGAGGTCACTATTCCCATTTCTCAACCTATGAATTTATCTTTTGAGTCCACTACCTAGGGAACAAGACCAGCCTATAAACCATTCTCTAGACTAGTTCAGAGAATTGAATTTGTCTCCAAACCTAACATGGATCAAGCCACCTTTTGGTAAAAATTAAGGATCCTTTACATCACTAAATATGAACCTATAACCACATCTTTTATGGACCAAATTGTGATCAATGAATTTGACAAAGAGAGAAGGTTAGATCAAGTGTTAGTCCATAAAACTATGAAATCAACACACTAACATACTAACATATTTAAGCCTAGATCTTAAGGGGAGATTAATGAAAAAGTAATAATTAAAAACCCAACTAAAATTAAAATAATAACAATATGTACCTTCCTTGAGAGATCCAAATTATTTATTTGTTGGCTTTCTCAGTTTATGCATAAGAAGTCTTCATCAATGACATATGGCTAACATCATCTCCTCTATGCACCATTATTGAATTCTTAGCTTGATTGATATGAATTGGATCAATTTCAACATTATAACACTAGGATTTTAGCTTCATGAATCTATTCATGCATTATAACTCTACTTTGATTGAGTTCCCTAAATGAAAAGCTCTAGACTTGCTTTTATAGGCTCTCAAATCCCTTAGAATGGGCTAAATTTGACTGTGGTTGAGTTTATTAACTTTGATTGAGTTTGGAATATTCTTATAATATTCTTTTATATATTATCAAGTAAGAAATCATAAAGGTAATGAGTGTGTTCTAAAATATTCTAAGATCCTCTTGAATTTCCTTTTTAGTAATTGATTTATGAGCTCATGGGTGAACTCAATTAGGATTTGAAATTAATTTAACTTGCTAATTAATTTTGATTAGGGTGTGCAAGTTAATTAATTAATTTTAGAAATTTGGTCATTTGTTTGATTTTGATTATTCAATATGTGTATTTGTCTTGTTTAATTTATTTATTAGGCCAAATTGATTTAATGCAAGGTTATAAAGCCAAATTTGAGACTAATAGAAATTCTTAGCTTAAATGTTCAATTATTGGTAAGAATTAATCTAATGGTTTGATATGAATCCATTGGTTGCCAATTTAGGTGTCTACAATTTACCCTATTTGAGAAGATGTTGTAAGTTTTAAGCATATTAACATCTTGTTAAAGAATAAAATGGTTCTTTATGATTATTACTACAATGGTAATGATTGAACTATAATTTCCCCCTCAAGGGAGTGATTGGCAAGTGGGTCAAAAAATGGTCCCTTGAAAAGAAAGAAGTGAAATGAGGGGACCAAAGAAAGGAAGATGATGGGTTATAACATAATGATTCACCCAAAGTTTAGCAAAATCATTGAGAAATTCAAGTGGGATGGTGTACAATGGTTTGCCCAAAGGTGATTATAAGAATTATACCCTAATTATGGAAACATGGTATGATAACATAATGATTTTCCCTAGTAAGTGATATAATCATTGAGAAGATGGAGCTGATCCAATTAGGATAGATAAACAAGAAAGGAAAATTGGTGATAACATAATGGTTTGCCCCAATAGGTGATATAAGCATTGATAATGCATGCGGGATGATGTATAATGCTAATGTAGTATACCCTAATAATGAAAAACATGATTAATGGTTGATGATTGATAAGTTGATATTGAGGATAAAGATGAATTAGGATAACTTACTAGTAGGGAGATGCTCATCTGAAGTAACAAAGGTTGAAATTCTTTCATTAATTGATTACTCTATTTGGGATATGATTGGGTATTGGATTGATATTATTGATGATGTTAGTGTTGAGGATATGGCGATGTTACATTAATGTTGTAGACCTCTCAAATTTGATTTTTTATTTAGCATCTGATGGTAGGCCTCATGATAAAACACCCTGGAGGATTGGCCAAAATATGCATAAGGACTGACTCCTAATATCTAGTACTCAATGGAAAACAATTTCACCAATGATAAAAAACCATGATGATAATGTAGATGTTTGAATATGGATAGATTAAATAATAATGTGTAAGGAATCACCCAATGAACACACATAGATTGAATCAAGTCCATAGTGCCAAAAGTAAATAAACAAGAACACAAAAAAATAAACAAACATAATAGACAAATAAAGAAACAAGAAAGATAAGTAAAGAGACAAACACGACAAATAAAGAAACAAACAAGAAAAATAAAGAATCAAATAAGAAAAACAAATAAATAAACAAGTGTTAGTCCCTATGTTAGTCTAAACAACATGACAAATATTGCTCCTAAAAACTAGGTGACAATTGAACAAACAAACAAGATGGGGGAATAGAAGAAAAGGAATGGGGTGGCTAAGCTATCTTCATATGTGCTAGGCAAGTGGATGTTGCCTACATAGTTCCATGGATATGATGATCTAATGAAACTTCAGGCCAAACATAATCCTCCCAAGAAATGGGAAGAAAATGATGATTGATAGAAGACATGATGGATGCGATAGAAGAAAAGGGAAGAACTCACAAAATGGTAGCATAGGATAAAATGCCAAAAAGGATGGGGAAACTAAGGAACAAGTGGTTTGTTTGTGACTTAGTGAGGGTTCTCAAAATCCTTAAGGCAAAGAAGTGGTCAATGTTTTTTTATTTTTATAAATGATTTTCCAATGTTTTTTATAATTTTTGAAGTATCTCAACTCAATCGAGAATGATGAGACACTAAAAAGGTCTAATATCACAACATGACAAGATCATTATAACTTGAAGTGATGTTCACAAAATGGTGAGAGCATGAGAACTTAAAATGATGCTCACAAAATGGTGAGAGCATGGCTAAAGGTGGATTAAAATGACCTCAACATGGATTAAACATGACCCACATAGTCCCAAAATGGATTTAGATCACATTAGTTAACCTCACAATGGAGGAATATGACTAGTGTAGTAGCCAATTCAAACAAAATAGGCACAACTGGTATGATGGCATAGTATGCCATAGGAATGGCTAGGTAATATGCCAAGGCACAATAAATAAATATTTCCCCTAGTTTACCCATAGGTGGTTATAACTAAGATACAACTGATAGATCAATGATACTAATTTTCCACAATAGGTGATATAATTAGCATCAAGACTGGTGAACATTGATTTTCCCCAACAGGTGATATAATTAGGCTCACATAAACAAACTTGATAAGGAATAAGAAATAAAGTATGAAACTACTAAAACTTATATCATACTACTCCAAAATACTACTTTTGTTTGAAATGCTTAAAATTACTATTGAAATTGCTCTCATTTTGTATGCTAAAAATTTGAAACCAATGGATGAACCAAGGTTAAATGGGTTAGATTGATAAGATTCAAAACATGTTAGGTCAAGGAAGAATGGAATGGTTGGATGGTCTAGTTAGAATGTTAAAATGAGAGGATGGTAGAAAAAATAGTTTGATAATGGTATAAAGAAGAATATTGATAATATGTACAACTTGAAACGATCCTTATAGATGATACATCAAGTTACTCAAGCATAGTACCACTTGAGGTGAATAATGTTCTTCGATTCATCAAGTTCATTGTCATCTAGTGTGGTGAGCTTGTATGCTCTAGCACCATAGTCTATAGTGATGATGAAATAACCCACCTAGTTGGGTTTGAAATTTCCTTTATGTTTCTTTTTAGTTGTGGTATTCTTTTGGTTCTCTTTTAGGACAAAATCACCAAGTTCAAATGTTTGATATTTTACACGCTGATTGTATTGATCTCAAATTCTAATTTGATAGGCCTATAGATTGTTCATAACATCCATATGCTTCTCATCAAGTAAATCTAGCTCTTGTAGGTGAGCTACTCGATTGTCATTATCATCAAGAACATTCTTGAAAGATATGTATAATGAAGGCAAATAGACATCAATGGGAAGTATGGTTTTAGTGCCATAAACAAGTGAGTATCGAGTGTCTCCTATGGGTGTGTGATGATTGGTATGATATGCCCAAAGGGCATAGAATATTTAAAGGTACCAATCATGACTAGTATCATTGACAATCTTTTTGATAATGTTGACAATGGTTTTATTTGATACTTTGACCTGGCCATTACCTTGAGGGTAATATGTTGTTGAAAAGTGTTGTGTGATCTTATATTTGGCACATAGATTTTCAACACCCTTGTTCTTAAAAGATCCTTCATTATCAGATATAATTTCAAAAGGGATACCATAGTGGTAGATGATATGGTTAAAGATGAATTTAGAAATTTGATTTCTAGTCATGTAAGTGAGGGTATAGCTTTAACCCACTTAGTGAATATTCAGTGGTAGTGAAAATGTCTTTATGGTCATCTGATGAGGTGAGGTTTATCTTCCCAATGAGGTTAAGGCCCCATGTAGCAAATCACCATGGTATTAGCATTGGTTTTAAGGTATTGGCGGGTGCATGAATCAAATTAGCATACCATTGACACTTATCACATTCTTGACATATACATCTGCATCTAAGTCCATTATTAACCAATAGTAACTCATACACAAGAGATTTTTGGATAGGATTGGCTTGTTATTGTGGGCTCCACATACTCCATAAAATTCCCATAACATTAGTATATATTTTACCAAAGGTAAACAATGAAGAAGAGTTCCATCAAAACTATAGTGGTATAGGTTTGGTTTGAGTAGGGTGTAACATTGGGCATTATGGATGAAATATTTGGTTTATTTCTAAGATAAGTCTGGTGGTATGATTTTCTAATGTAAATAGGCATATAGGTTTGAGTATCAATTAGATCTAGGACCAATAATATCACATACCATTACAATAGTTGAAGGTTCATGAGCTGGTGCTATTAGATTTTCTATAAGAAATTAATACTCGCTAGCTATTTTACATGACAAATCAATGATCCAATGGCAGCTATGGCATCTGATATTATGTTTCTCGCTCTTTGTATATACTCAAATTTAATTTTGGAAATTTGGTGCTTAAGAGTGTCAACCATTGCCTTGAATAAAACTAGCTTGTCATATTTAGTTTAGAAGTGGTCTGTAACTTGATTGATGATTAATTGAGAATCACCATAAAATGTTATATGAAATATGTTCCATTATACTTCTTATTGAAGCCCGGTGATGAGTGCTTCATAGTTGGCCATGTTATTGGTATAAGGAAAGTTGATTCTAAATGACATGGGGATTAGATCTCCTTAAGGTATTATGAATAAAAGGCCTACCCCTGATCTATGTGTAGTGAATGATCCATCAAAATATAACATTTAGGTATGCTCCTTAATAGGTGTTTCAATGATGGTCATGATGGATTTATTATGAAATTAGAATGTTAATGGTTTTATGTCTTCAAAAGGTGCTTTATCATGCTGATTTATGAGAACTTGCCCCTTAATTAATTTCTAGTTTACAACTCTATCTAAAACTCACTAAGTAGCATGATCCATTTGGCCATATAGCCATCCAAAGGTTTTTTTGATATTAGATACTTAAGTGGATCTACTTTGGAAATAGCCATGGTCTTATTTTTCAACATGTGGTGGCATTGTTTTTGAGTTGTAAAGACCATAACAAGACAATATTTTTTGATGGGTTTATAGTTGTGCTCATATGCAACCAGTGTATGGCTTAGATATTACACTACATGCTCTTTTCCTTTGTCATGATGTTGAGCTAAAAGTTCCCCCATAGAATTATTAGTAGAAAAAAAATATAACAAGAATGGTTTTCCTAGTGTTAGAGGTAATAGAATTGGGGGATTCATGAGATAGTCCTCAACTACTGAAAAGCCTTTTGATAATCATTATCCCAATTAAATGTGATACATTTATTTAGTAGGTGTGTAAATTTATGGCACTTGTCTAATAATTGAGATATGAAGCACTAGATGGACTATATCTTGCCCTACAAACTATGGATCTACTTTAGATTGGTCAGTGGAAGCATCTCTATTATGGATCTTACGTTAGCTAGATCAACTTCAATTCCCCTATGAGACATGATGAAGACAAATAATTTTCCTAATATAAATACAAACACACAATTTTGGGGGTTGAGCCTAACTTTTTATTCTCTTTGTCACTCAAATATCATCCTTAATGTTGTTGGATGGTCAACACTAGTTTTGGATTTGCCTAGTATATCATTGACATAGTCTTCAATAGTGGCATGCATCATATCATGAAATATGACTTTTATATCTCTTTTATAAGTGGCCCCTACATTCTTAAAGCTAAATGGAATGACCTAATAATAGAATATTCCCCATAGAGTGGTGAATGATATTTTGTGCTAGTCTTCTGGTGATATTCTGATTTGATTGTAACATAAGAAGTTGTCCATTAGTGAAAGCATTTCATAACCTACTTGGAGTCGACTATCATGTCAATATTAGGCAATAGAAATTAATCCTTAGGTTATGCTTTATTAATGTCACAAAAATCAATACAAGTTCTGATTCCCTACAATTTCTTATTGACAAGTACTATGTTATAAATACATTCAGAATAGTTAATTGGTCTAATACATCCTACTTCTAAGATTTTCTCTAACTCTTTCTTCACTAATATATCAATGCAAGGATGCATCTTACACAACTTTTGTTTTACTAGTTTGGCATCAAGATTGACCATAAGGTGGTGCAGAACTAAGGTAGGGTCTAAACCAAACATGTTAAAATATGTCCAAGCAAATATTTCTAAAAAATCTCTTAGTAGGGTTTGAAGACTTCATGCTCCTTCTCAGTAAGTTATTCACTTAGCTTGATCCACTTTGGGTCATCTAGGGACCCGATGTTAACCTTTGTTATATCTTTGACTAGAAGAGTTGAGCTATTGTCAATGATAGTTGGTAATGATTTGAATTGATTGGTAACATTAGAGTCCTCTATTAGGACTAGTTCTTTGATAAGATCTCCAAGACATGAGGATTCAAAATCTCTTAATGGGAGATCATACCATGTGACAAGATAGTCAAAAATTCTTGTATGACTTGATTAAAGGCTTGCTACCTTTCAAGATTGAATTTGGACCCATTATCATGTTCGTTATTAGCATCTTCTTGAATGTTTTGATCAAAAGAATGTTTCTCTTCAGTGCTGAGCTCAAATCCATTGTGAACTTCATCATTGTTAGTTTCTTTCATGATTTTCTCAAAATCCTAATGCTAATCAATACTAAATTTAGACCCGTAGACAAGTTCATTATTGCTGGTCTCCTAGTCTATACATGAAAAATGTTAAACAATCCCATCTAGTGGTACCTGAAATAGGTTTTCACTACTAAACTAGCCTTTATATGTACTATTTCCCTAGTTAAAAAGTGCCTCAAATAGGTTTTCACTTTGAGACCTCAATGTTTTATTTATTTGCTTTTAGCTAAGGGTGTTTAGCCATTCTCAAAAATAGGCTTTAGGATCTAATTTGATTGAGAAACTTGATTTATGATCTCCCAATGGAACATTGTCCCTAAGGCCTAGAAAATCATAGAATACTTCATCATTTTGAAACTCATCAATTGGTATGTGTGTCTCTTGTTAGTCCTAATATATTATTTGGGGATAATATAAAAGTGGGGATTTTTGTGAGTGATTGGGTAAATGGTGAAAATGGTGTGATTATCAAATAGGTTGGTCTGGGCTAAGTCATCAAATAAGCTATGATTGGACTTTGCTTCACTGCCAACATCCTCATCACTAGTCGATGATGATGGAACACAAGTAAGGTATATGGGGTCATCCCTAGACAATTTAAATCAAAGTCCATAGGTCTAAACCAATAATCAAACCCGATATCATATCAATTGAACTAATAAAAACCCTTACCAACCCAACCATTTTTCAACTATCCAAAGCAACTAAATACTCAATAACTAGATCATCCTCTATCACTTCAACCAAACTAGCTAAAAACCTTGTCATCTTCCCTATGTAGAGCCTTAATCATCCATCCTTGAAATTGGAGCTAGTCTCACTAGACCCACCAACTAAACACCAAACCAAATCAACCAAGGAGGTAAAACCACCAAAAAGATAACAGACCAGAGTTCTACCTCCCTCAACCTTACCCTCTATTTTGGGGCCTCATACCTTAACTTCAATTAGGAATCCAACTATCTCAACAAAAACCCAACCACCACTTTTGGTTATGCCATCACTCTTACTTTCTGACACACCCATCTTCATCAAGTCATCAATAACCAAACTAGCTACCTTGACATCTTCTACCTCCAAATTATCAACTTCCTTACCTAAACCAAAATAATCAATTAAGAACACTACCTTACCCAAGACCTCTACCACCAAGCCTCTTTATAAAATGACTTCCATCTCACCAACCAAGGCCAAAACCTTTAGACCCTCACCACCTTTAACTGAGTCTTACTCAAATATTTTACAAAGGTTACTATAAGATTCTTGCTTGACCTTACCTCCTATCAAACCATTTGACCCTCTTGGTTCAAAACTAGTCTGGTATAATCATCGCCAAGTATAATCCTATCATAAGACACCCAAGCATGACATAAAGAACTGTAAATCTCTCCAAACCATAATCCATTGACTTTATGATGAGGATTATCTATTATCAATTAAACCTCACATGAGCCTGATACCATTCTAAAAAATAACAACCAATACCCAATGCCTACCTACTCCCCCACTCTCACCTCAGAGTGATAAGGAACCAAACCTCTATCCTACCCCAACTCTTCCCTCTATCCATATTATCCATGTGGTTAAATGATCACATGCTCATCAAAATGATAAGGGAAGTTGAAAGTGTCCATCCCATGGACATACCCTTCTTCCACCTCCCAACCAAGTCAAATTCAATCATATTCACCTTCAAAAAAACCCAAGGTATCTATCTTGGGTACTTCTCAATCCAACACCTTCGAATCAATTAGAAGACGGGTTCTCAAACAACTTCACTAAACCTTGACAAATATGAGCATATACGGATTTATTTATGCCTCACCTTATCATTGTCAAGCAATGATAAAGGCATTACAACTAATAGAGGTCTCACTTGAAGACCCTCAACCTCTAGTAGCCTTTATTATCACTATCCAAATTTACATCCTTGTCACCTTCAAGGATTAAAAAACACCTTATATCCACCCTGATGGCCCAAATCCCCCTCTTTTCATCATTACCTACATCAACCAAACCCACATCAAATGAGTTATGATTGATGGGGTAGCTAGTATTAATATCATCTCCTCTCATGCCTATGATTAACTTAAACTATCAAACAATGTCATGTTTAAAACCTCAAACATCCTCTAATCCTTTAATGACACCATGGCCATTAATTTGGGAACTATTATATTTCATAGTGATTTATGACCTTGCACACTCTCATAGCTCTTTTATGTAGTGAAAGGCAAATTCTAGTATAATATTTTATTCAGATACCTTGGATCTACTCCATGGGTTATGTACCCTCTACCCTTCATTATTGCATCAAATTTAAGCACAAAGGTCAGGTTTTCACTATAAAAGTTAAACCAAGTCCTTTTTTTATCATGCAACATGACTTATCAACCCAATGACATCCTCCTACCTCTATCTAGCACAACCTCATCAGCTAAAGACAAGCCTTTAAACACACAAGATGAAGAGATATATTCTACCAATGAGGCACCTACTAGCTCATTAATCCCCTCAAATCAAATCCCCACCATAGACCACTTGGAATCAACATTAAAAAAGCTTTCACTTGGATAATATCACCTTTTGACCCTTGACACCTTCCCTACCCCCCATGACTATGGGAAACTTAACAACCAACTTGGGTATGACCCCAATATCAAAGCCATTATTCTCATTAGACCTTAAAACTATCAAACCCATTTCATATATGGTGGACTTGATAAACCCATTAGAACTTTTACCACCTCTTTTTTACCTTGACCATTCACCTCAAGCTTTTCCTATTTAGACAAACTAGAATTTGCCAAGATGTACCTCTATCGATGTGCCTAACAGGTATTTAGCCTAGTTTGGCATGAAAATGGTTTGCATGAGTTGATTCTAATCAAAAACTAAAAAACTCATGATAATCATGGCCTTAGTTTCACACCACCTAAATAAAAAACTAACCCACCTCCCGTTACCATCATCAATGAAGACATCCCATCCTCACCATATACTCCACCATTGATAGCTAAATATTCTAATATCATCTCCTCTAACTTTGTTTTTCATCAATATGATTAGCCTCTGACTCCTCACTTATTAAAATGATGGGGAAACCATAACCATCCCTATGACCCATATTGAGATGGTAGGCGATGACTCTCTTATCATTAATAATGTTCAATATCAAGATGATTATTCCATTTTCACCTACCTTGATGCACCAGATTCTTCCATCCATAAATTTCTTCCTCTTGAGACTTCAACCATGTTGAATAAATCCATGTTGGATATCAACTTGAGCACCCTAGATAACCCTTGTATTGTCAAAATTGGCTAATCATGGAATTTTTAAGAGCTTTGGGACTTTCCCTCCTTCCTCCAAGACTATAGCATAACATGTTTTTGGTCTTACAATGATATGCCGAGAATTGACACCTCCATCATTACCCATAACATAGTCACCAACCATGATTCCAAGGTCATTAGGAAAATACTTTAATGAATTCACCCTCACATAGCCCTTCTCATCAAAGAAGAGCTTCAACATCTCTTATCCATCAATTTTATTCAACCCATTGACTATCCCCAATGGGTCTTGAACATCTTACATATCACCAAATCTATAGGGGGACTATGCATTTGTGTGGAATTTCATAACCTCAATCTTACTTTCCTAAAAGATGAGTTTTCTATACTAAGAATTGACTGGTTAGTTGATTTTACAACTGGCCATGAGATGTTATCTCTTATGGATGGATTGTCAAGTTATAATCAAATCTTAATTGCCCTAAAGATCAACACAAAACCACTTTTATCACCTCGTAAGGGACCTTATGCTATAGGGTCATGCCTTTTGGACTAAAGAACACTGGGGGAACCTACTGATGTGATATGACTTACATCTTCCATGAATTTATCCAAAAAATTAGTGAGGACTATGTGGATGACCTTCTTAGGAAATCTAAATATTGTAATGATCATTTTTCTGTACTCAATATTATCTTTGAGTGACTCATCCATTACCATGTCTACCTTAACCGCAAGAAATACATTTTTGGGGTCTTGTCAGGAAATCTCCTTCAATTTATATTTTCCCTTTGGGGATTCAAAGTCAATCCCACCAAAATCAAAGCAATCTTTGATATGATTCCTCTAATCAACCTCAGGTAACTCTATAGTTTTTAGGGGAATCTCTAATCCATTCATTAATTTTAATCTTAGCCCTTAGACAAATGCTAATCCTTCCATAAAATATTGAATAAGGATGTGTCCTTTAAATGGAATGATGGTTGTCAAAAGGAATTTGATTTACTTAAAAAGTAACTTTTATCTCCCCCTGTCCTCACCCCTCCCAAAGAGTATCAACCATTTTACCTTTATATCTCTACCACTGACCACTCTTTGGGGGCCATCCTCTCTCATCAAGATTAAAAACACAAAGATAAATCCATCCTCTATCATGGAATATTTTTTTCATAATCAAATAATGTGTGGCTGATGTAATAAATTGCTCACTTAGTATGTTGATCATCATGTTGCGTTAAGAGTGATCCTAATGCATGATCTATTGCTGAGATATATAGTAAGAAATATTAGTTAGGTATAAGTGGTAATAAAACAAGTGGATTAAGAAGATATTGATTTATTATATCGAAGCTTTCTTGATAGTCCTAATCCCAAAAAAACTTTGTATCTTTCTTTAATAATTTAGTGAATGACTAAGTTTTATCAACAAGTTGAGCTATAAAATGGTGGATTGCTTAGATCTTACCTTGTAAGGATCAAAGTTGTTTTAAGTTTATGGTGGGTGGCATGTTGATAATTTATTTTAATTTCTTAGGGTCAACCTATATGCCATGTTGATAAATAATTAAACCTAAGATTTTTCTTGATATAACTCCAAACACACATTTCTTTAGGTTTAATCAAACATTGTATTACCTAAGTCTTTGAAAGATCTTTCATAAATCAATAGCATGATGTTATCATTGTTTGGATTTATCTAATATATCATTGACATAATCCTAAATATTATGGTGAATCAAGATTTGAAATATATGCATCATAGTACATTAATATGTGGCTCCAATGTTTTTTAATCCAAAATACATGACAATGTTACCCAAGGTGTTGTAAGAGATGTTTTCTCTTGATCTTCTTCAGCAATTTTGATTTGGTTATATCCCAAAAACACATCCATAAATGATAAAATTTCACACCTAACTATGGAATCTATGATCATGTCAATATTAGGCAAGGATAAATCATATTTTGGGCATACTTTATTTAAATCTTGAGAACCAAAATAACACCAAATTTATCTATTGGTTTTTACCATTGGGACTATATTAGAAATTCATTATAGGTGTGATAATAGTTGAATTAATATATCACATAAGAGGCATTAGATCTCATCTTTGACTAATAAATCCACCTTAGGATGCATTTTGTAATTTTTTTTCATAACTAGTTTAACATCTAGGTATAAGGGAATCGGATGGATTGCTATAGATGTATCAATTCCTAGCATATCTAAGTATGACCAAGCAAAGAGTTTTATAAAATTTATTAAAGTTTGATGAATATTTTTATCCTCTTCCTTTTGTAGGGAAATGTCTAATAAGACAATATGGGGATCCTAATCAATTCTAAAATTTAAATCAATTGTTTCCTCATTAAGCAATGTGGAATGATCTAGTGTGTATGAGGTTATGGGAATAGTATAATTTGAATTAACTAGTATGTCATAGGGAGAATCTAAATTTTATCTAAAGTAAACATGGGAATTTTTGTGATTAATAAATCTACTTTTATGATATCAAGATGGGAGGTCATGCTCCCAAAAATTATAGGAAGGATTCATCATTGGAAAATTCATCTAATGTGAACATATATGGTGAAACTATATCATCGATAAGATCAAGATAGACTAATGATAATGTAGAAGTATGAGTAACTATAATGTCTATATGTACAATGGGTGGATAAAACTTTATAGGATTTTAAGTGGTAGAAGAAGGTTTATCATGAAGAAGGGTAAGCTGATATCTCAGCCCTTATTTTTCATGTTGTGTGGATGCTTCGATAGGTTTGACAATTCCTTGTTCATACTTTCCAAGACTTTTACCATCATATCCCATCTTATTAATAAATTTAAGTGCAAAAAGAGAGGTTAACTAGTAATTTAGTAATGGTGTTATTATAAAACTTGGAATCTTTTGATGTGTTGCATGGTTTGAGGGTACATTATGAGTAGTGGGTTGTGTAGGTATATTTCCAACATTAAAGTACACAATGCAATTCTATAGAGATTAGATAACTTGGTAGTATTTAAAAGGGTCATTATATATTGGGCATGTGTATATGTAGCCTTTATGACTAAATTTTAGACAAACATAGAGTGTATAAGGGACTACATGCATATCATGAAACCAAGGTTGACCAAGTAATAAATTATAATTTAGGTCATTTGGCATAACTTGGAAAGTATTTGGCAATGTATTATGACCTAAGGTAAGATTTAGTTTTATTTGACCCATTATTTTTTGTGGAATGTTGTCAAAACCACTGATGTTCATGTCATAATGGTCTAGGTCTTGATGTTGTATATTAAGATGTTTAAGAAAATAAATGTTGCAAATGTTGAGTCTTGAACCATTATCAACTAACACTCTTTTTACCCCCACATCATTAATTATTAATTAAATATACAAAGGTATTTTTTTTAATGATGTCTTATAGGGGTAAATCCTCTTTCTTAAAGGAAATATACTCTTCAGTACATTGCATTGTGTTGAGGATAGAGGCAACATAAGTTAGTTTGGTGGAAATAAGAATTCTAGTATTATGAAGGGTTGCATATAACACATATTTATAAACATCCAATCATTAAAGGAGCTTGAAAAATAAAACTATATTAAAAGGAGTGTTAACCTGAGTCATAAAGTTATAGTCATGGGTGTGATAAACCTACCTATCTTCATAAACTTGGGTGATAGCAAGTACTACATGATCTATTATAGGCATAAAGCTAGTAATAGGTGTAGGATAAGAGATAGATGTACCAATTTTGAAGGGAGGAGGAATATATATGTCTATTAGTGTCTACTTGTCTCTAGTAGTAATAAGGAAATACTTAAAAGTAGCTAATGAATTATATGCATCTAGGTAGAAATCGGGTATGTGGAATGAAATGCATGAAATTAGAGTTATAAGTTGTATAAAAATATGTTTATAAATATCATTCCAAATGAGAGATAGAAATCAAGGGATAAAGATCATGGAATTATGCATTAATGCATAAAAAACTTTGACTTATTACATGATCTTTCTAATATGTTTAGCAAGATAAACTTGAAAAAAATTCCATATGAGAGATAGAAAGCAAGGGATAGAAAGCATGGAATTTTGCACTAATGGATAATTTTGTTTGACATGTGATATGATATTTATAATATGTTTAGCAAGATAAACTTGAAATTTTTTCCATATGATAGACAAAAAGTATGTAATGAAACCTTGTATTAAAGAAAAATAAACATTGCTTTGAAGGAAAGGGACCTTAATATGTTTAACAATAACTTTCTTAATATCATCCCATATTATGAAAAGTAATAATGAAAGGGAAATAATGAATCTTTTCATTAAAATATGGTAAACTTCATCATTCACATACATGTTAGGACCAAGTATGAATTACTTATTAGTTTCAAGATATGTTTTGAAAGAAGTAAGATCCATTTGCAATTTTTTATGTTAAAAAAAATGTAAGGTAATACCTCAAATACAAAGGGACCTAGTAAATTCAACTAGGGTTTTAAATAAAATTATTTTAAAAATTACCATGGTAAATTTTTAAAAATAAATGTGAATTTTTTATTTAAATATTTAGGAAAAAATGAAAAAAATATTGGAAAAAATTGGGACCTAGTATAGGAAACTAAGGTTTGAATGAATTTTTAAAAAAAATTACTAAGGTAAATTTTAAAATTTAATATGAATTTTTTATTTAAATATTCAATAAAAATCAAAAAAATATTGGAGAAATCAACAATTAATTTTCCCTAGGGGTTTTAGGGTTTTTATGTGCAAACAAAGTAAGTCAGGTTCACCAAATGTTTTAAATGTTTTGGGAATAATGGATTTTTATTCCTAGTTTAGTTAAGGGGTTGGATTTATAAATTATTAAATAATATTTAAATAATTATAGTCTTTATTTGTATATTTTACTTATTTTTTTATCTTTCTAAAAATAGTAATAAATTTAGAGAAATATAACTTAGCTTAAAATAGGTTGAAATGGTTGTTGCAGGGTCTAATATTGGCTGTGCAAGACTAGGATAGTGTCAAAAATTATAATATATCTTTCATTTTATGAAATTATAGGATTGTTGAAGATAAGAAACCCTAGGTTTGGTGTTGTTGTCCTCTTCTAGAGTTGTTATCCAAACTACTCATAGAGACTTGATTATTTTGGGTTATTTTTGTTATTCTGGTGTAAGCCTACCTATGAAATATTAAGTCCTGAATGTCAAAAAAACTATTTATAGATTTGATTCAATCTTGAAACCCTAAACCTTCATCATACTTAATAAAACTTGAGAAAGAGGGGGGTTAGTGTGTGTAAGATGCACTAAATGTGTATCCACACCCCTTATGTGGGCATGTTACCTACGTACCAATACTTCAAAGAGGGATCAATCCATATGTAGTTCTCCTACTTGATGTTATTTATAAAATAGTGTAATGAAGATGTAAAAATTACAAATTGAGAGTGCTTGAGGTGGCTAGGGACTAGTGTGAATGTTTGAATATGTTTGCAACTATTTATAGCTATGTGTGGGTGACTGTATTTAAATAATAGAAAAGTTTACCTTAGTAGTTTACTTTTATTCTTGCTTGATTTTTAAGATTTTAGCACATCCCCTTATAAATGACCTTTGAATGGAATTTTATAGGGAACTATTGGTTATGGGTTAGATGTATACATGTTAGGCTAATATGATGAAGGATATGAATTAGATCAAAATGGTTGTTTGGGCTCAAAATGCAATTGGATAGGAGCACCAAAAATGTGACACCATAGGGTCTAACACAATATTCTAGCTATGACACTCTTATCTTATAGGCTTGGGACCTAGGGTGATAGAATTAACCTAGGAAATAGAGCCTGACTGAGCTAGAATGATCATTTAGAAGGATACAGATGATTGGGAATAATAAAAAATGTGCCTAGGAGGGTCATAAGGGAATTAAAAGAGGATTTATGGCTAGGATGTCACAAAACACACTCAAACTACCAATTTGAACATTTTATATGACTACACATACCCCTAACTCCAACTGAGCCAATCTATTTTATATGAATCCATACCATTTTGAAAGGTCATGAAACCTCTAAATTCCATAGATTTTCTCATCTTTAAAATCACAAACCACTTATTGATAGGTATGAGGAGGAACAATAAGGGTCAGGTAATGTCTAAAAGATCATGGTATGAGTTAGGGAGTTGAAGAGACATGTTTTCACATGTGTGTGGCCCATTTAGTGGAAATTAGGTGTGTTGACTTGTGATAAGGGCATCATTAGCATATGAAATTCTTGATCATGGAAATGTGGTTTTCATGGGAGTCATTAAATTCATTCTTGGTGGCTTTATTTGTCATTTGAGATCAAAGATCATCATTTAAAGCCAAAAACTCTCTTTTAAGACAATATATAATGGTTTAAAGTGGGGATTTAAAATAAATATCACTTAAAAACTAATGAAAAGACATTATAACCTCTTAAATGATTAGATTAGGCTCCCATGTACCTTCATAACATTCTTAAGAACTTGTAACCTAGTTGTACCTTGCATATCTTGCATACATCATAAAGGTTAATGTTGAATCATCAGTTACAAAACCTAGTCACCTTACCCATACTTTTTTTTAACTATTGAGACCACTTAAAATCCTATTATATACCTTAACACATGCTCAAACACTATGAGGACACTTGACATAATTTAAAATAAGGAGTAGGGATAACCACTCTGTGTTGTATGACATGATAAGACCTTAGACCTACTGCATTTGATATGACAACTAGTTACATTTATTTTTACTATCCTAATCCCCCAAGGACATAAGAAATATGACTAATAATGATGTATTTAGGTTATTATGCATGGTTTGACTCTTTTATAGGATTGAGGGTAGAAGGTAGTCAATAGTTTCTTCTTGGGAGCTCTTTTTATGGCCACCACTACTATGGTTTGCACAACTCCTAATGAGGGCATTGGTGAACTCAATTGAGTATAATAAACTAACACTTTGGTGAGGGGCTAGGTGAGGGTAGTGGATTCATATGTTGATACTTAAGGATAATTTGTTGCCATAATGAAAATAGGACCAATAGGGAATGATGACATAGGAGGAAAAGTATAAAAAATTAGCAATGGGAAAGAAGAAATAACTAATAATGACATAATAGGATAAATTACAAGGGGATCAGTAAATAGAGAACCCTTACTTGATTGGTCACCACTAAGGGTTTCATTTCCTTTTAACCCTTGCAATATTAGTGTAGACACCTAAAATTAGAAACTTTGTGTTGATTTTAACCTTCTTTGCACTAAATACCTAATCATCTCTAATCCTCTCTAATCATTCTTAATTTTCCCTAATCACTATTAATAATCACTATTTATGATTCACTATTAACTACTTTATTATCTCTAAATTAATCCAAAGTTAGTTAACTAATCTCTCTCTAATTAAAAATTCCTTGGATTTTGAAAATGCATAATTATCATAAATCTAAAAAATCAAAATTATCGTCACATGCCCAAAGGCTCCACCTATCCCCCATCATTATAATTTAATAATCCACATCTATTCCCATTATCTTCCATGATCTAATTTAATAATATACCTTTATTCCCATTGTCCTCCATGATCTAATTTAATAATCAACCTTTATTCCTATTATCTTCCATGATCTAATTTTATCCAATTTAATAATTCACCTCACATCCACTTACTAATTTTAAATCATATCTTTCTCCTAAATGAATTATATATTCATTTGTGAGTCTCACATGCTCTCCACTTCAATTTTTAATTCAATATTCCCATTATGAATTAAAAATTACCTTTTATTCGCATCCCTTGATCTTCATCTCAAGATGGACAGTTCACATCCATTTACAAATTATATAAATTAGAGGTTCTTCCTCTAATTTAGTAAAAGCTTCTTCATCATAGTTTTATTATGATGAGATTGTAAGAGATTGCATACCATGATGTTTCCCACTTTGCCTTTGTGTTGAAAGAGTGAGAAACCATATTTTGAATAATAAATCAAATTCACATCATAATGGAGGAAGCTTCATTTTATGCTAAGGTATAATTTAGTTTTATTTCTTTCATTTGTAGCTATATCATAGGTTAAGTTAGTTTATAATAAGATTTAATTTGATTTCTTAGATTATTTGTTTTTCTAGATTTATTTGATACATTCTGACATGCTTGATGGGATTTTCCCTCATCTTTATTTTATCTTATTTTGTCATAGTTACATTTAGAATTAGTTTTTGATTAGTTTTTATTGTTTTTTATTTTTATTTTAGAGTTAATAATTTATTTTTAATTATTATATTTGTAATTTTAGAATTATGTATGATCTTCCCTTGGTATCACATTGGTGATGATACTCGGGAATCATATATATATATATATATATATATATATATATATAGTTATCCAAGTGATGTTTGTGTATGCTCTTTCCTTAGCATCACATTGGTGATGATAATTGGAAATCAGAAACAAACACTTAATTTTGGTTATCCAAGTGTTGTGTTCTCTTATTTTTGTGGTTTGTTCTAACTTTGTTGCAGGTTTACTTTAAAAAACTCTTTAACAAATTGTTTGCAAAATTCTTGTAAAAGAAACTTCACAAAAGGGCTAAAAAAATCTTTCTTTTCTTTTTTTACTAACATTTTTGATTGAGTTTTTCAAGTTTTAGTAATTAGATCACATTTAGTTTGGAGGTAATTATTTATATTTAATCTTCTTTATTTGTAATTATGAAATTATTTATTCTCTTTCCTCGACATCATATTGGTGATGATACTTGGTAATAAAAAATAATTCCATAATTGTTTGTGTGGTGTTTATGTATGTTCATTTTTAATTTAGAGTTAATTATTTATTTTTAAGTATTATATTTGTAATTGTGGAATTGTGTATGCTCTTCCTTTGGAATCACATTGGTGATGATACTCAACAATTAAAAAAATTCATAATTTTTTGTGTTACCCAAGTGGTTTTTGTGTATACTCTTTCCTTGGTGTCACATTGGTGATGATACTTGGAAATTAGAAAAAAATACTTAATTTTTATTTCTTTTTCTAGTAGATTTATTGATCATGGATTTCACCACCATGCAGTAGGTGAAATCTCATTTACTACATTTACTAGTGGGGTATATAAATTGAGATTGATCTAGTTTAATTATCTAAGTAGTTATGTGTTGTAATCACACCATGATGTGAGGGGATTTCATGCTCCAATATTCAAGTTTTCAACTATTGCCTTGAAATATGATATTGATGATTATTAACACAATGAAACCCCTATGGATATGTTGTGCACTTTGAGACAAGACCCACTAGTGTGCATCTAATTTATCTATTTATTCCATAGTTTTGGACCTCAGTATAACACAATACATCTTATAGGATTCCAAATAGATAATCTTGTTTAAACTTTAATTCTAATAAATCCTCTTTTACCATTTTAATTTGGTGCATTGGTTAATAATTAACACCAAGAAGTTACCTTCCACACACACTTAAAACCAAAATCAGTGGGCCATGCAAAAGGTAGGATCCTCCATGGTTAGTGCCTTGAAATATTAGGCTTAATCTAAGAGAAAAAATGAGTAAGTGACATCGGAAGGCCCAAACATTGTTCACGACCTTTATCCTAGTTTTTTACCTTTTATGTGTAATTACTTGATTGTTTAAAAGTAGGAATTTGTTTGTTTGTTTCCTTGTGATCTACCATGTGTTGAATAAATGTTTAGTGAAAATAAATTTCTTTTTAGTCATTACAAAAATATACCAATCACCTTACACTCAATATTTAAAAGCATTTAGTTGTCAATCATTTTTTTTAAAATGCTATGGTATTTTTTGTTATAGTATAGTTCAAGTCATTTTTAAATCCTCTTTTGAGTCAAAGATTTTATTGTAAGCAATATCACATGTCACTAGACAAATGGATTTATGGAGCTATCTTTTGATCCATCTAGTCACAAATCCAGATCTAAACAATCCTAGTCTTAACCTAGTGTTCAATATAATTAATTTTGATTCAAATGCATATTTAAATCAACATCAAATCAATCATCCAATAAATCCAAATACAGGTTTGGATTTAATTGGTAGATATTTGGATATTCTTGATTGATGAGTAAGGTTTAATGCACATTAAAAATTTGATTTGGATTGATTAGTTATTTAAGTTTTCCAATCAATATCCAATAAATCCAAATCCAAGTTTGAATGTGCATTCAACCTCACCCATCAATCAGTCAAATACAAATTTGAATACATATTCAAGCATACTCATATACCAATTGAATCCAAATTTGAATTCTTATTAAAGTTTACCCATCAATAAATCGTATCTAAACATCAACCAATCAAATAAAAATCATGGCTAATTATTCAAATTTCCAAACCAACCAATTCAATCTAAACCATAACCAATCCATTTCTAGTTTCAATGCTTATTCATGTTCACACATAAAACAATGCTATAATTTTAATTTATGGATAACACCAAAAAAAATTTAGGTTATAATAATCAAAATTCTCTAAAATATACTTTCAATTTCAAAACAAATCCAACAAACCCATATTTTCAATATCAAGCTACTTCCTCAACATAATTCATTACTAGTCAAGAGTTAACTGATGTAGAATATATCAAAATAAACTTGCATCTATTTATATTTTAAAATCATACTTAACACATATTTTAAGATGTCTCTTCTAAACCAAATCAAGCCATCTCATTTCCAAATCAAAATCATAATCTTTCATCTATTATCCACTAAATAACAATTTTTGATCAAATATCCATTTTTGATAAACATCCAAACTTAAATCAAACATCATCTAATCCACCTATCATAAAATTATCATATGCCTTCAATCCAATTCCTAAGAATTCACATTTCCAAAAATATCTTAATCTCAAATCTAATATTTATAAGAGATCAATAAAAAATAAGTTTGGTAAGAAACAGTTCAACAGGCCATCTTTATGGCCACATCCAAGCCAAAATCAAATTTATTATCAAAATAAAATTTACAATTTATTTTGGGATTAAAAAAAATCAACATTCACATTGGTCCCAACAATATTTTTATCAATAGACAAGTTTGAAAATGATAGAGATAATGTTATAGATAAGGAAAAATCCTCATCTAGCAACAATATAAATCCTCTCAGTAACATTAAAGTAGTATGTTCCATCTCCATAAACACTATTTTTCCTTTTCCTATTAGTATTACACTATCTACACATGTCAACTAAAATCCACAAAAATGGACCTCATTAGCCTTATACCATGGAAACATATCAATTATAACATCTATAAAAATCCATAAAAGCATCCCATTTCAAAAAATGCTACTTCACCAACCATTACTTGAATCTCTAAAAAGCATTCTTAATACACCAATGAATGAACAAATTGGCTCCTTGTTGTTTGATGAAAATGATATCATAAACAATAAAAACATAAATTCAATTAGGAGAGAAATGACATGGAATTATCTTTCAGTTATAATCTAAGAATGAATCATAACACCTATCTTACATATTATGTTAATCTAGTAGAATGGCATTATAATGAGTTGGATCATGATTTTGAGATTAATTTTGAGGCACATCACAGTAAGTTTGAATATTTTGGATTTTCCAAGGAATTAAATATTGTTAATATGGATTTATCCTATTTTGACTTTTATAGTATTTGGTGGTTAGTCAATAGCGGTTGGGTAACAAATATTGATTTTTTTACATATGTAGAGTTCATTATTCCTTGGTGCTTGATACTCTTTAACAATATCACTTGTAGTCTATATAGAGAAAGGCTTTTAGATTATGTAGTGATCCAAAAAACCCTTAGAATGTTTCTATAGTTTAGCTTTAATATTAAACATATTAATGTGGGTCTATTTGATAACTATGTTTTCCCAAGAAAAACCAAAATTACCATAGAACTCTACCAAAGAAATTTATATCTAGATTCATTTATTCAATAAGGATTTCTTGATAGGGAACGATACTCAAGATGGTTTGCTAGTAACTTTTGGTGGGCAAAATAACCTCATCCTGGTCAAGTACTATTCAAAGTAAATGATATAACTAACATTGAGATTAAAGAGCAAATCCAATCAAAATGATAGAGATTATTAAGAATTGGCATGGAATAAAAACCAAAAAATAAATAATATTATGCATTTTGTGACTCTCCATTGGGTTTAGATGCTAGTAAATCCAAAAAAAATATAAAATCAAACATCAAAAAATAAAAAATAAGCTAAATTGTTGTTTACAAGTATCTTGACACTTGGGGTAGCCCATTTATAGTTACATTTCACATTTCCCTTGTTTCATTGAATTTTTTATTATTTACATTTTGTCTTACATATCAGTTGTCATGTTTTGGTGATTATTTAGTTGTCAGTTCACATAACATAAACTTTCAAAATGAAGCTTATCATATCATTTCACTTTTTCATATCTCCCTATTATCCCATGGAAAACATTTTAAAAATTAACATTACATGGGTTCTTGCCTTTATTCTTACAAGTAGACTACATCTATTTTCCCTACATATTCTTTTAAGACTTATAAAATACTAGACTATAGCTTAGTTTAGAATCTTGTCCATGATAGAATCTCCTCTTGAAATTACCTCTACTTAGAAAACATTAGTATGATACAAAAAAATTGTAGCTTTACTTACCTATCTTAGTCTTAGGTGATAAGCCCTTTCTTATTACTAGTTGCATAGGGCCAAGAATTTGGGGTAAATTCCTTCCAAATAAAATGAGACCCTTATCTGAACCCTATACAATATCATATTCAAATTCCACATCCCTCACCCTAAGCTAATATTCAGTGTTGAGTACTCCCATCTCACTAGTTGCATGGGATTAACATTAGGGATAAATGCCCTTACTCACCTCTGTATAGTCTTTCGCTATGAGCCCATGTGTCTTCCTAGTCACATGAGACTACATTTAAGGGGTCAAAAAAAATGTGTTTCATATTAAATAAAAAGGTGTCCAAAAAAAATAAACAAAATAAAATAATAAACAATTAGAAAAAGAGAAAAGAAACACATAAAAATAGTTCATCTTTAAGATTTATTATTGGTTAGGGGTAATTTAATCCATCATCTTAACCAATCAAAATGTGCAATAATTATATTAAGTGGGTTAATAACATCCATTGTTTCATCTTACCCTTCATCCATTAACCCATTTTCTCATCACTTCTCATATGTGTTGAACTATATTGGCTTGATGTCCATGGACTATGTAGGTGTTACTTAAATTCTAAGGGTAGCTTGGCCACTAAAAAATATTTACCATCCTCATTTTTCATCTTTTCTTCTCTCTAATTTCCATTGATAATAGTGCCCTCTTGTTTAGGGCATCCTATATTAGGGAAGATTTGAATTTTTCTTAGCATCCCTATATTTTAACATCATTTAATACTTCTTTGGTTTTCCTCCCATTTTTGGGAGAACTACATTAGCCTGAGGTCTTTTTGGACTATGTAGGCAACACTTAGTTATTGAATTCAACTTAGCCACATCCCTTATTTTATTTTACTTTCCTTTCAAACCTGATTTCTCTTCTTCCACTTCTCTACCTATCTCTTCACTATCTCTCTCCCTCTAGCTTGTCAATATATTTTAAAAAAAGGATTGACAACCTTATTCATATACCTCTCTTATCTCCTGTAAATCCACCATCTACTCCACTTCATTGGTCTCCCCATCAAATTTTATTGCATTTCTTGTGCATGATTTTTTTCTCACTCCCCCACCCACTTTTTCATATTTTTATCCCTCTTTCCACTTGTTACCAACCTTTTCCTCTATCGCATTTGTCTTCTTTCACCATCCTCATCATTTCCCCATGCCCTTGGAAATTTATCATACCCTCTTCATCACTTCATTTTCCTCATCAATTCCACATCATCCTATTCCCTTGCACACCGATGGAAATTTTTACATATTTCTCTTCTTCGTTACCTTCTTCCTTCCCTTCCACTACTTCTAAGCCATTTTTATTCTAATTCTTGGTTTTTGTTTTCATTTTTCCCATCTTTTGCATCTTGTAAGCTTTTTATTTCTTCTAGCCCCCATTTGTACACATCTTCTTCTTCTCTTGTGTTTCCCCCTTTTTTCTACATCCCTATTTTCTTCTTACATGTGCCACCATTTATTTTTCAATTTTCCATTCTTCCCACCATTCCCATTTTCTATTCTTCTTGTTTGGTTTATTTTCATCCTTTCCATCTTATTTTTTCCCCCACAACTAGCTTAAAAATGGGCCTTTATCCTTCGAGAAGCCTTCCATAATTTACCTTTTCTTCTTATTTATTCCAAAATTTTACTCTTTACATTCTATTTTTCCTCTTTCCATCTCTATACACACTTGTCTTTTACATTTGTGTGAGTTTCTATGCTTTGTATCCTTTCCAACCCCCTTACTTCATCCTTCATTTTTCAGCTTATCATCCCTTATCTTCATCTCGTATTTTCATCTCATTCCCTTTAATTGTGTTTCTCTATTACTTCACTTATTCCATTTCCTATCATCCATTTTTCATTTTCTATCCCATATTTCTTCACCACCTCACCACATTTTAGCTTGTCAATCTCTACTAATCACCCATTTAGACTATCAATCTCTTCTAACAGTTGATTGACACCTACCCTATATCTTCACCTTATTTTACACCCTTCACCTTCTTGTCCACCCATCATTTTATTCCCCCCATTTTTATTAAACCCTTTAACATCTTCCATCCCATTCTTATCTCCAAAACCACCATATGATTTTCTTCACTATTCATCTCCTTGCTTATCATCATTTCTCCTATCCATGCTTACTTGGTCATGATACTACCTACTTCACTCTCATATCATATTTTTTGTGTCCTTATTACAATCTTCTTTCCTCACTTTCCCCTTTCTTCCATGTGTTTCCCTTTTTTTCATTTTCATCACCACACTATTTTCTCCTTAGTCTCATTTAGACATCTTTTCACTTCTTTCATTACCTTCCATATTTTTAATCATCCCCTTACCCTTAATGTTTGATAAAATTCTCTCACATTCCTTTTCAATTCCCTAATATGTTATTTTTAGCACATTCCTCACACCCCCATCTTCTACCATTTATTTTTCTTCTCATTTTTTCATTTCATTTCATTCGTTTCATCCTCCTTGATGAAATTTCTCAAGATTCATGATATTTTTTTCCTCTTTATCCATATCTAGATTCTTACATCATTATCTAAATTCATCTTTATCTATGAATTCACTATATTATCACTCCTACTTCATCCATCTCCTTGTCTTTCTTCACATCATCCCTTGTTCGCTCTCCCTCATATTCTCCAATTAGAACTATAGTTCCTCACTCATTAGAGTGTGGTCACCAATTTGTATTACTTCTCCATACATATACAT
The DNA here is from genome assembly GCA_037957365.1 of Torreya grandis. NCBI lineage: Eukaryota > Viridiplantae > Streptophyta > Pinopsida > Cupressales > Taxaceae > Torreya > Torreya grandis. The sequence continues at coordinate 381,766 of JARHVA010006332.1, forward strand.
GTCTTCTTCTTCTTATCATCTACTCTCTTGATTTAATGTATGAAATATTTTTAGGTTCACTACTTAAAGTGCATCCATTTATTCCTTCAATGTATTTATATGTTATACATGGGTACTCTTTTTGTACCTTGTCCCTCTCCAACTATTCCCTTCACCTCACATCCATTTTCCAACCCTTTTCCCATTATTAAACCATTTATCCAACCTCATACCAAGGTTGCTTTCTCCAATTTACCTTTGTATTGATATCCACATCCTAATGCTTCTTTTTTACATTTATATAATTTTTAGGTTCATCTTGTCTCCCCTTCCAATGTTTGTGCACCCATTTTCCTTCATTTTATTATTATGTCCTATTCTACCCTTAGATGATTTCAACACTATGACTATATACATCACTATACGAGTGTCCATTCATCTATTATCCCTCTCTTACCTTAGATGACATAGACACTAAGACAGTATATGTCACCATATGAGTGCCCACTCATATATTATCCTCTCTTACCTTAGATAATGTGGACACTATGATTGTATATGTCACTATACAAGTTCCCACTCATATATTATCCCTTTCTTACCTTACATGAGGTGAAAATCATGAATGTATCTATCACTATATGAGTGCCCACTTATCTATTATCTCTCTATTGCCTTAGATTATGTGGACATTATGATTATCTCAGAACTAAATAGGTGTACACTCATCTTTTTTCCTTCTCTTTCCATCATATTCTCATCCTTTCATGAGTATTATTATTTTCCAAACTCTTACCATTGTGTAGGTACATTTCCATTCAAATATTCTCTAGTTATTTCTTCTTATCATTCCCTCCTTCCTTTTTATTCTCCCCCTTTATGGGAAAACTACAAGTGGCCTAAAGTCTATCCCTATTATCATAGGTGTTCACACCATTTTCAATGGTAAGAGCACTTAGATTATGTAGGAAACACTCAAGGCTATGGGGCCCCTAGGTTTAGTTCTCCCACTATCTCCATCATCTCCATTCATCCAACCTATGATTTTACTTGTCCTCATTTATATCTAAAATTTCATGGTTATCTTTGAGTGTCCTCATCTGCCATTCAATGATTTTGTCTACCAAAAGTCTCAACCCTAGAATCAATAGTTAGTCATATCATTTGATTCCTTTTTTGATGTCGATTTATTTAGTTTTTATTTTCACCTATGTTTTTTGTGATTCTGATGAAATTATCTTCATTAAAATTGTTTACTCTTATTTTTCTTATCATATTTCTTGTGAATTAATTATTTTATCTTACGCTCATCATTTTTGTTTGTGTACTTTTTTTTTATTGTGTTCATCTTCTTTTCACTTGTTTGTTTTTTATTTATTTTTATCATGTTTTGAGTGAAGATTCTTTTATGTATTACACTATAGTGTGATTATGATTTTTTCATATCATGATACACTTTGTTTTGCACATATTATAATATTTTTAGTCCTTATGCATCAAACACATATATTCATCATGGTTATTTCATATCATTGGTGATTATTATTTTATGCTAAATTAAAACTTAGGTTGATCCACTCTTAGTCACCTTTTCATGTTAGAATTCTAAAGCAAGAAAAAAACATAAACACAAGGAAGATAACTAACCATCCATGCAATCTCCATCCAATTACACTTTCTAATTCATCATCTTTTTATAACCTATCCCCTCCCATTCCATATTTTTTTCCCTCCAACCCATCCTTTTCATATTTTTACAGTAGTTTTTCTTGAAAAATTTAGACCCCAATTAATTAAAATGATATCAATCTTAATCAACTACTTTCAACTATCGATTCTATAAAATCTTTTTCTCAAACTAGAAAATTTATATTCCTATTTTAAGGCCCATAACACTCTGGGATATATCATTCTCACCTCTTTTCATCTAACCCCTACATCCTAATCACCATCCAAGTGTGCATCTTCTGAGTAAGAAATACTCTTTTTCCTATTTATTCTATAGTTTTTAGCTAGGGGCAAATCATTTTACACCAATTTTAATCTTCCAAGTCTGATACTAATTTCTAGTGATTCAATTTCTTGATGACCTTCATTATCACCACTTCATTATTTTTCATCATACATTATTTTGAGTGTTCCTCCAATTTAATAAATGAACACTTGAGGGGGCATCATCATGGGTCCCTCATTTTATTCCAATCATTGTCTTATCCTTCTATCTAAACTCCTTCACCTATCAATTAGAAAAGAAAAAATCATGACATCCATTATTTCTTCATCTAATTTTTTATTTTATTTTTTCCCACATTTTCATCAACTTTTTCATTCTTTGAAAAGTCATTACATTGACAATGTCTCGTAATGACTTCTCAAAGAGGGGGAAAATATAGAAACTTAAAATAAGACACTTTGTGTTAATTTTAACCTTCTTTGCACTAAATACCTAATAATTTCTAGTCCTCTCTAATCATCCTTAATTTTACATAATCACTATTCATCATCACTATTTACTATTCATTACTTTATTATCCCTAAATTAGTCCAAAGTTAGTTAACTAATATTTATCTAATTTAAAATTCCATGGATTTTGGAAATTAATAATTTTCATAAATATAAAAGATCAAAATTATCTTCACATGCCAAAAGGCTCCACCTATCCCCCACCATTCTAATTTAATAATCCACATTTATTCCCATTGTCCTCTATGATCTAAATATATAATCCATCTTTAATCTCATTGTCTTTCATGATTTGATTTTCTCCAATTTAATAATCCACCTCACATCCACTTACTAATTTTATCTCATATCTTTCTCCCAAAAGAATTTTATATTCATTTATGAGTCCTACATGTTCTCCACTCCAATTTTTAATTCAAGATTCCCATTACTAATTAAAAATTACCTTTTATTCCCATCCCTTGATATTCATCTCAAGATGGACGGTTCACATCCATTTCAAAATTATATAAATTAGGGGTTCTTACTTTAATTTAGTAAAAGCTTCTTCATCATAGATCTATTATTCTAAGATTATAAGAGATAACATACCATGACATTACCCATTTTGCCCTTGTGTTTGAAGAGTGAGTAATCACATTTTGAAGAGAAAATCAAATTCAAATCACAATGGAGGAAGATTCATTTTATGTTAAGGTATAATTTAGTTTTATTTCTTCCAATTTTAGCTCTATAATAGGTTAAGTTAGTTTAGAATAAGATTTCATTTGATTTCTTAGCTTATTTTATTTTCTAGATTTCCTTGATACAATTATAACCTTAGATTGTTACATCTCCTCTTCATTCACCTCATGGATTGGCTCACCTTTAATTGAAGATTGTACCCACCCACTTGACACTTATGTGGATAGAGTCTATGGCATTTCTAACCTAGATTTTATTTTATAACAAATTTTTGTCCTCTTATCCTAAGGATTGGTCACTTGTTGGATAGGAGAGGGAAGACTCATAATAGACGTTATGGTTATCTAAGCCTACACAATAGGTTCAATCTCTTTTGCATCAGAGAATTTTAAGCACATGATTACCTCTCCATGCCCATAATTTTGTCCACCCTCTAAGTTAATTCTTCAAATAGTTCTTATTTTACCTTCCTCAATTTAATAGTAGAAATTTAAACTTGAAGATTCTATTCTTCCTCTTATACTTTAGCATCTAATGTTTCCCCTATACCTTGATATTACTCTTGTTGTGTAGTTGTCATCATAGTGGGTGGATGTTGAGGGTCCTAACTTTGGTCTTATTTCTATTGGAAAAATATGTCACTTCATGAACTAGAATATGTTTATCCCCCTAGTGGTGGGATCCTAAATTTGGATTTTCCAAGTGTAATGAATGGATCTAGTTGGAATACCTTCAAGAAGTCTTCACTTAGGCCAATAGTCTCAACACTTTCCTTGACCTATGCATCATGTTTTGTGTTGAGGAATAAGAAGTCGTGACTGAAAGGCTCATGATTGTAAGGGATGCCTAAATCATGAACCTTTTGTTTCACTTTCCTATGGGGGGTCCCAATCCCTATGGGGTAGATTAGCTAAGGTATAAGCCTTCCTTGCATTATCAGATTCTTTGAAGTTCCTAAAGTATGTTTATTTAATTTCTCAATTATGATATGGGAGCCATGTAAATTACCATTCTTGTTTTTGGTTGGGTCCTCATCTATCCCATTTCATAATTGGAAGAAAATTTCCTTCTTAGCAACTTTGTCTAGGATGAATTTGGGGAGACAAAGAGGGTCAACCTTATGTCTAATAACCATGATAATTATATAATTTGTGTATAACCAATAATCATCCAAATATATGAGTTTATTTACAATGATCTTAGATATCCTAGATATAGGTTGGCCATGAATCAGGATCCAAACTTGAGGATACTAATCCTCTAAAATTCTATAAATGCTCCTCACATATGCATACATGTGGATGAATGAATAGAATTCATAGATTCAAATATTTATATACTTGAGTTTCATATTCCATAAATCATTATTATGTGTATATGTAGTCCCCATGACTACATCCAAAATATATGATATCATGTAGAAGTTTCCACCTAGGGGCTCCTGTCTTTATGTAGTATCAATTATTGTGTGTGGGTGTTGATAATTTCCCCCAATGCATAGGTGAAAAATTTGAGGTGATGATAAGGTCAAGGAGGTGTACCCATTCTAAATGAATAAAATGAATGCTTGGGTGGAAAAATAATAAATTTAATAATTCCATGCCAATATAAATTCTCATCCATAATTAGGTGATCAACATAGGGTTCTTGTTAGTTTATTTGAGTTTAAAGGTCTCTCCTAGAAGAAGCCATTTATTTATTTATTATTACATATTATTTTTATTCAAACCAACCACACTATGAAAATTAAATGTAGAATTTGTAATGGGTAGACATAAATACCTCATAAATCCATCACCTAATATATATGCCATGATGGTGTTGTAGTTGACATAATGTAAGAAACTATCATCTATAATTATCCCTTTAAAGAATAGGTCTCATAATAAGTTAATGGATGGCATGACTTATGGATTAGGAGATACATAGTGGAGTTATTCTCATTTTAATGTTAGTAAGTCTAATATAACTTATTTTTATTCTATTGAGACATCTTACTCATAATCTAATGGGTCAACATTCTCTATGACCTCCCATAGAGCTAATTAATTGGTGTAGAGACTGTCAAACACTATTGCATCAAAAAATATATCTAGGTATTTTTTTAAATCCTTGATGTATAACATGGATGGTGTTGAAGCTCCCTTTTATGTCTTAGATGAACATGACATTATTGGTTAGCGATCCTAGTGAGGTTTGAGCTCTTTAGAATAGTGGTCTATAACTCTATCATGCAAATTATAGATTATTTTAGATGCATCTAGGGCTTTTAAAATCATAGAAGGTTATGTGCACTCAATATCAATGATAATAAAATGATGTGAGATTGGTTAATGGGTCAATTTTATAGCCTTTTGACATTAATTCAAGTTTATGCACCATCAATCACTAATGTGTAGGAGCTCACTAACTTCCTTTAATTTGAACTTGACTACCTAGGCCTAGTGGCATGCCATGTAGGATGCTTACTTATTTAGGGGGGTACAATGTTATTCTCTTTGACACTTGTCACTATATGGTTTTGTCAGGGTGGGGTAATTAACATTTACATTTAGGTCAGATGATGTGATATGGTGAGCCTAGAGTTCTGAATGAAAGACCCCAAAGATAAAAATGTTCTTCAAAGAGATATGTTTAGGGAGATTTGTCGAGAAAGTGGTTGAAGATTAAGTTCCCAACTAAAAGGTTCCTAATGAAATTTTCAAAAGATAAATTCCTCAAAAACCTAATGTTCTTTGATGATATTATCATTTAGAAGGAAGTTATTGTAGAGAAAGTTCTCGAGTGAAAGTCTCTAAATGAAATTTGTCGAAGAGAAATTTTTTGACCAAAACCTTTCAAAAACAAAAGTTTCCAAAGTAAAGTTTTGACATAAGAGGTGTCAAAAAAAATGATCAGAAAGAAAGTTACTAACCAAAAATCTATTGATTAAAACAAAATTTAAAATAAAGTTCTTGACTAAATAGTTTCCAACTAAAAAGTCCCCAAAGACCAAAATTCTAAAGACTAAATAAAATGAATTTGAATAAGTAAATTCCAATAAAAGAACCTAAATAAACAAATTTTCATACCTATCAAACATAGAAAAATTTAAAAAAAATCATTAATAGATTAGTTTCAATAAGTCTTTATAATATAAAATGGGTTGTGGGAGAAAATAGGTGCACCCAATAGTGATTTAATGTTTAAAACATCTAATTTCCACATATAATAAAACCAATCAAAAACACATGCATATCTAAAATAAGAAATAAGAATTATAAAAATAAATGGGTTCCCCACTTTTCAAATAAAATACAAGGTGGTGTGTGTTTAATACAATAAATCTAATCAGTCTTATCAAACCAATAGGCCACCTTTCTAAGGTAATTCTCAAGGGCAAGGGAATATTAACAATGTTATACCATATAGTATCTACAATCCCAATGTTCCCTCTATTTTTATAACCCTGGTACCTACTCAAAATAACTTGATACAAAAACATGATTGGCCTTCTGAATGGGATCAGCCTCTTCATCAATCTTCTAATCAAAATGAGGTGTTTAATCAAACTTCTATGGCATAAAATGGAGTAATTACTTTTATGACACAAGATGAAGTTCTAAATCAGGTAATGACTAATCAAGATCAAATTCAATCCAATGATACATTGGTAAATTAGAAAGAGGGATATTATTATGCAATTAATCAATTGGGAAGCTCAAGTAGGGTTGCTGATAGGTAGGGTTGTTGATAATTATATAGAAACCAATATAAAGACTAAAAGGAGAGCAATTGATGATGCTCAATACATGGGTAAAGATGTAGCCATTATGAATTCCATGTATTAATGAACAATATATGTTAATGCAGCTCCTAAATCTCAAGAAACTTATAAAAATTAGAATCAGAAGGGTTAATTTATACCCAAAATTATGTAGCCAAAATATAATATGGTAACTCTTAAAAGGACATCTAAGAGTTAGTAGTTCTTGCATATACATTGTAGACTAAATGAAGAGGTTGAATGTGAGTATTACTATGTGGGATACATTGTCTCTTCTTGGCCAAAGGGAGATACTTAAAAAGGAATTATCTAAGTTCAACCTTTCAAAAACATCAGCTAGAAGAGAGAGTTCAATTTTCATAAATAATCCTATACCTACTAGTGGGTAGCCAAATAAAGATGGTAAACCACCTCCTTTTTATGTTTGAGTGATTATTAGATATTTTATATTACAAAATTTCATGAAATATAGTGTGGTAAGTAACTTGGTAATGCCTAAATAAATACCTTATATGTTAGGCCTAAAGTATGAGACTAATACCAAAGGTGTCTTGAAATTGGATGGTTCAACTACTAATATTGTGGGTGTGATCAAAGGTTTGAGCCTTAATATTAATGATTGTCTTAATTTATATATTGAATAATATATTATTTTAGTGTATTTACCACCATAATTTTCTCTTTTAATTTAAAAATATTTCACCACCAAGATTGGAGCTTATTTATCATCTGATTGGTCATACATGGCTTTCAGAACATGTATGACACTAAGGTTACAATCAGATATAAACCTATGTCTAATTTTCATCTTTATTCATAAAAAAAAAAATTAAAATAAATAAATAAATGTTAATTTCAATATAATTGATGAGGAGGATCATTCCAAAGATAAAAAACCAATTCTTCCTCTTGAATACATATCAAATCATTTATTTGATGAGTGGGGAGAAAAAAATTGTGAGTATGATCCATATAGAGGTGTTGAATAAGCTAGTCTTAGTGTCTATTTTTTTCATGAAGAAGGTAAATCTATGACTTATATATCTAATATAAGTGAGTTTCATGATGTATTATGGAAATTATTCTTTATTTTCTCAAGAAGTAAGAATGGAGTAGGGGTGGGTATGATGCTAGTTTCTCCTTCAGATGAAAGGTACTATTCTACAATTAGATTTTAGTTTAGTTGTACTTGTAATGGAGTTAGGTATAAGGATATTATACATGGGATTAAATGGTTAATGTTGAAATTTTGGCCTCATATGCCAAATATCAACCCCTAATGTCAAAAACTTTTAGTGACCACCACCTTAGCCTACTCATAGTGATTCCCAGCATAGTCATGTCATCCTTGTCCTATTTAGAATATTTGAATCCTTATTAAGAGCATTATGATGTGTCATGATTTAATGATTTATATATTTTGGCATGATTCTCTTCAATTATTTTGGGTAATACTTTAGGTGTCATGGCATTTTGAAATGAGAAAGATGATTATCAAAAAGTCCTAAAATTCAATGAGTGATTTAGCCCTGTGTGAGGAGTGTATTGATCTTTTGGTAGTATGAAGTATTTTTAACATTATTATAGGATGTGATATTAATATAATAATTTATTCAAGTAATTTTTACATGATATACCTATATAATCCACATATATCCTTCATTACCCCTCATAAGCCATCAAACACCTCTAACCACTTCATATAAGCCTAATTGTCTTATAGAACTTTAGAAAATGGAATATCTTGAATAATATAATTAAAAATGGGAATTTAATATATCTTATCCATACCACATTACTACCCCATGAATTTCATGACACTTAAAACCCATTTTAAGATCCCTTTATATCCTTCTCATTAGCTAAGTGGGTCCTATGTGTTATTTTGTGGATTTTCTAGTTCCTATTGCATTTTATTTTGCTTTTAAATGGTGTATTAACTAGTGAATCCCATAATTTGGCCCCAAATGGCCTTGAAAATTCTTAAACTTGGAGAAAATGGTGAAAAATCAAAGATTTTGGTGCATTTCTATAGTTGTATTGAACTGTACATCATATACCATATAGAGGAGGATTAGAGGTTAAATATTAACTCATGTCTAATGTCTCTTTAAAATTTCATGATAAATGGATGTTAAAAAATATTAAAACTGGCCCTAAAGCTCATCCACCTTATTTTTAAGCTAAGATAGCTCCTTAGGTTTCTACTTGTATCAAAAATAAGAGAGAGAATGGAGGTCCTATCTCTTTTCCACAACAAGTACACTCAATAAAATTCCTATCATGGGAATTTGCCTAGGTATTGGCCTCCTCATATTTCTAAACATTCCTTAAGAAGTTAAGGAATTTGTATGCCCTTCACATTTACATAGGCCAATTTTAACTAAGTGGTTTTCATGGATCCTTAAATTATTTACTCAATCTAATGACTAATCTTATTTTCTTAAGTCTTGTAAGAGCATCCCATGGAAATTTATCATTTTGTATCACATGTGTGAGATCATGAGATCAACAAACATCAAAGCTAACCTAGTTTGCAATATACAAGAAATTTGAGTGTATTGAACAAGTTAAAGGTCCTCATTAGAAGTTCTTTGGCTGATTTTAGAGAGTTTGGAAAGGTGTTTCATGGTTTATAATACATTCTTGCTTAGGGTAAATTTTCAATAGCCCTTGTTATCTCATAAAATCTCAAAGGAGGAATTATGTATAAGTGAAAATCACTATGTGACAACACTATTGAAAGGATCAGTGGCACCTATATGGTTTATATATAGCTCAAAATCATGAAAATAAGAGTTAGATTGGTGATGGGGAACCTCCATTCCCTTGTCAATAAGATTCTAGACCTCCATGGAAACCTCAATAGTCCTAGAAACTACCTTCTTTGTTCATAAAATCACTCAGTCACTATTTAGTAGAGTTTAAGGTTTTTTAGTGAAAATTAAGGTTTTTTGAGTTATTAACATTTCTTTTCAAGGATATGTATGATGTTTTTATGCCTTGAAAAATTCATGTTTGCTCAATTATATGTTTGAGGCCCTCCAAGTTTCATGTGGTTGGTCTCATAAAAGATGTTCCCTTGATTTCATGACTTTTCCATGCTACTATTGTTTTACTATAGCATCACTACCATGTCCATTGCATTATCACCCTAATTTCATGTTATCATATCCTTGTCACTCCACTTCCATCTTTATCCACCCATTCATCCTCCCTCCTAAGCCTAAATCATGAGAGATAGGCCTATGCACCCTTGGTAACCTTTGGAAACCATAAGATCATGGAGATTTGGATTCATATTGGTCTTATGCCTTGTTAAGGTTGTGAATCAAAACCTATAATTTTACCTACTATAGAAAGCACTTAAGGAGAATTTCAATGAGTGGCTATGAAAACCTCTTCAAGAGCAAGCATAAGAGAGAGGAGAGACAACTTATGGTGAATCTAAACAAGGGCTTTATTCCATGAAAACCCTAAGGTACCTTGAAACATCCACCTCAAAAGGTGTACTTGGAATATCTTAGTCTATACAATGAGAGAGCTGAGAGACTCTTGACAATTGGATAATTGGAAAGGAATTAATGGAATTGTTATTTTTATTTTATACACCCCTCCTAAATTTTCAAATCTATACTTACTGCCATAGTGATGACTCTTACATAAAGCCTAAAATTGTGTTGGGGACCCTATTGATTGATGATATTTATAGATGCATATTTGACTATGAAATTGTAATGATTAGTTGATGATTTTATTTATGTTTCAATGGTTTCAAATAACATGATGGATAAATGAATAAAATATGCATATATGATTTAGCTTATTTTATAGTTTCAATAAACTTATTTCTATCAGTTCTTAGTCATTTTGATGATATATTTGAAGTGATATTGCAAATTCAATTTTAAAGTGGATGGTTTAGTTTAAATTTGATGGTTTAGAAGTACTCAGTTGATTGACTCATTCTTGTATTAGTTTATTCATCAATTTTGATAGGTATTCAAGATTTGAGTTGATCAGTTTAGTTGGTTTATATGCTACTTTTAATTGATATATTTATTTAAATAGAATAAATGATGATGTTATGGTTGATATTTTTGAAATATGATGTATTCCTCTAGATTTTATGGTTTTATTGCACTCCTTCATCATCTTACAAGTCATTTTTATTACTTGATTATTCAAATGCATAGTCATTTAATTAGCATTCTAAGTTAATTGTTCAAGATTTAAAGAATAATCAAATTGATAATACTTGGTTGATGAAAAGTCTTTTGGAGAACATAATTATCATTGTTAGGATCATTTGATTACCTCAAATTGATTAAGGTGTCTTGAAGTATGCTAAGGGGATTTTTGGTAATTACATTCCTTATTTCCTAATGTCATGATAACTAAGCACATAGTATTAATAATTTAATTGGTTTTGACATGACTTGTGTTAGATATTAAGGGTCATGTATAATTTCAAAGGGTTTATTTGAGAACTTAGGTTAATCGATGATTTTGATAATAAATGATCCTAAGGCTCTAATGTAGCATGGTTGTCAGTTGAGTTTGCACCTAATGGGCTTGGACACATTGAAACATTGGTCAAGTTGGTATTAGAATTAACTATGAAGAAGCATGTCTTACTACTTTGGGATTATGATGGATTTGGTGGTAAGATTGGCATTGATTTCCAACTGATCTCCTTGAGTTATAAGACTTGGTGAAGGTTTTGGCATGAAGGTTAGTAGGTTGATAAGTCTAGTAGACCATTAAAATGTTTGGAGGAATCGTTAAGTACGTGATTGGTAAATGTGAACCAATGAGAAAAGAGCACATCACTTGGTTAGTTATGGCTCAGAGGATGGAAAATAAAAACTTAGTTTTCTTCATTCATTGTGTCATTTTGCAAGCTTAGAGTAGATACAATGTTTTGATGCAATGTCATTCAAGTTACAAAGAGGCCAAGTGTTAATTACAAAGAGTTTTGGATTTAAGGTCATGTATGCATGTTTCACTTTCTTGTGGAAGTATGATTTTCATAAAAATAAAGGAAAGTATTTATTCAACTTTGAATCTAGATCTTTGGTTAGTTTTAGAAGTCTAAAATAATTTAAAAGTTATTATATGTGAATATGTGGTGGAATTTTATTTTCAAGGTGACAAGTTTTCATGAATAATGATCTCTGGTAGTCTAAAAGTTTGCATGGAGCAATTATCTATTGGTTTGAATAGGTTTGTTTTTGAAGTTTTTGTTTTTGGGTCTTAGTTTCCTATCATGGGTATTTTGCATACATTTTTATATGGAAATGATATCTCTCATTTTTATGTTTACAAGTTAGGATAATCCCTGCATGTGCATGAATCTACAAAATTTAGCATGCACTCATTTTCATTTTCATTTTTCAAGGTAAATTTCTAGTGATGTTTTAAAGGTCTCTTGTATTAGGCTTATCTTAAAATATGGAGTTATCATACATGGTTTAGATTTAATTTCATATTAAGATATTTTATGAAAACCCTTCTTAGTTTGTAGCCATTTCTTGTTTTGGGTGTTAAATAAAATGAATGTTTGAGATTTTAACTTGAGATTCAGTGGTATTATGTAGAATGGCTCATTGTTTTGATGAATATTTTCATATTTAGGGGTTTTTTTTTCTTAGTTTATCACATGCTTGAATTTGTGAGGGTTTATCTAAATTGGTTATGAATTTAGTTTGGAATTAAACAAGTTGTAGAAACATGATGATATATATTTGTTTTTAGTTTTATGTGTTAATTTTTGATTAGTTGCATGAATTTCTTATGAAAAATTTGGTTCATACAAATGACTATCATGAAAATGATTTTTGGCAAGTTATGGTATTTTGAGATTCAAGATGTTTTTGATGTGAGAAAATGTTGAATGACTATGAAGTTGCGGTATATATAGAGGGTTGTAATGAGATAGAGATAGAAAAATTTAGTTTGTTGTGTTTTAATATGCCGATATGTTTTATCAATGGATTTAAGTTTCAGATATAGATTCTAGTTAAGGTATTAAAACATATCTATCATAGGCTAGGCAGTTTAAATCAATGTATTATATGATTAGTTTGCAAATTTCAAAATAGTTAAGTATGGATAAGTATACATAGGTGCTCAAATGGTTGAAATTAGAATTAAATTTTATTATATTTTAATCATTTAAATAAATATTGTTAAGATTAAAATGTAGTGATGTAATATATTTTCATATTTATGTTGCAAATATAGTCATGGTCTCAGATTTTGAATTTTGGCACTTATTTTAGATTATTTCTTCTTTTAGTATGTCTAAGTGGGAATAACTATATACATATAATAATGATGGAGGATGGGGATATATTTTAATTAGAGGTGGTCAATCAAGTCATATCATAAGTTATAATAGGGTTGGTTTCTATGCTAGACGCTTTGGGTTTAGATTTCCTAGGGGCACAAGGATGTCTATTCTATTTGATGCATCTAACCCTAATTTTTGGAATGTTTTAAATATTTTTCCTATCCAAAGAGGCTATGGTGATTATAGAGGCTATAAAGGTCATAGGAGTTTTCTAGGTCAAAATTTGGATCCCATTCTCAATCCCAAAGTAGTTCTTCTCATTTCCTTGGGTGCCATCTTAAACATGATCCTAACTTAAAAGTAGCCCCCTATTTTTAGAGGAGAACTAGTTAATCAACCACTTATATCTAATAAAATTCCCAATAATCAAATTGAAGACTAGTTCAACAAAGAAAAACTCATGCTAATGACCTTAATAAATTGGTCACTCTTTCAGACACACTTGCCCCATCTGATACAAATCTTGGTGGAAAATGTAGAAAGTTAAATCTATCAAGAGTACATAGTGAGACTCTTTTTAGGCTTAAGAGGTTGAATTTGAGAGGCCAAGGTTATATTAAAAAAAGGAAAATCATAGACATTTTTTACCAAGTTGTTGAAAAGAGTTTTGCCATGAAAAGAGCTAAACCTAAAGCACCTAGTAAACTTAGGAAGATTAAGAGGGTTAAGTTAGAAGTTGATGATGATACATCTGATACAAGGACCAAATTTTTGCCTTTCCCTACTATATAAATGGAATATAATGTTTATCTTAATTAGCAAGACAAACCAATAATTAAAGTTTTATCTAACTTGGATGATTATGGGCCATCCAAGGGATAATTTTTGTTTAAGTATTTGAACATTACACATAATTTGATATTTCAACATGATACTTCCATTTTGATAATTTTGAGAGAACTGGTATGATTAGTAATTCAAAGTTTGGTATGGTTATATATGATTAAGTTTAATTTAATGCATTATGGTTTAAACATAAGTGGGATTTATAAATTTTTGATTTATTATTTTATGATTATTATGTATCTTACTATATTATAAATTTAATTTAGGGCTCCCACCAATTAAGGTTAGTATCTAGTCTATTTAATTAAATATCTTGATCAAATTAAGACTTTAAAAGTCTTAACTAATTTATCCTCACACTATTTAGTTAATTAATTGACTTTATTAAAAGTCAATTAGTTAACATTAACTTATAACTAACTAAAGTTAGTTATAACTTATTTCATAACTAAAGTTGAGGATATTAAAGGAGATCAAGAATTAATTTGAAGATAGAAGCTTAACAATTATTGAAGATTGAATTATTTTCTAAATATAATCATTTATCTCTTCTTTCTATGCAATTTCTCTAAGATGGTACAACTTTTGCAAAAAGTCTCAATGATACTTTATCTAGTTATTGAGTAATCACTTATGTAACATAGGTATATCTAGTTATATTTGTCATCTATTATTGATTATCTAGGGTTTGATAAGTCTAATATATTTTTATGACTATTATTTATAGTATTATACACATAATTCAAGGATTAAACCTAAAAATGATGATAATTTCACCTTTTTGTGACACTTCATTGATCTATTTAATTTATAAGTTGTCCTTCCAAGTTTTGTAATGAAGGATTATTGGATTTCCCATTTAAAATTTGTTATTTATGGTAAGATGACTCTCATTTTGATACTCACAACTCTTTTATAAATAATTAACTGTATTTCTAGTATAATAGACTTTCAATTTTCTTTTAGATATTTTCTCTTGTTGGATACTTTAATTTATTATCATGTTTTAAATAGTTGAAGTTATTTTCTTAAGAGCTTTTGTTACTTTATAAACTAGTAGAAATTTTTTAGTTTAGTTCTTAATTTAAATCTATTCTAGTTTTACTTTGTTATTAGTTTTGTTATGTATATTTTTCCTAATCAGGTTTATAGTTTGCTTTTCTTTTTAATTAATTTAGTTTTAATCATCTTTAGTTTGTTTAATTTTCATTATTCTTGTAGATTGTTTTAGTTTCTTTGTTTTATCTTAATTTCAGGTTTTTCTTTAGTTAACTATTTTATTTTTTTTAAGTTTTAGTATTATCTTGATTATTTGTCATTAGAATAGTTTAGATTCTTTTTAAAGGTTTTCTATCTTAGTTTATTAATGTTTAGGTTTATTTTTGTTTTTAGATTTTCTTTTTCTTTTGGTATTCTTTAGTTTATTTTCTTAGTTTAGTTTCTTTCTTTTTAGTTTCTTTTTTGTTGGTTGTTTATTTTTTTATTGTTTTTTCCTTATCTCTTTCTCTCTTTTCATTTAATATTTAAATCATTGAAAAATAAGTAAGTTCATTTCAATACATACATACATACATACATACATACATACATACATACATACATACATACATACATACATACATACATATATATATATATATATATATATATATATATATATATATATATATATATATATATCAGATTTCTTTTCTTCAAGGGATTGTCTAATTAATAGGTTTTCTCTGTTGGATAGAATAGATTATAGATTCTATTTCTAACTGATTCTTATTTATATAACATATTTTTTATTGTGAAAATAAAATAAGTTACTTATATAACTTATTGATTATTTTCCCAAAAATTATAATAAAAACCCCCTCACATCTTTAGGATCTTAAATGAACCTTTATAACACCTACGATTAGACTGGTATGATTCTAATTTGACCTTTGAAATAGGAAAAAAGGTTGATTCATTGACATAATAATTTCCATCATCAACAAATTTGATGACTTCACTGGAAAAACTCTTTTAGAGTCTATTTTCTTTGCTAATGGCTGTTGGAGGTGAACAACTTCATATTATTCAACCTATTATTAATATAAAAGAAGATCATGTAAATATTGCTTTTAATTTGACATGTTTTACTTGGTATAATTATCTTGGATACCTTTCTCAAATTATTAAAGTTATCAATGAAGAATTATAAACTAATAATTTTAAAATTGATTGGTATTCTAATTTAACACTTGAGACTCAACAAGATATAATCAATTTTAATAGGAGAATCAAAGAAAATAGAGTAGAAGTGTTAGTTGTTAATCCTAATCTTAGAATTTATTATCTTTCTGACTCTTTTCTTTCTGATGATTTTGGTGAGCCTATTGCAAGTCCTTTGACTAATCAATTTTTAAGTTAGGAAAATTAGGTACAAAATAATCATCCATCTCAAATAGAATTTGCTAAAAGTTATAATGGTAGATCAGATTGTCAAAAACCCACCAATCAGGACCCAATTAGAAGGAAGTCAACTACAGGGAGAACAGTTAATACCAAAATAAAGATTAGAGGATATCCTTCATGGATTGTATAATAAAAGAAAAATAGAAGAACTCACAGAAGTTTAACAATAATTTTAGATAGCTATAGCTTGGATTTATACAAATCCAATCAATGTTGAAAATCATCCAGGTAAGCTACCTTCTCTTAAAGGATTAAATATAACAATTTTTTTTGGTTCTACTAGAGAATCTTGGGAAGATCACTTATAAGCCTTTAGATTATTTTTTCCCACTATTGGAAGAACTAATTAGAAGATTTATTTAATGGTTTTTTCATAAACATTAGAAGGAAAGGCTTATCAAGCGTTTGTTAATCTACCTACAAAATTGATTGATAGTTGAAATGATGTAGAGCAATGGTTAGAATTGTTCTTTGGTAAATACAAGGAATATTTTAATTTAGTTAATGACGTTTCAAATATTTCATTAGATATAGGGTAAACCATGTATCATTTTATCTCTAGATTCACCAAGTTACATCAAAAAATTCCAGGTAATCTTAGGCTTTTTAAAAAAATGTCTAGACTTTATTTTTGCAATTCTTTACCCCTAAAATACAAAATAACATTAGAGGATAAAGATATACTTGAATATGATCAAACCATAAAATTTTGTATTGATTATTAAAAAAAATTGAAACATGTAGGTTTTAAAGATAGATCTACCACATGTTTGAATTTAGATAATGCTGAAATATTAAAAGTAATTCAAAGTTTAGGCAATGAACTGGTCATTATTAAGGCACAACTTATTGATAAGCCCCCTTCTTCACATAAAAATTTTAAAGATGATAATACTGCCTATTATTGTAATGTATGTGAGCTTGATCATAATCTTGAAAACATGTCAAGTTGTTATTAAGTTTTAAAAATATCTATTACATGGAAAAGATAAGATACCTGAAGATTCAATATATAATGTAAATTCTCTTGATGATTATTTGAAAAAAGAAAATATTTATGTTATAAATACTAGGAATAAATATTATGAAGTTCCTAACAATAATAGATAAGCAAATGATAAACCTCATCTATATGATAAAGGTAAAATAATTCATAATAATAAAGATCAAAATGATCAAAATATTCCTTTTACAAATAGATATAATAGCACACAGTATTAACATTATAAATATAATAATTTTAGATAAATAGATGTTAAGACTTACAACATAATTGATGATTTTTCAACCATCAAAGCTGAATTTTCTTTATTGCAGGCTACTAGTCTTCCTGGAAAATTAGACAAGATTAATGAGAAAGTTAAAAATCTAAAAGCTAATCTAAGTATACAAGAGGAAAAGAATTTTGAACATATCTATGCTCAATAGTTTGATCCCCATACTGATTATATTCCCTTTTTTTATGTCACAGTTAAGATTGGCAATAAAATAATTCATAATTATATTTTAGATACTAGTGCTTCAAAAAATATCATGCCTAAATGTATTACTAATCAATTGGGTATTTCTTATGAAGCAGATAGCAAAAAACTTACTAGTTTTGATGCTAGACAAACCAAAAGTTATGGTAAGTTTTGTGGCATAGTTATTAAGATTACATAGGACAAGCATATTAGATGTATGACCAATATTCAGGTCTTAGATAATCTTAGTAACTATGCAATGTTATTAAGAAGAGATTGGTCAAAAGTAACAAGGGTGTTTGTTGGTAAAGATGTGACTTGGGTTCTAGTCAATAATGAGATTGTGTTTATTAAAAGAGAGGATTTTTTGGTAATTTGATTGAATCTCCTTCTTCATCTAATATTTCTTACATAGAAATAGGTATTGGGACTTATGACTTATTGATTGTTGATGAATAAAAAAACTATCATGAAAAAGTATTTAAAAGAAACCTTTTATGGTCTCCTTACTTTGATGGAGCTTGTTCTCAACAAGGTAGTGGTGTTGGTATTTGTCTCATATCTCCCATTGGTAAGTTATTTTTTTGTGCTTACAAATTGTCCTTTGACAATACTAATAACACAAAAAAAATTGGAAGTGTTATGTTTGAGATTAGAGAAAGCTATAGAATTGAATGTTAAATATTTTAAAATCTTTGGAGACTTAGAGTTGATAGTAAGATAGATTTATAAAATCTATAAAACCAATCAAACCTATTTGCATCATTACACTTAGAAAGTTTGGGCATTAATTGAAAATTTGAACCCTTCAATATTACTCATGTTATTAGAGAATTTAACATACGAGTAAATAAACTTACAATTTATGATTCTAATCCTACTTTAAGTGAAGTTTAACCCACTATTAATTTTCCCTTAACTAAAATTTTCCATCCCAAGATTCATGATTTAAAGGATAATTGACCAGTTTTCAAATTTAATAAACATATAGATTCATTTCTCAAAGGGAATTACTTTGATCATAATGACTATGTACTTAATTATGGAGATTATTTACAACTAAGTTCTAACAAATTATCTATTGGTTTAGTAAGTTTAGAATCTATGTTTTCACCTAATGACCTGCCCAAAATTATGAGATTTAAAGAGACATCAAAGAATATCATAGGTGAAACTATTCCCATAAATTTAGGCATTAAATATGATCCTAAGTATGTCTATTTAGGGATCCAAGTAAGTGAAAATGAAAAAAGTTAAATTCATTAAATTTTTTAAAGAGTTTATGGATATATTTGCATGGTCTTATAAGGATCTTATAGGTTATGATACAAATATTATTAAACATGACATTCCAATTAAGCCATGTATCAGATCTATGAGGTAGAAAATATGAAATGTTAGCCCCTTGTTAGAGGACACCATTAACAAAGAGCTAGATAAAATGATTGATGTTAGTGTCATTTTTACTATAGCATATTCTGATGAGTGGCTAATTTAGTACCTATAAGAAATAAGAAAGATGATATTAGACTTTGTGTATATTTTAGGGATTTAAATAAATCAAGTGTAAAAGATAATTTTTATCTACCTAATATAGATCAGATTTTACAATAAGTTGCAAGATCTAAAATGATGTCTTTATTAGATGGTTTTTTAGTTTATAATCAAATCTTTATAAATCTTGATGATAGGCACAAAACTAATTTCACCATGAGTAGAGTCACTTTGTCTTATAATCATATGCCTTTTGGTTTAATGAATGCAAGAGCCACTTTTCAAATGGATATGCATGTCACTTTTGATTATTTAATAGGCATAGTCAGTCAAGTTTACTTAGATGACCTTACTATTCATTCTAAGAAAAGAAATAAACATTTATATCATCTTCGTAAAGTTTACAAAAGATGTATAAAGTTTGGCATTTATCTAAATCCTAAAAAGTCTATTTTTGATGTAACTGAAGGAAAATTGTTAGGAAATATAATTTCTAAAGAAGGTATTTGTATTGATCCTAAACATGTTAAAGAAATAAATGAATTACCTCCTCCCAAAGATTAGTTAAGTTTAAGATATTTCTTTGGTAAAATAATTATGTTAGGAAATGTATTTTTGATTTTTCTAATAAATTTGACCCATTACAACTATTATTAAAGAAAGATAAGATTTACATTTGGGATGAAAATACTAATTTATCTTTTAATTATGTTAAGAATGATATTGCAAGTGCACCTATCCTTTCCAAGCTTGATTTAAATAAATCATTTATCCTTTACGTTAATGCCAAAAAATATATATAGGAGATGTAGTTACTCAAGAATTTGAAAATAATGAGGAAAAAGCTATTGGTTATATGAGTCAAGTCTTAAAAGATACAGAAACTAGGTACCCTCTCATTGAAAATTTTGTTTTTTCTTTTATTTGTTCATTAATTATGTATAGATATTTGGTAATGGGAAACAAATTTCTTATGAAATCTAATGTACCTATTCTATCATATCTTTTTAAATAGACAACTATTCATGGGAGACTCGCTAAGTGAATTTTGTGTATTCAAGAATTTGACCTCAAATTTGAAACATCAAAAACTATTAAGGGAAATGAATTAGACAAATAATTAGCTAAAAATACTACCTCAAACATTAATGTTTTAGTTCTTTCAGTTGATGTAAAGTTAAATGCAAAACCACACTTTAAAACTATGAAAGTTGTTGAATTTATTAAGAATTTTAATTTTGGACATGAAATAAATGAGTGGGACTATTTGCTGGCTGAAGATGACTGGTATCATGATTTGGTTTATTATTTTCAAAATCAATCTTATCCTAATAATTTATATAAAAATAAAGATGTTCTTTACATTTAAAATCATGAAATTTTTATTTACTAGAGAACTTATTTTATCATAATCATGATGGTATTTTACTAAGATTCCTTACTCATAATCAAACTCAAAAATTTCTTAGGGGTTGTCATAAAGGAAACTGTGGTGGACGTTATGCTACAAAAACAACACCTTATAAAATTTTAAGAGCTAGTTATTATTGGCCCACTTTATTTCAAGATGCATATAAATTGGTTCATTCTTGTATGTTTTATCAACTTTTTGTCAGAAGGGATAAATTACTAGCAATACCTTTGAATCTTGTTATTCCTATAAATCCTTTTACTAAATGGTGCATGGATTTTATTTTAGACATTCATCCACCTTAATTTTTAGGTCATAGATACATTTTGACAACCATGGGTTATTTCACCAAATGGCTTGAAACCAAAGCTCATAAATGTTCAATGACAGGTGAAGTAATTTCATTTTTTTAAAATCACATTTTCTCTAGGTTTAGAGATCTATATGAAATTGTTTCTGATAATGGACCACAACTTGTTTCAAGTGAGTTCTTAGAATTTTAAGGAAAATATTATATCATTACTAGTCATTCATCAAAATATTATCCACAAGGTAATGGACAAGCTGAGTCCACTAATAAAAATTTGATTTCTATTATGAAAAAATTAGTTTATGATAATAAAAGGCATTGGCATCTTAAGATTTTTGAAGCCTTATGGGCTGATAGAATTATTGTTAAATTAGAAACTGGTTATTTTCTTTTCATGTTAGCATATGGATTTGAAGCTACTTTACCTATAGAACTTCAGATTTCATTGGTAAGGACTACCTTATAATATACAACTAAAGATACAAATTTAATTGAACAAAGGTTACATGATTTGATAGAACTTGATGAATCCAAAGTAATTGCACTATAAAAATTAGAAAAAGCTAAGTAAAATTTAAAGAAGTTTTTCAATAAAAAAGTGTCTATTAAAATTTTTAAGGTTGGTGATTTAGTATTATATTGGGATAAAGCTCATGAAGATATTAGAAAACACCAAAAATTTGATGCATTATGGCTAGACCTTATATAATTGCTATAATTTTTGGTAATAACACTTTTCATCTTACAGATCTTGAATGAAACTGGCTACATTATTTAGTAAATGGTCATCATCTAAAGTTATTTCATGATTAGTTGTTCATTTATTTTCTTTTTCTTTTGTTTTCTATTTTTCTTTTGGTTTATTTTCCTTTTCTACTTTTATTTGTTTTCCTTTTTTTTCTTGTTGTTCTTTGTTTTTTGTTTGATAAATGAAGTATTGTGGGATGAGATAGATCACATATGAAGGAAGAGTACAAAAATATATAGAGAGTGTTGTAAGTATCATTCATTGTTAAAGATATTCTTACAAATTTAGACTCATAATGACAATATGACTGATTTATATTTGATTTTAAGAGTGTTACTTCATCTTTAGATTTTATTCTTAAGACATTTGTAATTGTTCATGCATCCAACCTAAATTTCCTTATTAATTATTTTCCCTTTCTTCATGCCACACTAGCTGAACACTTCATCCCTTGATAAATTCATCATTTAAGGGGTTCACGCTTAGCTACTTGAGAAATAATTTTCCCATATCACAATCTCAAGGAAAAATCAATATTATATTTTATAGGAAAATCTGTTGCTAATCAAATTTGTTTTACAAAATTGAATAACAATGTCACTAATATTATGCTTATTTTTGACACCCCTCCTAAATTTTCAAATCTATACTTATTTCCATAGTGATGACTCTGTCATAAATCCTAAAATTATGTCAGGGACCCTATTGATTGATGATATTTGTAGATGCATATTTTATTATGAAATTATAATGATTAGCTGATTTTATTTATGGTTCAATGATTTTAGAAAGCATGATGGATAAATGAATAAAATGTACATATATGTTTTAGCTTATTTGACAGTTGTAGTAAACTTAATTATCTCAGTTCTTAGTCATTTTGATGATATATTTG
The DNA here is from genome assembly GCA_037957365.1 of Torreya grandis. Classification (NCBI taxonomy): domain Eukaryota; kingdom Viridiplantae; phylum Streptophyta; class Pinopsida; order Cupressales; family Taxaceae; genus Torreya; species Torreya grandis. Next base: position 404,566 of record JARHVA010006332.1, read on the forward strand.
AAGTGATATTACAAATTTAGTTTAAAGTGGAAGGTTTAGTTTAACTTTGATGGTTCAGAAGTACTCAGTTGATTGATCCATTCTTGTATCAATTTATTCATGAAGTTTAATTGGTATTCAAGATTTGAGTTAATTATTTCATTTGGTTTATATGCTATTTTCAGTTGATATATTTATTGAAATAGAATAAATGATGATTTTATGGTTGGGATTTTTGAAATATGATGTATTCCATTAGATTTGATTGTTTTTTTGCACTCCATCAACTTACAAGTCATTTTTATTACTTTATTGTTCAAATGCATAGTCATTTAATTAGCATTCTAAGTTAATTGTTCAAGATTCAAAGAATAATCAAATTGACAATATTTGGTTGATGAAAAGTCTTTTGGAGAACATAATTATCATTGTCATGATAATTTGATTACCTTCACTTGATTAAGGTGTCTTGAAGTATTCTAATGGTATTTTTGGTAACTATATTCATTATTTCCTAAGGTCATGATAACTAAACACATAGTATTAAAAATTTAATTGGTTTTGACATGACTTGTGATAGATATTAAGGGGCATGTATAGTTTTAAAGGGTTTGTTTGAGGACTTAGGTTAATCAGTGATTTTGATAATAAATGATCCTAAGGCTCTAATGTAGCATGGTTTTTAGTTGAGTTGGCACCTAATGGGCTTGGACCCATTAAAACATTGGTCAAGTTAGCATTAGAATTAACTGTTTAGAAGTGTGTCTCAATGCTTTGATACTATGATGGATTTGGTGGTAAGATTAGCATTGATTGCCAACTGATCTCCTTGAGTTACAGGACTTGGTGAAGGTTTTGGCACGAAGGTTCATAGGTTGCTAAGTTGAGCAAGCCATAAATTTTTTTAGAGGAATCACTAAGTACATGATTGTTAAATGTGAACCAATGAGAAAATAGCACATCACTTGATTAGTTATGGATTAGAGGGTAGAAAATACAAAGTTAGTTTTCTTTATTCATTGTCTCAATTTTTAAGCTTAGAGTAGAAGTGAGGTTCTAATGTGATGTCATTCGAGTTGTAGAGAGAAGTTGAGTGTGAATTGTGAAGAGTTTTGGATTAAAGGTCAGGTATGCATGTTTGATTTTCTTGTGGAAGTATGATTCTCATCAAAAAAAAGGAAATTATTTATGCAGCTTGGAATCTAGATCTCTAGTTAGTTTTGGAAGTCTGAAAGATTTTGAAAGTTCTTGCATGCAAATATGAGGTTGAATTTTGTTTTTTAGGTGATAATTTTGCATGGATAATGATCTTTGATAGTTTAAAATTTTGCATGGAGAAGTTTCTATTGGTTTGAATAGGTTTATTTTTGAAGTTTTTGATTTTGGGTCTCATGTTCCTATCATGGGTATTTTGCATACATTTTTATATGGAAATGATATCTTTTAGTTTGATGTTTATAAGTCAAGATAATCCCTGCATGTGAATGAATCTAAAAAATTTAGCATGCACTCATTCTCAGTATTTTTCAAGGGAAATTTCTAGTCATGCTTTAAAGGTCTCTTGTATTAGGTTTGTCTTAAAATATAGAGTTATCATACAAGGTTTAGATTTAATTTCATATCAGGATATTTTATGAAAACCCTTCTCAATTTGTAGAAATTCCTTGTTCTGGGTGTTGAATAGAATGGAGGTTTGAGATTTTAACATGAGATTCAATGGCAGTATGTAGAATGGTTCATTATTTTGATGATTATTTTCATATTTAGGGTTTTTTATTTCTTAGTTTATCATATGGTTGAATTTGTGAGGGTTTATCCAAAGTGGTTGTGAATTTGGTTTTAGAATTAAAAGAAGCATGATGATATATAGTTATTTTTAGAATTATGTGTTAAGTTTTGATTAATTGCATGAATTTCTTGTGAAAATTTTTGGTTCATATAGATGACTATCATGAAAATGATTTTCTGCAAGTTATGGTATTTTGAGATTAAATATGTTTTCAATGTGAGAAAATGTTTAATGAATATGAAGTTGTGGTATATATAGAGGTTTGTAATGAGATATAGATGGAAAAATTTAGTTTGTTGTGTTTTAATATGTTGATAAGTTTTAGTAATGGATTTAAGTTTCAGATATAGATTCTGGTTAACATATTAAAACATATCTAGCATCAGTTGGGTAGTTTAAATCAATGTATTATATGATCAGTTTGCAAATTTAAAAATAGTTGAGTATGGATAAGTATACATAGGTGCTCGAATGGTTGAAATTAGAATTAAATTTTCTCATATTTAAATCATTTAAATAAATATTGTTAATATTTAAATGTAGTGATGTAATATATTTTTAGATTTATGTTACAAATATAGTCATGGTATCAAATTTTGAATTTTGACACTTCTTTCAGATTGTTTATTAATTCAATATGTCTGGGTGGAAACAACCAACTAAAAATAGTAATGACAGAGGATGGGGACAAATGTCAGTTAGAGGTGGTTAGTCTAGTCATAACATAAGTTATAATAGGGCTAGTTTTTATGATGGATGCTTTGGGTCTATATTTCTTAGGGGCATAAGGATGTCTATTCATTTTTATGCATCTAACCTAATTTTTGGAATGTTCTGAACACTTTTCCTTTCCAAAGAGGCTATGGTGATTATAGAGGCTATAAAGGTCATACGGGTTTTCAAGGTCAAATATTTAGAGCCCATTCTCAATCTAAAATTAGTTCTTCTCATTTCCTTGAGCATCATCCTGAGCATGATCCTTGTAATTGTAGTCCCTATTTTTATAGGAGAACTAGTTGATCAACCACTTCCAGCCAATCAACTTCCCAATAATCAACCTAAAAACTAGCTTGATAAAGAAACAACTCATGCCAAGGACCTTAGGAAATTGGTCACTCTTTCAAACACACTTGCCCCATCTGATACAAATCTTCGTGGAAAATGTAGAAAGTTAAATCTATCAGGAGCACATAGTGAGCCTATTTTTAGGCCTGAGGGTTGAATTTGGGAGTCTAATGTATATTAATAGAAGGAAAATGATAGACATTCCTAACTAGGTTGTTGAAAAGAGTTATGCCATGAAAAGAGCTAAACTTGAAGCATTTATTGAACTCAGGAGGATTAAGAAGGTTAAGTTAGAATTTGATGATGATACATCTGATAAAGGGACTAGATTGTTTCCTTTCCCTTTTATGGAAATGGAATATAATGTTTGTCATAATTATCAAGACAAACTAATAAGTGAAGTTTTATTTGAGTCAAATGATTATTGGCCATCCAAGGGATAATTTATGTTTAAGTATTTAAACTTTTCATACAGTTTGATATTTCAGCATGATACTTCCATTTTGATAATTTTTAGATATCTGGTATGATCATTAATTCAAATTTTGGTATGGTTATATATGCTTAAGTTTAATTTAACGCATTATAATTTAAACATAAGTGGGATTTATAAATGCTTTATTTATTATTTTATGATTATTATGTATCCTACTATATTATTAATTAATTTGGGTCCCCACCCAATAAGGTTAGTACTTAGTCCATTTAATTAAATATCTTGATCAAATTAAGACTTTAAAAGTCAACTAATTTATCCTCACACTATTTAGTTAATTAATTGACTTTGTTAAAAGTCAATTATTTAATATTAACTTATAACTAACTAAAGTCATTTATAACTTATTCATAACTGAAGTTGAGGATATTAAAGGAGATCAAGCATTCATTTGAAGATAGAAGCTCAAAAGGTATTGAAGAATGAAATATTTTCTAAATTTAATCATTTATCTCTTCTTTCAATGCAATTTCGTTAAGATGGTACAAATTTTATAAATAGTCCCAATGGTACTTTATTTGATGGTTGAGTAATCACTTATGCAACATAGGTATATTTAGTTATATTTGTCATCTATTATTGATTATCTAGGGTTTTCTAACTCTAATATCTTTTGATGAACAATCCTTTGCATAGAATTCAAGTATTCAACCTAAAAATGATGATCATTTCACCTTTTCATGATACTTCATTGATCTATTCAATTGTTGAGTTATCCTTTCAAGTTTTGTAATGAAAGATTATTCAATTTCTCATTTAAAATTTGTTCTATAAGATAAGATGACTCTCGTTTTGACACTTGAAACTCTTTTGTAAATAACTAACTCTATTTCTTATATAATAGACTTTTAGTTTTCTTTTATATCCTTTCTCTTGTTAGATACTTCAATTTATTGTCATGTTTTAAATAGTTTAAGTTGTTTTATTAAGAGATTTTATTACTTTATAAACTAGTAGTAATTGTTTAGTGTAGTTATTAATTTAAATCTATTCTAGTTGTACTTTGTTATTAGTTTTGCTATCTATATTTTTCATAATCAGGTTTATAGTTTACTTTTACTTTTAGTTAATTTAGTTTTAATCATCTTTAGTTTGTTTAATTTTCATTATTCTTGTAGACTATTTTATTTTCTTTGTTTTATCTTAATATTAGGTCTTTCTTTAGTTAACTATTTTAATTATCTTAAGTTTTATTATTATCTTGATTATTTGTCATTAGAATAGTTTAATTTTTTTTAAAGGTTTTATTTCTTAGTTTATTATTATTTAGTTATATTTTTATTGTTAGATTTTCCTTTTCTTTTGGTATTCTTTAGTTTTTTTTCTTAGTTTAGTTTCTTTCTATTTAGCTTCTTTTCTACTTGTTTGTTTATTTGTTGTTTCTTCATTAGCTCTTTCTCTCTTTTCATTTAATATTTAAATCATTGAAAAATAAGTAAGTTCATTTTAATAAATATATATATTTAGAATCATATTTATATTCTTCAAGAGATTGTCTAATTAATAGGTTTTCTCTATTAGATAGAATAGATTACAAATTTCTATTTCTAACTGATTCTTATTTATATAATAGATTTTTGATTGTGATAATGAAATAAGTTACTTAAATAAATTATTGATTATTTTCCTAGAATTTATAATAAAAAACCCATCACATATTTAGGATATTTAATTAACCTTTATAGCCCCTAAAATTAGACTGGTATGATTCTAACTTGACCTTTTCAATAGGTGAAAGGGTTGATTCATTGACAGAACAATTTCCATCATCAACAAGATTCTCTTGAGAAAAATATGAATAATGAGAGGTCTTAGGTGCATGATTAAATTGTTTTAATAACACATTTTCCAAATTACACCATAATATCCATCAATTACTATATCATTCCAAGTAAAACTAGCACCTACAACCACCTCAATTAGACTAGGCTTAACATAATGAAGTTGAGGAGAAGGTTATATTTCATAAGACTGTAGAGATTCTTATGGGGAATTAAGTTGTTAGTGATGCCAAAGAGACTTAGATAATCTATGTAGGAGACCTTGACACTCACTCAAGAATAGCCTAACATAGAATAGTCACCTATAGTAGTACCATACCAAGACAACAATCAACGTGTGAGGTCAAAACAAGAAAAGCTATAAGACGTAGGAGTTTGTATCATTGTTTACTTGAATCAAGATTAAGGGGTGGAAACCCACATTAAAGAGGAAATTAAAACACCAATGTTCAGAATATACAAGAAATCAACATAGTATCATACACTAAAATACCATCTATAATGATATTACCTTGGCCTAGATAGTGGTTGAACTAGCAATGGGATTCAAGGTGATCGATAGTGAAGGAGTCTATGGGAGATAATAAAAACACTTAAAAATAGTTGTGATGACCACTTTCTCATCTAATTATCCACTTCACCTACTTCAACAAGGTGATAATGGCATGTGTATGCAATCAGATATGCATCATGTCTATAAATCAATCTTGGCTTAAACAAGATAGAGTATACCTATACTTATGATTGGGAATGCATTTTTTAAGTGGGGGAATGACCAATATGGGGATATATTAGACCTAATTAAGGGATCACTTATCATAATACACCATGGTAGGAAGGGTTCTAAAGCTTGCAGTCTAACACAATCATGCAACAAACCCTAAAAGAGTCATAAGTTTAATGTTTAATCTATTCTAATAAAAAAGAAAGTAAATCTAATCTAGTGAACACCAAATACTATGTTGAAAAATGGGGGTTAGAAAAAAAATAAACTAAACTAAACATGCATAGAAGACATATACTCATGTCAATGTATATGGAATACTAATACATGGAAGAAAGAAGCACAACTACATTATCTATCTACTCTTACAAAGGAGAAATAAAGTTAAGAATACTTACCTTTAAAGATGAACCCATTGAGCCTCAACATATCCCTTGGCCAAGGTGATTTTCAAGAGATAATTGTGGCATGTAAGGATAATAAATACAAATCAGCTCTAGGGTGCATAACCTATCTATGCATCTAAAATACTTCTCCATAAGACAAAATCCATATCTCCAAAGAAAGTATGGAACCCTAAGATTTATCCCTCAAGTAGAATGGTTAATAATCATATGTTTATTTACAGTTATTATTATTTTATTATCTTTTTAAAAATGGTTATAAATTAACTTGTAAATATAGGCAAATATTTCCCTAAATTCTTCCAAATATGTTAGTTATACAGGGTTGACCCAGTTGACCCTGTATGTTTTTAGGGGATAATTCACTAGGTCATATGCTAGGTTAACTAAAGGGATAATAAATATCCTAATTAAAAATACCCATAAATAGTAAAGGGTCAACCTAGTCAACCCTATATAGTAATCAGAGGTTGAAAATTGTATAGGGTCGACCCAATTGACCTAGTATAGTCAACTAGTGAAAGGGGGTCAAGCAAAAAAAATGAGGATAAAGAATGAAACATGTTTAGAATATGTACAATAGAGAAGAATAAAATTAAGGTAAGTGGTTTTAGGAGATAAGTGTGTAGATATAAAGTGTTAAAAGGGACAACAATCTTTTGAACCACCAATGGTCTACCCACCCCTTTCCTAATACACCCCTTAGGGCATGTACTTAGAAAGACTAAGAATCGATGGGTTCTTGTAAGATAAAAAGTGTTAGTAATAAAAAAAATTGAAAATAATATGTGTATACATGTGCCCCAGTCGAAGCTCATCATGTGTCATGTAAGTGCAACACAAAATGGTGCTTCAGGAAATAGAATATGATAACACACAATGTTGATGCTAAGTAAAGTGCAATGAGTAGAAAATAAGATAAAAGAAAGGATAGAATTAAAAAACACATAAATTTACTTACCTTAGTATTTTATATAAAAAATTAGACTACAAGAGATGTGAAGTGTCCAATGTGAAGAATAATAGGCAAACTTGTAGAAGTTAGTTCAAAAACAAAATAGCTAAATATCAAAAAAATTGGAAAATAGGCATATAATAGTGTAAATGATTATCTACATCAGCATGGATCTAATGTATGTTATGGTTTTAAAAATAGATGAGTGAAAATGAAGATATAGACAAAATAAGGAATTTGTAAGAAAATAATTGAAGAATTTGAATTTTGAAAAGTGTTTTTTAATAAGGGAAATGAAAGTCATTTTGTTATTTTGACTTGTGAAAGAGAGAGAAAAGAGCTCTAGAGACCAAAAAATACATAATGGTGAGAAGGTGATAAGATAGATGAGGAGGGGCTCTAGGAGTGGTAACAGGTGCACTACAAGTATGCAACTATGAATCTTATGCTAGTTTTTAAGTATTTTGTTAAATTTAGTGAATTTTTAGAAAATTTAATTTTTATAGTTTATAAGTGTTATAATAAAACAAAATTCAATTTGCTGGGTAGGAGAAACAAATTAGGAAAATGGGTTTGAAGTAATTAGGAAGAAAACTATAATAAGTCACTTTTTAGGAAAATACAAGGGGTCGATAGCTAAAAATAGTCGACACAATAGACTAAAAATAGACAAAATTCACACTACCAACCTAGCAAGTGTGTGCCAACCCTATAAATTTTGTAGACTACCAACCTAGTATACTTTTCCAACGAATCCAAAATTTCCAAAATGATAATGTAGTATTAGGGAGGGGAAAATAAGAGGGTTGACTTAGATTTTTAATTCAACTAGACTAAAAATAGGGAAATTTTGGTCAAACTAGGTTGAATCAAAATTGTACAAAAATGAATGAAAAAGGTTGAAATAATGCTAGGATGGCCTAAAATGACCAAGGGAAAAAATGACCGAATAGGCTAAAAATATGTAACAATGAATGAATTAAAGAAATTAAGGCTTGTTTTTTATTAAAATTGTAAAAAGAATGTATTTTGACTATACATGACATGGAAGATATAATAAATACTTTGTTTTTTATTAGTTGTATGTAAAACCTTTGTTATAGAGATTGGTAAATGTTTCATATCTACCAAATCTATTAGATCATCTAAACATAGGTGATAGAGCTAGGCTAGTAGTTGTAGGCCTAGGAGGGATATCTAATATGTGTAAGATTCCCCTAAGTTCAGATTTATTAGTCATTTTACTTGGATATTATGAATGATTGAGTAATAAATTTAGGTGAGAGGTGAATGGGGACATGATAGAGGTATACATCACTCTATAGGATGTGCATGCCATCTTAGGGCTACTGGTGATAGGATCACTAGTGACTACAAGCATATCAAAAATCTTGGAGGAGAGGAGAGCCTTAGCCATGTGGGCTATAGGATCAGATATGATATTAGTAGGTAGGCAAGTTAGTATGTTTAATGTATATGAATCAAAGATTCCAAATATCTAAAAAGTGGTGATAAGAATCATGACATAGTGAGTGTTATATGATAATTTGAATGGTAAGGTACTATTTTCTATGGTAGCCTTGAGTAAGATGGTTCGATAAGAGGGTGTACTATATGATCTCAACCCTATTATTTGGGTCTAGCTCATACATGAACTATATGAGGTTTTTGTCAGATGGCATAAGTTGATAAGAGCGATCATATTATTAATGGTTTGGATCTATGATATGTTTCCCATGTATTAGCTAGCTGGGTTGCCTAATGTGATTGATGATAGGTCACCTCAAGTGTAGACATGGAGAGCGGACCAGGTAGCATAGGTCATGCCCCACATGCTAGCATTATAGATAGTGAGACATGTAGACATAGTGTGGTATCTATATGGACACATAACAACTATATGGTTGAGTTAGTACATAATTTCACTTGCTACAATGAGGATAGAGGTGATTTGACACTATACTTTGTGGAGAGAGCCACATCCAATGGCATGGGTGCCAAGATATATGGACTTACCTCATCTAACAACACTAATATTGATGCCTAAGTAGTGGGCTCAGAATGTGAGAGAGATGTGGTGGAGGAAGGGACTAAGGCCACTAGTGATGAGGTCAATGCTCAAACCATGTCATGAGCAACCATGGATTGGGTGAGCATGATGGGGAGTAGAGAAAAAGGAGAGAGATGTAAAGGTAGTAGAACTAAAAATACCATCACCATATCCATAGTGAGATTATCTATGAGTATTGAGGACATGCCATTAATGGAGGTAGGAGGAGTGAGTTTAGACTATCACCATCCTTGATGACCTAGTAGGTGAGCTAGAGTAGAGCTAGATGATAAAATGGCCACTCAACCATAGGTTGAGTTAGACTTAAGCCATGATAACCAGATTTGAGTTGAGGAAGTAACCTTTAAAGGAGGTGTTAGGAGGCCATATAGATGGAGAGACTATGTGAAGAGGTCATGCAGATGGTAAGACCATAGTGTCCAAGACATATAAATGTAATAAAGATGATTAAATTATTTATTTAAGTTTTTTTTATAAAATAGAGACTAGAAGTAGATAGATATTATGAGATATGGCAGTGACCTAATATCTATTTAGGTGTGATTTTTTAGGCATAGCTGAGGATGAGGAGGAGATATGGGGGTCCCTTATGAGGGGAAAACTCCATGATGTCTTATATGAGAATTTACAACTGTATGACCCTAATACATTAGAGGAACCCAGTGTACCGTCTACCCTAGCTCAGGTGAGATGGTTAGATTAGTAAGGGAGGCATTGAGTTAGATATGAGCATAGAGATAGAGGATGAAACCACCAATAGAGATGGGTATAGAATATATATGGGTATGGTAGGCCATAGTAGATGAGAGAGCTACACATCTAGCTATAGTGACATAGATGACTTAAGAACATATGGTGTTATAGACCCAATTGAAGTAAGCACATACAGTGACCCAGATTGAGTTGTCATAATAATTGGTGCATATAGCACATCTATGGGGATAGGTAGAGGGACTAAGATCTCAGATGGCCTCATTATAGTGTATTATTCAAATGAGTTAGACTAAGACCTCAGTAGGTAATGTGTCTAGGCCATGAGATAGATAGGATGAGTCCCAACCATAGAGCTAGATCATTGTATATAGTTGTACTTGTTATATCAAAACTTATGAGATGTATATATATGATGTATCATTTTGGCATATTGATGTTGATTGTGTATGTTGTTGTTATCATGGTTGTGGTTTTGGATGCTTTGGATATATTTCTTTCTAGCACATGTATTTAGCTTTTTTGTATATACTATAGGAAATCTATGAGATGTGGTTTCTTTTCTAGCATTATTTAGGACACATGCATGGTTAAAAATAAATAGGCAAAAAGACTTGGAAAAATATAATCAATCAAAAATGTACTACACACTATTTCAAGTTAGAAATTTATAATAATAAGAAAATGACTAAGTATAAATAACCAAGGGATGGTAAAAAGGAATTTGTTCTTAAACCAAAGTGAAAGATTTTTGAACCAAATTAAAAAAAGTAAAATCATGATAAATTACATTGGGAAGTATGAAAATAATGTAATAAAATGGAAGATATGTAAAAGGGCACAAATGGTATAAAAACAAATTAATTAAGCCAATCAATTATACTATATCACATTGGGAAGTATAAAATAAAAATAAAATTGGAAAAAGACTGGTCTTAAATTGATCATAATAATTCAAGCTGGGAAGTATGAAAAAACTAAGAAATGGTTGTATTCTTACATGCACTCAAAAAATAAGAAGATAAAAAGGTGAAAATAAAAATGAAGCATAAAACATACTAAATCAAGCTGGAAAGCATGTCAATGATGTGTAACTTCATAACCAATCACATCTTATCTAATATTTGACACATGTAATTTTGTTTGTGACTTATATTATTGGAAAATTTTCTGAGGAATGTCAAGTCCTATCTGTGGTCTTACACTGCAAATCACAAAGAGAGCACCATTGGTGTGGAAAAATTAGGACAATTGGGTAATAAAGGATGTGGGTAATAGGAAGGAAAAGGTGGTAATTTATGAGGATGGTCGGGTCCTATCCATAGTCTTATAATGTAACTCATAAATGAAATCCTAAGGGGAGTGATCAATAGACAAAATAATATTTATCAAGAGGAAATATGAGGGATATAGGGAATGAAAAAGGGAGTGTAAAAATAAATACTTAGGCATCTTATGAGGAGACCTTAGGAGACAAGAGACATACTAAGGACAGGAGAAGACACTAAGTGACTAGTGACCATCAATGTACAAAGGAAACCTATTCACTATAAACATAAATATTTATAGGCAAATAAGTGTGCTACCAAGATCATCTCATGAATGTAGATTGGTACAATAAAATTAAAATGGACCTACCTGCACACAATGTGTTCCCTATTCTTCAAAAGCCCTTATAGAGCTATCAGTCTACGAGGAAGATTGGGTAATTGTATGAGAAAGTAGGTAGCACTAAAAGATTTTTTTATTCTCCTCTTCTAATCTACTATCCTACCACACCTCAAAGGACCTTGACTCTACCATGAGGCCAACTATGGAGTTTGGGCTTTGACTAGAAAAAGGAGATGTGATTTGAATCATGTCTTTTAGTGTGATTTGATTTTTAAGAATATTTTTTCCTTTTATATCATTTCCTTTTATAAAATTATTTGGATTTTAACTTTACATGGATTTTTAAGATTCCTCCTCCATACAAATTTGGAATGACCAATCATGAGAGATGTAGTGATACAAATAAATGAGATTTAGGCTAAGGCTAAAGGAAGATAAGTAATCAAAGACATAGACTAAATATGACACTTAGGATAAACAATAATGAGCATGTGATCTCAAGTCTCAACCATGTATATGCTTAGTTTTCAAAAAAGGATGAAGGGAAAAAGGAGATCCAAAGTGGACTGGTATAAAGAAAGTATAATGAGATACATTGTTTTCTAATTGATCATAAGGTAAAATGAGATAAGGACCAAAGGGAATAGGTTTTGTATAACCATGTCATAATGATAATTATCTATGAAAAATATAGATAAGGATTCAAACAATCATGAAGACGTAATAAAAGAGTTTTGAGAAGAACTCAAGAAAGAAAGAGGAAGCAATGATAAAGAAAGACAATCATATGCAAAGATAAAAGATAATATAAGAAAAAAAAAGTAAAGAATCATATAATAAAACTTTGAATTTGACATAGAATAAAATGATATAAAATATAAATAAGAATGAAATTTGATCACATGTCCAATCAAAATGTAATGTAAAGGCACCATGCATGTACTCATAAGTACTAATAAATCTATCCACACACATTATCTAAGACATCAGATAGATATATATGGAGGTGGATATGAACTGATGCTAATGTCTCATAAATCTTCAATGAAATTTTGGAAAAGACTTTTATTCTAATCTCCTCAATAGAAAAAGTAGGAATACTTAACGAATCATGCTGAGGAAAATTAAGCAAGGGGTGTTCGAGAGAATGTGTGGAAGAGAGCTCTATGGGAGATGCAAGAATAATTTTTGGAGAAGGATACATGAGTGAAGAAGGATCCATAGGCAATGGAAGTTCCACAGGTGAAGGAATCATGGGTGAAGGCACTGTTGACCAAATTTGACTTTTAGGTCAAATTGGGGCACCCCTAGTTAAAAACTTGATTTTTAAGTATTTTAAGGGGTTTAATATTTATTAATAAGTTATATAATATGTAATTTTATTTTATTAAATGATATATTATCCTTGGTCACTTGTTTTATTATCCAACAAATCCTTTTGAGTCATTTTAGGGGTCAAAATTAAGCATTTATTGAGTTATACAACCTCCTTTGGAAGTGTTCCACATGGGAAAAGGTTTTAATGTGAATTTTAACCTTTATCATGTTAATTTATATGTTTATAATTATTTTTAATTTTCATTTATAAGCTAAATCCATTCTTCTCCTTTTTCACCCTTCTTGACAAATAGAAGTGACCTATAGGTTTCTACTTGGTACATTCATCATAAGAGGTTTCAAGAACAATATTCTTAATTATGTATTATAAACTCATTTATCTCCCATTTTATGTTTGGTTTCATATTAATGGTTGTATGATTTTTTTGAAGCATTCCTAAGAAGTTGACCTTTCAAATCTGCCTACTAATCTATGTACCCTATAGGTTTTGATTCATTTTGGATAAATCCATATGATCCAATTGGTTATTATAACCCTATATTATTATATATTCCTCCTAAAATGTAATTTGTGATTTTTTTTCATTTTTTAAGTTGATTTGATAGCTCAAACAACACACTTTTTATGAGGGTGTTGATACTGAACTTGCATTCAAATTCCACCATTTACAAAATTCTTATTTATTTGAAAGGGATTTGACATGATTTAGTATGGTTTTTAACTCAAATAAATTGTCATGGTAACACCATTAATTCAAGTTTTTAATATTCAAGGTGAACAGTATTGAGTTTTGTAGTCCATTGGCATTTATAACTAGCTTTTTATCCAATTCTACGTGTAGTCATGGTGAACTATGTGCATGGGACCTATATAACATGTCAAAATAAATGTGATTAAGGTTTAAATGGGACCTTTTATAATCATGAGGTATCAGTTTATACCTTCCAATGAGTGTAAAAAGGGCACTATAAGATTCATATATAACACCTTCTCATTGTCTTCCATGGAAGTGCACCTATAAGTGCTTTGAAGGAAGTTTACACATTGAGAAGAAGATTTTTAATCTGGTTTCAAATGATTTTAAATATTTAAAATGTTTTAGTAGTTAATTTTTTTTTCAAGGCCCATACACCATACATAGTTCTAATTCACTACCTATGCACATAGTCTACATGCTAAACTCAGTCAAAGTCACTTACATGACCTCCTAATGACATCATGCTGAGGTAAATGGATTGGTGATGGTTTCAAGAATATTAAAAAATTAAGACTAAATTTGATGTTTTGAGATAGATATATAATTACTAAGAGGTCTAAATCAATGCACATTACCTATGTTATACATACTGCTTGTATTCACTAAATATCCATACCTACAGGTGGTTTAGCAGGGGTTAAGGAGCCATTTTGAAATGATAAACAAGTGATATAACTCATATTAAATACCTCAAAAGTTATAAGGGACCCTTAAATGTATTTTTTAAGTTCTATGATGGCTAAACAATGTTGAAATTCATTTACAAAATAATGATTGTGAATTTACACCCTTAATCCCCAAAATGAAGAAATAAAGGTCCATGAAAGTTTTGAAAATATAATATGACATGTATAAATGAGATATTGAGACATACAAATGGTTTTTTTTTTCAACATCTATAATAGATAAGTACTCTACAAAAAATTGAGGCCAAATGAGCAATAGAATCTAGTTTTGAATGGGTTATAATATAGCATTTGTTCACTAAAACTCATTAATGAAATCTACAGGCTTTAACTCCCAAAATTGAATCTTCACCCGATGTCACATTTAAAATACATTCCTTCATGTTAAAATGGATTTCAATGTGGAAAAAAAATATGTATAACCTAAAAGGAACCATCAAAGTAAGTTGGTATGCAATGATCGAGTTTCTTGGCACTTACAAGTGCCCCTTCACAAGGAAATACTCACCTACAGTAGCCAACAGATAGTGAGAAAAGTATGGTGTATAATGATGATTAAGGATATATAAGGTGAAGGGATAGGTTAAAAAAACATATAAAATGACTTTAAATTCTTATGGGATGATCATTTATTTTCCAAACTCTAATAAGCCTAATAGCCTACATGTCACTATTGAAAAGGAAACATAATCAGCTTGGGTGACTAAGATAGGTAGTGGGTGAATAAAATGGATCTAGGACATGAATTAAGGTAAAAAAACTAATAATTTGATTATATATCTTAAATTGGGTTATTTTCAAATTGTTTTTAGGGTTTAACTCATGCCAAGTCCACCTACAAGGGTCAGATAAATAGGGTATATAGGCAATGAGTTAAGAGCATAATATTCTTGATGCTAGAAGGGTATAATCTTGATGTAAAATGAATTATATGATTAATAAATGACATTATAAATCTCAATAAATTATTTTATATTGTTTTCTATACCTATAATGTACAAGTGTACCTACAAGTGCCTCTTCCAAATAAGAAACACAATCATGCAAAGGAAACTTAGTCTTGTCCTAGTCAAGGAGTGCAGAGAAAATATTAGAGGTTGAGTAGATTTAAAAGTTAAAAAAACATTCATTATAATATTTATATCCTAATATAACATCCATGATAGGGATACAAGATAGAGAAAGGCTCTAGCAATGCATCACATAGGCATTTTGAAGGAACCCTGTGCAGTCCTAGTTTCTAACAAGTCTATCTTAGACTTTCACACTTTTGAATGGTCTATACATATTTCCATAGGATGATTTTTTATGTGATATGTCATAAAAAAAAATTATAATTCCCTAAAATATTCATATATATTAATAAAATAGGATAAGTACCCCTTGTTTTGTCTCAAATAAGGGGTACTTCCCTTTATACAAAACTGGTAGGTTTTGGTGAGTGAAGTATAAAATATGAACTAGGGGATAATGAGACCTATTTTTAAGGTGTTAAATGTTGAAATACATCAAAATAAACATGATTAACATCTCACTAAAAAATTAACCCAAACAAGAGATTCTAAACACCAAAGTTTACAAGTAAGCTTGTCAAACACATTAGGCCTCATGCCTAAATGAGGAATCACCTTCACTTTACACATGATGTGATAATTTAAAACTATTTTATAATGTTTTTGAGGTCAATTAAAAGGTTATAAAGCTTTTATAAGGTAGATGAAACTAAATTAAGCTACTTTTTGGACCTTAGACAACATTAGTCCTGTTAGAATGGGAAAAGATCTTGATAAGAGAGTTTCAAACCCTCATATCTTCTTGAAGGATTTGAATTGGATCCAAAGGTGTTTGGGGAATTTATTAAGGTCCTTGAACATCAAATTAGTGAAATTATTTTTCAATTTGAATGTGAAACCTATATGAACAAAGTTTAAGAGTCAAACTATCAAAAACCATTGCAAACCTTGATTAGAGACGTGATGGAGAGAATAGAGTTGGAAATATAATATGATGGAATATTTTGACCATGAAACCTATTTTAACTTTTATATGACACACTTATTCTCCCTCACATTCTATTTGGTTGTATGAAATTGTATGGATAGGGGGAAAATAGGGTATTTTGACCATTTTTTGTGTTTTACAAGATACAAGAGAAGTTTTAAGATTAAATAATTTTTTTATGGAATATTTAAAAATTTTATAAATCCATATATTCATTTAATTCCTTTAATAAACTCATAAATGTCAAAACTAAGTGCTTCATCTCAGCCAGTCAAAACTAGCATAGTGGACAAGCTAGTAAAGAAGGTGGAAAACTCCAAGTGGGGTGTTTTTAAGGTGTTAATAATGATTATAAGACCATGGATGGTATTTAAAATTTTAATCAACTCCATACCATGTATTTTCATGAGAAACTAAAGCCAAATTTGAAGACAAGTGTGCAAGGTATATGAAGGAGTGGTTTTTTGGACTATAGATGATGATGGGTCACTTCCAAGTGATTCCATATAACCAAGCCTATAAAAAATGCATGTATTATTTCCTTAAAATTAATACCAATCATTATACCTGGTCCTATCTAGCTATTATACATTCAAATAGGGCCAATCATGAAGGTAGTTTTTCTAAGCCAACACAAGGAGTTTCATGCCACTTTGCAAGAGTTTGATGAGTTGTATGGATAATTTTTCTTCTTAAAATTTCATGGTTCATCACATATAATATTATAAATCATAATTAAATAATTATCTTATCTTTACAAGTGTCTTTTTGATGCTTGGAGTTCTCTCTTCTCCTCTCTCTCTCAAGTTTTATAAGAACTAGCCATTTTGGCCATTATAACTTATGTTCCACCTGAGTATGGAAAATCCCTGCTCAAATACATCCATTTAATAAATAATACTACTTAGTTTTTACCTATTAATAAATATTATTAGTTTTTTTTACTTTAATTTTGGATTTTACTTAGTGAAGACTATGGATTCCTTAACATGTTATTTCATTCTTGCATACTATTTGCAGTTGGAAAGCTTTTTATTGCAGAGCATGTGAAGTGTTCTAGGAAATGTCAAAGATTTAGTGATTTAGTGTTTTCATTAGTGTCATTAAAATTCCCTTGTCTAGTCCTCCAAGATTTTCACATTCATACATAACCCCATAATGTAACATTGGTGTGAGAAGATGAAGTTTGGAGAAGTGTATATTCAGTTTGTCCCTTGATTTCATGTGTAACATGCAACTAGTTGAAACTCATCATGTTATTTAGTGTATCACCTCCCTTAGGTTAGTTTTTTTATTTATCTCTCTCCCTTTTCACCCCAAAATTTAAGTTTAGTTGTGATCCAAAGTGGTACATCAAAGGAGCTAGCCCTATCTAGAGATTCATGTCATCCTTAGGTTACCCACAATCTTAGAGGTGTTTCCATTGTACCATTTGGATGAGGAGAGATTTTCCATCTCCTCAAGGGTGAAAATACAAGTGACAATAATTTTTTATATGCCCAATGGGACTCTTGGTCCAAGAAGTTGAGAGATTTTTGGTGTTGACTCTCAACAATAAGCCTTTGAAGATATCTATCCAAGCATCAATGGTGACTCTAAAGATATATAAGCTAGTCAAGCATCCCAAGTTATCCTTTGAATATTTTTGGTAAAATTTTTGTTTGTGTTCTTGATTTAAATGAAGTTTCATGACTAATTTTAGTGTTAATCACTATTTTACACAAGTTGGTGAGACTTTTCAAGCTTGTGCCATTCCCTATCAATATGAACAAGTTCTAGGCTAACCTTGTCATGAAGTGTACCATCCTTGTCATGAAGTGTATTAGTCTTATATCTATCCTTCTCAATTTTATGTCCCTCATAGTCACCTAGACACTTATCAACTCAATCCATTTCCACCTTCAATAAGACACTCTTAGGATATGAGAAGTACATGTTGGAGTTTGATACTCTAAGGAGATGTGGTCAATAGGTTCCTAGTCATCTTATTCATAATGTGAGAGATGAATTAAATTTGGTTAAAATATATTTGATAGCTATTGAGAGATCCAATTGTAAAAGACTCACAAGTGAGATGCTTGATGTGAGTGGCCCAATTTTTTCCTTAAAGGATAGATTAGGAGTTTATCAAAGGTAACTTCACCAAACCTATCAACCTTCATATCCTCTTCCACAAGTTCCCTATCAGCCATGTTATATCCCTGCTCATGAGCCCAATAAAGGATATCAAAGTTATCCTTTTCCTAATCAATTTGGAGAGAAAGTTGAGAAGAAAAACCTTGTGTTTGAAGCTAATCTAGATAGGCATATTGAGTTGGAAAATATGCACATGAATTAGCCCATATTAGTAGCAAAGGAAGTGGAATTCAAGCCCTCATTATCCTCTCACATTTCATCCCCACCACCTCAAAATGAGAATTATAATCATAAAATCCTAATCTGGAGTAAGATAGTGGAATCAGGGGGAAGAAAGATGATAGAAGTTTGGTTGATAAGGAGTATGAAGTTATGAATTAAGTTTATCCTTTAAAAGTTCTTCCTACTATTCCCCAAGAAAATTCTTGTGTTCCATGTCATCCCTCATGCATTCCTTTTCCTTATGATTATTCATATAAATGTCAAGAGATACTTTTACAAGAGAATATAGCCAATAAAATTGAAGAGTTAGAGGCAAAGATGAAATTTTTAAGTCAAGGTGAGATATAAGGTTTAGACCTAAGATAATATCCTATGCCTAAACACAGCCCCATCTACCCTTTCTCAAGAGAGACCTCAAGCTAAATTAAATGTGAATGAAGTGTTTTTAAAGTGTAATGAATAAAATCAATTGGTTTTATCCCAATATCTACCTCCCTTCCCTTAAGATATTTCAAAAGAATCCCCTACATCTCACTCCCAATCTGATTTTGAGTTATATGTGCCACCTCCACCAACTAGTTCGTCTTGTACACACCCCATAAAATTTTTAATTAATGTAAATATGGTAAGGGAACATAAAAAGGATTAGTTGGTTGATAAAAACTTAGAAATCTTTCTTGAAAAAAGTATAACTCCTTGGCAGCCTCATTGGACTAAGTCACAAGACTTCAAGATGCCTAGTCTTGAAGTCACAAAGAAGGAAATGGAAGATATTGAAGCCCTTGAGAATAAAATTCATGATTTGATAGATAAGAAATAATTTTAGAGCCATTAAGAGGTCCTAATAATTGAATAAAAGGTGAGACCTTGTTTTTAATCTCCTTGTTTGGTTGATAATGAAAAATGCCTTCCTTGTGTTAAACAAGTAGTTTTAGATGAATCCTTTTTGGATTATCAGAAAGAGGATGAAGGATATTATCTTGTTGTTTTCCTTCATGATGGTGATTAATATTAATATGAGTAATTTTTTAAAAAGTTTTAAAATATTTACAATGATTTTGAGTTTCTCAAGAGGTTTACTACTTCTTTAAAGTTGACTACAAGTGATGATGAGTAACATGACATTGTCCAACATGTCATAGATGATAAAGAAAATTTTATTAAGTAGAATTTGGATGATTTTTTGAATTAAATATAGTAGGATATACTCCTATTAAAGGATGTTATGATCTGATCACAAATGGAGAAGGAAATTTTGGCACTCAAGTAAGTATGCAAAGGAAAAACAACCTTTCAAATCTATTCTTTCAAGAGGCATATGCATTTTTTGATGACATGTTTGAAGTAATTAAGATGGGATATCATCATATAAATTAGTTGGTATAATCACATCAGCTCTTAAAGGATGTATCAAGCTTCTATTGGCCTCAATCTTCTAAAGAACATGAAGTTACTCCTCTTGAAGTCATGCTTACTAAAGATATACAATTTAACCATGAAATGAAGAGTGTGTTGAGGTGTGGAGCTAAAAGCTTCACCAAATGAGAGAGTGAAAAAGTTTCAAGAATTACACAGTCACTGGCATTAGTCAGGAGTGACCAACGTCATTTAGTATTTGACTAAGAGCTGCCAGCATCAGTCAGGGATCAGCTGACGTCGGTCACAGGCAGACAGGTAGGGACTGATGTTAGTCACCTGTGCATCTAGAATCTATTTTCATGGACAAAATAGAATGTTTGCATGGTAGGATTAATTGTTAGTCTTAAATCTACATCTCTATTTTAAGTAAGACTATTTTGAGCCCTTGATTAGGAGGTGCATCTAATGGTTTTGAATGCATAGCTCATGTTTCCTAATATTATATATAGGATTAGATCTTCATAGCTTATTGGAATTGTAACAATAGATTAGTACAAGAATTGTATATGTGTATCAATCCAAGTGTTGGAGTTGATTGTAATTGAGAGAGAGAGAGAGAGCTATTGAGGGAAAGAGATATGGAAAGAGATCTGTACATCTAAGAGAGGTGTGGAAGAAAAGAAGTTTCTTCAATTATATTCCTTTTGTAAAGAGTTTAATACAATTTTTTAGGGTGGTTTCTTGTATCTCTTATTGTTTGCTATTTTTTGATTCTAGTTACTTATCTTTCTAGTTTAATTCCACATTTAGTTACTTTCACATAGTAATCAAGATCATTGGTTGATCCCCAATAGAATGGTATCAGAGCTCAGGTTGACTAACAGGTGTTTCAGATCTGGTTAGTGTGTATTGATTACAGGTTACTCATAGGGATTTCTGTTTGAGTGGGAGAAGCAATGGCAGAAGAAAGTAAACTAAGAATGGAGAAGCTCAATGGTAATAATTACCAATTATGGAGAATGTAGATAGAGAATTATCTTTATCAAAAAGATCTATACTTACTATTAGGTGGAGTTTCGAGGAAGCCCACAGATATGGAAGATGAATAATGGGAAGTTCTTGATAGAAAGGCTCTTGGATCTATAAGATTGAGTCTGGCATCTACTGTGATATCTAATTTATCATAGGAAAAGTCTACAGTAGAGTTAATGACTAATTTAGAAAATTTATATGAAAAACCCTCAGCTTCAAATAAGGTATATCTTATGAAGCAGTTATTTAATTTGCAAATGTAGGAAGGTGGATCTATATCTAATCATCTTAATGATTTCCATGGAATTGTAAATCAATTAAATTCAATCAAAATAGTGTTTGATGATGAAATTAAAGCTCTATTAATCTTATTCTCTTTACCTAAAAGCTGGCATAGCTTGGTAATGGTAGTTAGTAATACTCCATCTGCTTCAAATATTTTAAAAGTAGATGATGTTGTTAGTGTAATCTTGAATGAAGAAATTCACAAGAAAAGCATAGAGGAAACATCAGGGAGCACTTTAAGTTTTGAGAGTAGGGGAAGGTAAAAAGAGAAGAGCAAGAAAGGGAGATCAATGTCTAAGTCAAAGATGAGAGGTAGATCCAAATCTAGAAATGGCAGGAAGCCACAATGCTGGAATTGTGGAAAGATAGGGCACATAAGCAAAGATTGCTGGTCAAAACCTAAAGAGGACAATCAGCATGAAGGTAAAGAAGAAGCAAAAGTTGTAGGTATTACACAAGATGCTCTTATATTCTCTTTGCATAATAATATATAATCTTGGGTTTTAGATTCTGGTGCCTCTTTTCATGCTACCCCTAATAGAGAATATTTCAGTGACTATGTCCATGTAGATTTTGGAATAGTTTATTTAGGGGATGATGAGCCTTGTAAAATTGTTGGCAAAGGAAAAGTGCAGCTGAAAATGTAGAATGGCAACACATGGGTGTTGAGAGATGTCATGCATTTCCTAACTTGAAGAGGAATTTGATTTTTGCAGGAAAGTTAGGGGATGAGGGTTGTACAGTAACTCTCACAGCTGAATCTTGGAAGGTGACCAAGGGTGCACTTGTATTGGCCAGAGGTAAGAGAGTAGGTACTCTCTATTTATGTAATTGTATCACTGATAATTCTCCTTCTGTATTATCTACTTCTTATGTGGATGCAAAGTTGTGGCACTCTAGGCTCGGCCACATGAGTGAGAAGGGAATGTCTATTCTTAAGTCAAAAGGTAAGCTTTTAGATTTGAAAAGCATAGATCTAGATTTTTGTGAGTACTATATTTTTGGGAAATAGAAGAGAGTAAGTTTTCTCAAGACTGGGTCAACAAAGAAGAAGCACAAATTGGAGCTTGTTCACACAGACGTGTGGGGACCGGCTCAAGTTGCTTCTATTGGAGGATCATAGTACTATGTCTCTTTCATAGATGATGCTACAAGAAAGGTATGGGTCTATTGTATAAAGAATAAATCTGATGTTTTTGACACTTTTAAGATTTGGAAAGCTATGGTTGAGAATGAAACAGGCAGGAGATTGAAGTGCCTGAGATCTGACAATGGTGGTGAGTTTTGCAGTCATAAGTTCAACTGGTATTGTTATATGCATGGAATACATAGGCAAAGGATGGTTCCAAATACACCTCAACAAAATGGAGTTGTTGAAAGGATGAACAGAATAGTAGTGGAGTGTGCACAGTGTATGAGGTTGCATGCTGGTTTGCCCTTAGAGTTTTAGGCAGAAGCTGTGGATACTGTAATGTACCTGATTAATAGAGGACCCTCTACAGCTCTGGATGGTGAAATTCTAGAAGAGGCATGGATAGGTAAAAAGGTAGATCTCTCATTTCTCAAAGTTTTTGGTTGTGAATCTTTTGTGCACGATGATAAGGAAAATAGAAAGAAGATGGATGCTAAGTCTATGAGGTGCACATTTATTGGTTATGGCTCTAATGATTTTGGATTCTAGTTTTGGAATCTAGGAACTAACAAGATAATTAGGAGCCATAATGTTTTCAATGAAAAAGTGATGTATAGTGATTAGCTCAAGAAGCTGAATCAATCTAGGTAGAGCAATGGAGAATTGGATGAGGTGACGGTCCAAAATGAGCTCGTAGGAAAGAATTATCACAGACAAGAAAACATAGAGACCAACGTCAGTCAAGAAGGAATTGACGTCGACGATATAGGAACCGATGTCGGTCACATAGTGACTAATGTCGGTTAGGTACGAATTGATGTCGGTCATGTGGAACTGATGTCGGCCAGTAACAGGCCTAGAGGTGACCGAGGTCGGTCACTGACAGAGAATTTGGGTGGACAGTGCATTGTGAATGAGTCTCAAATGCCCATCAAGAGGTCAAAAAGGGTAAGTAAACCTCCAATTTGATATTCCCCTTCATTATTCTATTTATTGCTTACTGATGGTGGAGAAATAGAGAGTTTTGATGAAACAATATAGGTGGAATCCAAGAATCAATGGGAACTAGGCATGAATGAGGAGATTGATTCCTTAAAAGAGAACCAAACATGGGATTTGGTTGAGTTACCAGTATGAAAGAAGACACTAAAGAAAAAATGGATCTACAGATTGAAGGAAGGTGAGAATGGACAGATGAGATATAAGGCCAGGTTGGTAGTGAAAGGATTTGCATAGAAACTAGGTATTGATTTTGGTGAGATTTTTTCTCCTATTGTCAAAATGACTTCTATACAGACTGTACTATCTTTAGTTGCTATTGAGGATTTGCATCTTGAGTAGCTTGATGTTAAGACAATGTTTCTTCATGGAGATTTGGATGAAGAAATATATATGGATCAGCCAAAAGGATTTGAGGTCAAAGGTAAGGAGAAGTTAGTGTGCAGATTGAAGAAAAGCTTATATGGCCTCAAGCAAGCTCCTAGACAATGGTATCTAAGATTTGACAAGTTTATGACTGAGCATGGCTACAGTAGATGTCAATCTAACCATTGTGTGTATTTTAAGAGATTGGATAATGGTAGATATATTATTTTGTTGTTGTATGTAGATGATATGCTAGTTGCAGGATCACACATGCAGGATATCTCTGAGCTTAAGGTGAAACTAGCTCACTCATTTGCCATGAAGGATTTAGGAGCAGCAAAGAAAATCCTTGGCATGAGCAATAAGAGAGATAGGAAAAATCATAGGTTGATTTTGTCTCAAGAGGATTATGTGAACAAGGTGTTGAAATGGTTCAATATGCAGGATGCAAAACCGGTAAGCACACCTTTGGCTAGACATTTTAAGTTGAGTAAAGAACAGTGTCCTAATTCACATGATGAGGTAGAGTACATGAGTAGAGTTCCATATGCTTTTGTAGTAGGGAACTTAATTTATGTAATGGTTTGTACTAGACCTGATATTGCCCAAGTAGTGGGAGTTGCTAGTAAGTATATGGCCAATCCAGGAAAGGAGCACTGGAAAGCAGTTTAGTGGATCCTTAGATATCTGAGAGGGACCAGTAGTAGGCATTTGTGCTATGGTGGGTCAAACACTTCTCTACATGGTTATGTAGATTCAGATATGGCAGGTGATTTGGATGGCAGGAGAAGCACCACAAGATATGTTTTCACTGTTGGTGAAATGGCGGTTAGCTAGATATCAAAGTTGCAGAAGGTTATTGCCTTGTCAACTATAGAAGCAAAATATATTTCAGTCACAGAGGCTAGCAAAGAGATGATATGGATGACATGGTTCATGGAAGAGCTAGGAAAGGAGCAAGAGAGTTGCAAATTATACAGTGATAGTTAGAGTGTAATTCATTTGGCTAAGAATTCAGCCTTTCATTCAAGAACCAAGCATATACAGCTTAGGTACCACTTCATTAGACAGGTATTGGAGGATGGTGAGTTAAAGTTGGAGAAGATCCATATAGATAAGAACCCTGCTGATATGTTAACCAAGTTGGTAATAAAGGAGAAGTTGAATCTTCATTCAACTTTTGTTGGTCTTCATGATTGAGTTTGAAGATGGAAAAGCTAGAAGATGTTGTTGTATAGGTATTGGTGCAGCTATTTGTCTCCAAGTGGGAGATTGTTGAGGTGTGGAGCTAAAAGCTTCACCAAATGAGTGATTGCAGAAGTTGCAGGAATTACACAGTCACCGGCGTCAGTCAAGAGTGACCAACATTGGTCAGGAGTCGACTAAGAGATGTCGGCATCGGTCATGGATCGGCTGATGTCGATCACAGGCAAATAGGTAGGGACTGATGTCGATCACCTGTGCATCCAAAATCTATTTCCATGGATAGAATAGAATGTTTTCATGGTAGGATTAAGTGTTAGTCTTAAGTCCGCTTCTCAATTTTAAGTAAGACTGTTTTGAGCCCTTGATTAGGAGGTGCATCTAATGGTTGTGAATGCATAGCTCATGTTTCCTAATATTATTTATAGGATTAGATCTTCATAGCTTATTGGAATTGTAACAGTAGAATGGTACAAGAATTATATATGTGTATTAATCCAAGTGTTGGAGTTGATTCTAATTTAGAGAGAGAGCTCTTGAGGGAAAGAGATCTGGAAAGAGATCTATACATCTGAGAGAGGTGTGGAAGAAAAGAAGTTTCTTCAATTGTATTCCTTCTGTAAAGAGTTTAATACAAGTTTTTAGGGTGGTTTCTTGTATCTCTTATTGTTTTCTATTTTTTTATTCTAGTTACTTATCTTTCTGGTTTAATTCCGCATTTAGTTTCTTTCACATAGTAATCAAGATTGTTGGTTGATCCCCAACAGAGTGGGCATCAGTATGAAGTATGTGAACATGTTAAAGTGGAATATATATATATATATATATATATATATATATATATATTATAGAACTATTTAAGGATGATATACTTGAGTTTATATCAAGTGAAGTGTCAAGGAATAGGTCTAATCTAAAAAACATTCAATTCAGGGAGAAACATGCTTAGCACTATGTTTCATCTCACCATGAAGATGACTCAAGAAGTTTTCCTTTTGATTATATAAATGAGGTATGATTAGTTCATATTTGTTTATAATAGTTTGTTTTTATATTCCCATAAGTTCTTTGAGCACATGTGTGTGTGTGTGTCTTATTATTTTGTTGTGTTGTTTTATGTATGCACTTGTTTTGTGTGGTTGGGGTAATCAAGTGGTCTTATCTTGATCAAAGATTGTGGTCAAAGGTTTTATTATTTGTATCAAAATTAAAATTAATCCCTAATCCCAATGGATTGATAAGGCTACTGGTCTAGTTATCATAGCAGGCATGCTACCCCTATGAGTCACCAATTTATTGACCAAATTTGACTTTTAGGTCAAATTGGGGTACCCCTAGTAAAAAACTTGATTTTTAATTGTTTTAAGGGGTTTAATATTTTTTAATAAGTTATATAATAGGAAATTTAATGTTATTTAATGTTATATTATCCATTTTCACTTATTTTATTAGCCAACAAGTCCTTTTGAGTCATTTTAGGGGTCAAAATATACATTTAATGAGTTATACGGCCTCCTTGGGAAGTATGACACATGGGAAAAGGATTTAATATGAATTTTAACCTTAATAATGTTAATTTATATGATTTTAGTTATTTTAAAGTGTCATTTTTTTTCTTAAACCATTCATCTCCTTTTTCACCGTTTTTGGCAAACAAAAGTGACCTAAAGATTTGTACTTGATACAATCAACATAAGAGGGTTAAAGAAAAATGATATTTGGGGTGTATTATACACTCATTAATATTTAATTTGATGTTTTTTTTGTATATTAATGGTGGTTTGAGCTTTATTAACCATTCTTAAGAAGTTGACCTTTCAAATCTACCTGCTAATCTATGTACCCTATAGGGTTTGCTTCATTTTGGGAAAATCCATACAATAAAATTGGTTATTCTAACTCCAAATGATTTTATATTCCTCTTAAAATTTCATTTATGTTTTTTTTCATGTTTTAATTTAATTTTATAGCTTAAACAACTCACTTTGTAGGAGGGTGTGGATATTGAAATTACATTCAAATTCCACCATTTCTAAAAGTCTTCTTTCTCTACAAGGGACTTGACATGATGTAGTATGGTATTTTCACTCTACTAAATTTTCATGGTAACACCCTTCATTCAAGTTTTTAATATTCAAGGTGAACAATATTGAATTTTGTAGTCCATTAACATGTATAGTCATATCTTTATCCAATTCTACCTATAGTCATGGTGAAGTACATGCATGGGACCTATATAATATCTCCATAGAGATTTAATTAAGGTTTCAAGGCTTGGTGTACATTTTTTAAGAATTATTTGTCATGTTATACCTTCCAATGAATGTAAAAAGTGCACTATAATAGTCATATATAACACCTTCCCACTATCTACCATGGAAGTGCACTTATAGGTGATTTGGAGGAAGTTTCCACATTGAGAAGAATATTTTAAAGTTGGTTTTAAATAATTTGAAATATGGAAAATGTGTTAAGGGATAAAATTGTTTTTCAAGGCCCATACACCATACATAGTTCTAATTTACTGCCTATGCACATAGTTTGTATGCTAAACTCAGTCAAAGTCACCTATAGGAGCTCCAGATGATGTCACATTGAGGTAAATGTCTTGGTGATGGTTTCAAGTTTTTTGAAACATGAATGATTAATTTGAGGTTTTTGAGATAGATATACAATTCTTAAGAGTTATAAAGCAATGCACTATTATACCCACTACTTGTATTCACTAAAAATCCATACCTACATGTGCTTTAATAGGGGTTGAGGAGCCATTTTGAAATGATATACAAGTGATGGAACTAATATTAAAAACTTAAAATTTTATAAGGGACCCTAACATGAATTTCTGAAGTTATAGGATGGATAA
This sequence comes from Torreya grandis, assembly GCA_037957365.1. Lineage (NCBI taxonomy): Eukaryota > Viridiplantae > Streptophyta > Pinopsida > Cupressales > Taxaceae > Torreya > Torreya grandis. Next base: position 432,535 of record JARHVA010006332.1, read on the forward strand.
ACAAATTTTAAAGTCATTTCCAAAATAAGGACTATGAATTTAGGTCCCTGATCCCCAAATGAAGAAACAAAGGTCCATGAAGGTTTTGAAAATATAATATGACATGGATACATGAGATATTGGGGAATAAAAATGGTTTGTTTTTTCTACCTCTAGCATAGAGAAGTAATCTATAAAAACTGGAGGCCAAATGAGTAATAGAAGCTAGTTTTGAATGGGTTATAATATGGCATTTGTTCACTAAAACTCATTACTGAAATCTATAGTCTTTAACTCCCAAAATTGACTCTTCACTCAATGTCACATTTCGAATCCATGACTTCATTTTTAAATGTATTTTATGGTGGATAAAAAACATGTATAATCTAAAAGGAACCATCATAAGAAGTTTTTATGTAATGATTGAGTTTCTTAGCACTTATAAGTACCCCTTCATAAGGAATTACTTGCCTACAATAGCCAATAGATAATGAGCAAAGTATGGTGTCTAGTGATGCTTGAGGATATTTAGGGTGAATGGATAAGTAAAAATAATATAAAATTACTTTAAATTCTTAGATGTGGATCATTTAAATGTTTTTCCAAACTCCAACAAGCGTAATAACCTATAGGGCATTATTGAAAAGGAAACACAATCAACTTGGGTGATTGAGATAGGTAGTGAGTGAAGAAAATGGATATAAGAAATGAATTAAGGTAAAAAAATATGTTAATTGGATCAGATATATTTAAGGGGTTTATTTTCAAATTGTGTTTAGGGTTTAACTCATTCCAAGTCCACCTATAGGGTCAAGATAAACAAAGTATATAGGCAATGAGTTAGGAGCATAATATTTTTTATTCTAGAAGGGTATAATCCTGATGTAAATTGACTTATATGATAATAAAATGACCTTATAAATCTAAATAATGTATTTTATATTATTTTACATACCTATAATACTCAATTTCCCCTACAGGTGCCTCTTTCAAATATGAAACACAATCATGTAAAGGAAACTTAGTCTTATCCCAATCAAGGAGTGAGGATAAAATATTAGAGGTTAAGTGAATTTATAATTTCAAATAAACTTAATTATAATCTTGATATCCTAATATACCCTCCATTATAGGGAGACAAGGTAGAGAAAGGCTCTAATAATGCATCACATAGTCATTTTGAAGGAACCCTACGCATTCCTAGTTTCTAACAAGTTTGTCTCAGACTTTCACACTTTTGAAGTGAATATACATATGACTATGAGCTTATTTTTTGTGTTAGTGGTCCTTAAAAATATAATAATTCTCTAGAATATTAATATATCCTTATAAAATAGGGGAAGTATCCCCTTTTTTCCTTAGATAGGCGATACTTCCCCTTATACAAGACTGGTAGGTTTTGGTGATTGAAGTATAAAAGATGAACTAGGGGATAATGAAACCTAGTTGGAAGGTGTGAAAGGTTGAAATAAATATAAATAAAAATGAGGAACACCTCACTAAAATATGTAACCAAGAAAGAGGGTCTAAACACCAAACATTGCAAGCAGGCTTGTCAAACACATTAGGTCTAATGCCCAAATGAAGAATCACCTTCACTTTCTACATGATGTGAGAATTTAAAACTAATGAATAATTTTTTTAAAGTCAATATAGAGGTGAAAAAACTTTTGGAAGGTAGATAAAACCAAAGGAAGTTATTTTTTTTACCTTAGTCAACATTAGGTCTGTTGGAATGGAAAAGAGCTTGATAAGAGAGTTTTAAACAATGATATATTCATGGGATATAGAGGATTTTGGGGAAGTTAGTAAGGTATTTTAACATAAAATTAGTGAAATTGGTTTTCAATTTGAATGTGAAACCTATATGAACAAAGCTTAAGAGTCAAACTATCAGAAACCCTTGCAAACCTTAATTGGAAACCTGATGGAGAAGTAGATTTTGAAAGCTAATATAATTGCATATTTTGACCATGAAACCTATTTTAAATCATAGAGGACTCACTCAGACTCCCTCACATGCTTTTTAGTTGTATATAATTATACAAATAGGGGGAAAATAGGGTATTTTGACCATTTATTGTGTTGTGAAGGCTATATGAGGAGTCTATAGATGAAATAAAGTTTATAGGGAAGATTTAGAATTTTTATAACTCCATATGGTTGTTTAATTCCTTTGAGAAAATATTACATGTATAAACCAAGTGCTTCATCTTAGCTAGTCAAAACTGACATATTGGATAAGCTAGTGAAGGTGGAAAACTTCAAGTGGGGTGATTTTAAGGTGTTATTAATGATTCTAAGGCCATGAAGGGTCTTGAAATTTTTTATACAATCCCTTATATGTATTTTCATGAGAAAATGAAGACAAATTTGAAGACAAATGTGTAGGGTGAATGAAGGAGGAGATTTTTAGACTACAGATGATGATGGCTCACTTCTAGGTGATTCTAGATAACCAAGCCTAAAACTAATGCATCGAGAGGAATGTTTGATGTATTTACCATTAATTACAATCATCATACCTAGTATTATTTAGTTATGAGGCATTGAAATAGGGCCAATCATGAAGGTAGTTTTTTTGAGCCAACACAAGGAGTTTCATGCCACTTTGCAAGAGTTTGATAACTTGTGTGGATACTTATTCTTCTTGAAATTTCATGGTTCATACCATATAATATTATCATGTGAAATTAGTTACTTCTCTCAAATTTAAAAGTGTCCTTGTGACCCTTGGACTTCTCTCTTCTCCTCTCCCTGAAGTTCTATAACAACTATGCATTTTAGCCATTATAGCTTATGCTCCACCTGAGTATGGAAAAGCCCTACTCATATTCATACCATTTTATCAATAATACTAATGATGTTTTACCTCTTCATGACTATTATTAGTGTGTTTTACTTGAATGTTGGATTTTACTTAGTGAAGACTATCGATTCCTTAGCATGTTATTTCATTCTTACATCCTATTTATAGTTAGAAAACTTCTTATATGGAATGTGAATGTTATAGTAAATGTAAAAGATTGAGATAGTTAGTATTTTCATTAGTGCCATTAAAGGCCTCTTTTCTATTCCTCCAAGTTTTCACATTCATCCATAACCCCATAATGTAACATTGATGTGAGAAGATAAAGATTGGAGAAGTGTATGTTTAGTTAATCCCTTAATTTCATGTGTAACATGAAACTAGTTAGAATTCATCATGTTATTTTGTGTATCACCTCCATTAGGTTAGTTTTCTTTCACTTATCTCTCTCCATTTTCACCCTAAAAGTTAATTTTAATTATGATCCAAAGTGGTACATCAAGGGAGCTATCCCTATTTAGAAATTCACCTCATCTTTAGGCTACCCATAAGCCTAGAGGTCTTTTCATTATGCCACCTTGATGAAGAGATATTTTCCATCTCCTTAAGGGTGTAAATCTAAGTGAAAATAGGAATAAGAGGTGATTAAGGGAGCATAAAATGGGATGGAACCATTGGAGGTGGATCCATGGGAGAAGAAGGAGAAGACTTCTTATGGGAATGACCTATGTGAGGAATGGAATAAGGTCCAAGAGTAGCTACAAGGTGATCCTTAAGGTGTTGTTAAAGGATGTGATAATGATCAGTGTGATGGGTGCCAAATTAGTGTCATAAATAATACACCTCACCATACTTAGGTATATATTTAGGTAGAACCTTTGAGGGAGGCATGAATTTGTCTAATAAAAGAGAGGAAGGATGCATAGTATCAAGATTATATGTCACATATAATCAATAGATATGCTTGTGGGTGATCTTAAGAGAAACACTCATAGGAGGAGGTATTATAGGAGTGGAATAAATTGGATAAGACTCATTGACCTAGTTTGTGGTAAATGGAGCCATCTTAGGTAAGGGAAGCAAACCATCACTAAGGGAAGGTGGTGATGGAGGAGGAATGGAGCTAGGATCCATGAAAGGAATAATGGGATGAGAATTAGGGGTAAGATCAATAATAAAAACATTAGGAATAGGCTCAACTATAATAGTATAAATAATAGGCTCAACTATAGTAGGATTAAGAATAGGCTACAATAAGGGCTCTACTAAGGGAGGGGTAGAATCTACATAAGGTCTAAGGAGGGTAACACTAATCTTTGGAGTGAACCAACTATGGTGATCAAGGAATATATAAAAATGGTAAGGTCTAGTCATATCATGATCCATGAGCATACTCCTATGAATATCCTAAAAAATTAGAGGTGTTGGAACCATCTCTACCCTATGATAAAGAGGAAAAATACTAAAATTAGGAATTGTAAAAGAATGAATCTAGGAAGATACATGAAAAGAGTCAAGTAAAGATGAATGATAATAGATAATATTGGTAGTATAGGCCTATACAATACCACCTAAGAGTGGATCATCTAGGGAATAACCATCATCATAATCTAGGGTGTGAATATCAATGACATAAGTAAGGATGACCTTGTGATTTCAAGAAGCTTGGTGAATAGAATGTTGAGTCTTGGTTAAGAATATAGGAATATCATCATAAGGAGGATTGAGATAATGAGTGTGTAAGGAAGTAGGAAGCTACAAGATGAGATGAGGCAAGATATCAAAAGTATTAATCTTTAAGTTAATCTTATTCAGCTCATCATCATCAAAATCTAAGAGGTGAAGAGGAATGTTCCTAATGAGTTCAGGATATCCATTATAACCTCAAGTTGAATTAATGGTAAAAATTAAGATTTTGAGACTCATGGAATGGAATTTTGGGCAAAGGTTAAAGAATATGAATCTTGAAGACACCATGGTCTTTGATTTTTTTTAAATTCTAAGGGCTAGTGTCACCCTAAATCCTATAAATGGTTACATTATGAGGAATTTGATGCATTAGAAAGTAGAAGAAGTAATGGTTCTCATATAATGAGTCCATAGCCTACCAAGAAATATGTTATAAGAAAAGAGAAATTTAAAGGTCATCACCTTCATGTGAACGGTGATAGGTGGGATGGTAATGGGAAGCCACACACAACCTAGAGGAGGCATTTTACTTTTATCATATCCTTGGTAGGTATTTCATCTAAACTTGAGATTACATTATAAATATCCAAGGTTATTAATTAAGTCAAGAGAGGTAATGGAGTTGATGAAACCCTCATCAATAAATGCATGATTAACTTAGATATTACATATTTGAACACTAATGAATAAAGGAGGATCATCCATGTGAAGCATAATCTCATTAGGAATCATAGAAGCTATGGGAAATTTTAAGGAAAGAGAAGTGTCTATAGTTTCATCAACATTGATAGACATATCTTCACATTATTTTAATATACTATCTTCAAACCTAGATAAGGTTGCCTCCCATCCTGCTAGGGAGGATGAGGAACATTCATCTCAAATAATAGTTACATAAGATGGTTTCTATGATGTGGAGAAGTCCTCATAAGCTCAAGGGATGGAATTTGGGATGGTATATTAATGAGTTATAAAATGGGATCCCACTCATCATAACCCATAATAATTTTGTTATATATAGGTGCATAATGATTAAGGAGGTCCTTAGAAGGAGAAGACAAAGTGCATTCAAATTTATGTTGATAAGAAGAATAAGGTTTAGAACAAGGTTGTAGACTATGTTGAAATGATGAATTAGATGACTCAAGTTATTTTTGAGAATTATTAGAAGTATTAGTATAAATTAGAGTATCATTAGTGTTAGAATATGAAGTAAGAGTATTTAAAATAGAATGGAAGGTGTTATCTAAGGGAGAATCAAAAATTGAATCATCAAAAGTAATAAGGTCATCTTGCCCTAACTCATTTCAATGAGTTGGAGAAGAATCTTGGATAACATAATATGTTCTAGATGAAGGACTATAAATAGGTTGGGAGTCAATAAAAGCAACCACCCTTTGCATATTAGTCATGATAACCACATTATCTTTATAAGTGGGTTCAACAAGACTTTTTACACTATTGGTGGAAGTGGTGGATTTGTCTTGATTTTCTTGAATAGGTTTATGATTAGGAAGAGGGTGTTTATAGATATATAAATGAGTGTTTTATTGATTTAAGGCTTGAGTTTTATCATGTGATTTATAATCCTTAAAATCAATTTCATAAGCTTCTTGATGCTTTCAAATGATATAATCATGATTGAAATTAGGACCAAGAAGAAATTCCATAGCTAAATTATGAAGTTGTTATAGGTCTCATGAGAATGACCCCAACTAACATGAAACCAATAAAACTTGTCAGGATCATACCAATATTTCATAGGATGGGTAGGGTTAAGATCTCATGGAAGAAGCCTAGGTAGATGCTTAAGGAATTTAGCTAAAGATAGAAGTTTATGAACATTAATAATGTTTTTTGAAGATAAGTGAGGATTGGTATATTGTTGAGAAAGAAGAGATGGTTTTGATGAAGGAGTAATAATGATAGCTTGAACATTGTGATTGGTGTAATAAGAGTCTATAACACCATCATTGGTAACATTATGATTTTTTTGTTAAGTAAGAGATTAGGACCCACAAAAGGTTAGGGTGTCTCAAATTAACACATAAGGAAATCTTGTCATTTAGATTGGTCAACAGACTCCTCATTTGTATATGGATAGAGAGTGTGGACCTAATATTGAAGTTTAGGAAAAAGGGCGTTGGTAAAGAGATCAAAAAGATTATCATCAGCCATGTTATGTTCACATTTGTTTGACAAAGTTTTCCACCTTTTAACAAAGGATTGATTAGTTTCATTTGCAAGTTAATTTCAATTAATGAAGTGGGCCAAAAAAAATTCTATAAGATCACTAGTTTAGAATTTTTGAACTAAAGCATTCACTAAATCATCCAAACTAGTAATGGAATGAGTTATAAGTTGGCTATACCAATCCAAGGCATAACCTATGATATTTTTGGCTAAGAGTTTGGTACTGGCAAAGGTGTTCAATTTGAACAAATATTTATAAATATTTATAAATGTTTTAAGATGAAGAGTGGGATTGGTTGATCTATTATAATAAATTTCAAGTGTGATACCTCTAATATTAATGTTAGCAATCTGAGTAGTGATAGGTTCATTTTGGAGATGCTTAATGGTTTTATTGACTAATGGAGGTTGATGAATGACATTATGTTGAGAATATTGAAGATGAGGAGGGGGAACATTATGGTTATGTATGCCCCAAGCTATTGGTTGAGGATTCTATTGAAGATTGAGAAGGTGGTTTTGCATTCTCATAATTTGATTTGTGTTGTGAGCTTGAAAGGTATTCATTTGATTAAGTTTTCATAACAAAATTTGATGTTTTTTATTAGAATTATAGAATAATTAGAGTTGGTATTATTGGCTTGGGTACCACTATTGGTGTTGGTAGGAATTTGAGAGAAACTATGAGAATGTGAGGCACTAGTGGTAAAATTTGCTTGTGTAGCAAAACATGGACTAGTGAATGGTTGGTAAGAAGATGCACTAGTAGCATGATTACGTTTGGTAGAAAATGAAGCACTAGTATAAATATTAATGATATTGGATCTTATGAGAGGCCCACTAGATGTAAAACCTACCATATTAGTTGATATACTAGGCATAAAGGTGGAAGAAGTTAGATAAGAAGAGATCATGGTATGAGAAGGGGTCATAATCAAAGGAAGAGGCTAAGAATAAAAGAAATTGGTACCCCCAAATCCATTTTAGAATGTAGGAGTAGGAAAATTAGGTTCTTCAACTTGACTACTAATCATAATATTATAAATGGTAGAAATATCCTTTCTTTAATGTTGAGGAAATTTAGAGATAAAGAAGAGCATTTTATGTATATACTCTATTTCAGGTTGATATTCTAATGAGAAAAAAGGATTACACTATGAATAGGTATTAGGAGGGGTCCCATAATTCATTATGTTAGTGGTAGTATGAACATTACTAGAATCCAAAAGAGGATCCTTACTCTATCTATAGGAAACCCTATGCAAGTTGGTAAGATTCATCATGTCTATTGATTGTAACTTAGTATTGTCATCAAATAGAATGTCCATGATGAAGGGAAGAAAAGAGAGATGAGAAAGAAATAAAATAGGGAATGACAAAAATAATACAAGGTCAACTAGGTCAACCTAACACAAAAATAGGGTTTGTAAACTGTACAGGGTCAACTGGGTTAATCTAGTATAGTGATTAGGGATTGGAAAAATAGAAACTAGGTCTATAAAATATAAAGGGTTGACTAGGTTGATCCATTATAGAGAAAAAGGGTTGGAAAAATATACAAGGTCAACTTGGTTGACCCAGTACAACAAAAATGGAAATTAATAAAATTTTGATAGATTTATAGACTAAAACTAGATAACTTTTACAAGCAATCTAAAGAGAAATGATAGAAAGAAAACAAACAGTCAATTAGATTAACATTGGCCAATCTAATTAAGTCACACAACACAAAACCTTACACCAATGCTAGCTAATGCAAGTTTTTGCAATAAAAAATATAATTGATCAAAGAATAAGCAATAAACTTGGAAAGTAAAGAGCCAACTAATTGGTTAACCTGAATGTTAATTAGATTATTAAGATAAGTTTTTTTGAATGTGATGGGAATTTGGATACAATCAAGGAACTAAAATAGAAATATAAGGATGGTTTTAGGTAGTTTGGATTGAGAGGGACTATAGTGGCAATGATACAAGCTTGGTATTGGGGCCTACTCCCTCGCTTCACACATTACACTGATAAGGGTGTTGTGTGCTTAGCCAAAATATACCATTAACCATGCTTTATACTTGACCATAGTATCAAGTCAGCTTCCCCCTTAGTGATTAAATATAAGTAGGTTGGCCTTAGGTAGACAAATTTTAAAATGCTTATTTATATTTTGTGATTTTGCCATGTGTGCATAAAATAGAAAATAGTGAAACTAAATTATTAATTGAAAACCACCTAATTAAGCTATGTGATCTATTATAAGCATGCAAGCAATAAGAAAAGAAAGCATGAACTAATTAATAGTATACAAGATTAATTCCAAATTTGAAACATGGTACAATGTTGATATGGTCAACAATGTATGTATAAAATATAGAATAGGGTTTACATGATCAAAACTTTACTATGGAATCATGGTCTATAAATGAATAGGGTCATTAAAGTCAACCTAGTTATCTAGATAACACACAAAACATAGAACTGGGTTAGTAGGGTCGATCTAGCTGACTATGGAAGGGTGGTTTTGAAGACTACAAACTATGAAAGGAAAGACTGTAAAGAAATAAATAGAGAGATAGAAAGGAACCTTAGTAGATCAGATATGTAGAGAATGAAGATTGTTGTTCAATAACCTTGATATATGGTTGTAAATTCTACTAACTAGTTTGAGTAGGTTGATCAAGCTTTATATAAACCTACTATTGAGTGCTTGAAATGTAGAGGGTCAATTGGATCAGCCTATTATGCTGAACCTAATGTTTGAAAAAGTAAAGGGTTGATTGGGTCAACTTAGTAGTCTGGAATAAATGTCTAGAAATCTAGAAAATTGTACTAGGTTAAATAAGTTGATCCAATAGCCTATAACTAAAAATATGCACACAAAAGTTAGATAATGGGTCAATAGAGTTGATCTAGTATGGAAAATATATGGTAAAAATAATGATGAAATAATGAAAAAAATGAAATAAAGTAAACAAAATCTTTCAAGGGTTAGTTCATGTTGGGGTCACCAAAATGTATACAATCAGAAATGAATCATGTCTATAAATTTATCTTTGTTCAAATAAGTTAGAGCATACCTACACTTCTAATTGGGAATACATTTTTTAATCAGAGGCATGGCCAATATGAGGATCTACTAAACTCAATTAGGTGATCACTTGTCATAATACGCCATGCTAAGAAATGCTCCAAAGACTACAATCTAACACAATCATGCAATAAACCCTAAAAGAGTCCTAGGTTTAATGTTCAATCTATTCTAATAAATAATAAATTAAATGTAATCTAGTGCACACTAGAGCTTGTAGCACAAAATGGGGGTTAAAAACTAAACATGCGTATAAGACATATACTCATGTCAATGTACACAAAATCCTAATACATGGAAAAAAGAATCACTACATTATCTATCTACTCTTACAAAGGAGAAATAAAGTTAGGAATACTTACCTTTGAATATGAACCCAATGAGCCTCAATACCTCCCTTGGTTAAGGTGTTTCACAAGAGATTATTGTGGTATGTAAGGATAACAAAGATAAATCAGCTCTAGGCTACACAACCTATCTATGCATCCAAAAGACCTCTCCACAAGACAAAATCTATATCTCTAAAGAAAGTATTAAATACTAAGCTTTATTCCTCAAGTAAAATGGGACATAAAAAGATGTTCATTCACACTTATTATTATTCATTTCTCTTCTTAAAAATGGTTAGAAATGAACTTGTATATATAGTTGGACCTTTCCCTAAATCCTTTTGAATATGTCAGATGTACAGGGTCAACCCAATCAACCCTGTATGTTTTGGGGGATATTTCACTAGGTATTGAGCTAGGTCAATCAAAGGGATAAAAAAATATACTAATGAAAAATACCCCTAAATAATACAAGGTTGACTTCATTGACCCTAAATAGTAATTAGAGGCTAAATATTGTACAGGGTCGACCTAGTCAACCTAGGATAGTCAACTGGAGAAAGGGGGTCAAGGCAAGAATAAGGAGGATAAATCATGGAAAATGTTTATAATGGATACAAAATATAAGAATAATCTTAGGGTAAATGGTTTTATGAGATAAGTGTGTAGATGGAAAGTGGCAAAAGGGATAATAATCTTGTGAAACACCAATAGCCTACCCACCCCTTTCCTGATGTACCCTTTAAAGTGTGCACTCAGAGAGATTGAGACTTGATGGGTTATTTCAAGATACAAAGTGTTGGTAATCGATAAAATTTTGAAAATATTATGTGTATACAACATGGTACTTAGTCTATACAATATCTAAGACAACATCTACAACAGAGGTAGACTTTGAGAGTGAGGAAATTTATAGATGAAGTTAGGGTAGTGTTTGAGGGATTGATATGGATAAAATACTAGCAAGTGTTCAACTCAAATAAGGATTTAGAGTCTAAGAATTGAATTGAAGGTGAGAATATTATTTTAAGTAATGAACGTGGGGAACTTAGTTTAGGGAAGCAGATGATGTATAGGTGGCCCTTGAGGTATTGAAATCTATAATGAGTGTATAGGTTGTGAAAGAGACCTATGTGAAATGAATAAACCTTGGTCCAAGGTGGATCTAAACCTTACCTTTAGTCTAAACACACCTATGGCCATCTATAAAAGTACAAGCATAGTTCAAGATATTATGAAGTAAGGATGGAGAGTGACTGTTAAGAAAGGGTATAACAAATCTTTAAGGGGCATTAGAAAACCATCACCTAAGCATGATGATGATAACGATCACGTGATAAACCTCTCCATGGTCACAAAAACATTATAGAACAATGTTTAAGGCTATACTTAGGGTATTCACACTCAACCATGCAGTCTATAAGAATTTGTAGCTATTTGAGCTAAAATGGGTAGTTAAGACCCTTATAAGCATAGTCAGGGTTTTAATTTTAGATGAGATGGTCCTTGTAACCATTTTAAGATACCCATGCTATTTTTTTTCAAACAAATAGTGGGTATACCCACTATTTTATCTCAGACTGAGATATATCTAGGAGAGATAGTCAAGGGTGTTAAATGGGTAAAATCAAACTTTAGAGGGTTTACAAGTGATTTTGATCCCATATAATGTTTTAAAGTAGTGAAAAATGATGTTTAAGAGTCCTCAAACCTTATATAAATGTTTAACACAATGATCTATAGTCAAATTCCATTAATAATAAGATAAATAGGTAGGCTTTAGGCCTACTCACAAACCCTACTACCACTTCAAGATACCTCTAAGTTATTTAAACTAGTTGGATGGCCAATAAGAGATATATGCAGATGTTTTAAGCCTGTTAATAAAATTCCAAGTGCCAGGAGTTGAGTAAATTGATCATAGTGACTTCAAACCATGCTTGAACTAGTCACCTTGCACATAAGTAGTTTGAAGACCATCTTTAAGTGCTCACTTACTCCACCACATAGGTTCTTAGGACCAAAGATCTTAGGAGGTTTTAGGTACCCATGCAAAATTACAATCCATGATATATTTATTGGCATTAGGGGGCTAGTCTTCATGAACAACCTTTGAAAAATAGGCACTTGGAAATAGCTTATAAACTACCCTAGTATCACTTTCTAACATTCATATCTTCATCCACCCTTTGCATGAGAACTTAGCCCTTTCGTGAAAGGTAAGTAGGTAAAGTCCCTTAAGATTCATGGAATTTTTTTTAGACTTGGATGTCCTTATAATATGAACTATATTTAAGACTCTTGAGCACTCCTAAACCACCCTAAAACCTTAGGTAGATCTAGTCTCAAAAAACTTGATGTTTTAATATCCTAACATCCTCAAATGGTCTAAATAACTTATATATGGTAAATTAAACTTAGATAGGATTCACTTAATTACACTTGATTTTATGGACATGATACATAATGCCTATAAATCTACACTTTTTTAAGGTTTTGGTTAGAAACGAAGGTATTTGATGGTCTAGAATCATTCCAATCCTTGGAATAGTTGGTTTGGGACTTAATCCAACTTATAAAGGAACAAAATACCTTATTTTTTGTCTAGAAGGGCCTCTGCAAGTGCACTTAATATTTCTAGTCTATCAAAGCTTGAGAAGGGTGGATCAGTCAACTAAGAAAAGTGGAATTTCAAGTAGATAATACCTTCATAAGACTATATTATAGTTGGTTATGTTATTTTAGGTTTGAATCAAACTTATCCATAGGTTATCAATCTCTTTTACAAGTTTCATGGAGGTCAATATGCAATCAACTAGGATATTAGGCCTAATTGGCCTATTTAGTCATCAAGAAAACTCAAATTAGTATTGAAAGACTAATGGAATGAGTCAATGAAAATATTTTATTCTTGGTGGCTATCCCTTGAAAGGAATTTAGTGCACATTTAATATCTATAATGGATGGGTAAGGTAGTTTCCTTGACTTTACAAATTTGCTCTAAAGGAGTATGGATTGCTATATGATTATGATGACCTAATCATGACTTATTCATGATTATAACTACCAAAAAATGGAGTAATTAACATTTATTATATATTTTTATTCTCTAAAAGGAATATAATGGGTTATTTATATCCTCAAACACCTCACTCCAATGCCAATAACTCATTCAAGAAGCCATTAAGAAGGAGCTACACATGGAAAGAGATAGAGAGGATGCTTGTAAGTATTGTAACTATAATAAAAGTCAATTATGGTCATTCAAAACCCCTCATTACTATTTTACACAATTATTTTTCTCCTCCTCATCTAATTTTTCTTCTATATATTAAAGTAGTTTTTCCTTGCATTGTGTCCCTCATGCTAGTATGAGGAAACTCTACCAAGATTTATACTTGCAGACCTCTTAGATGAATGAATAGAATATTTACATCTAATTATTCATGATTTGTACTTAGTGTTTCCCACTTGTTTAGATATGCCTAATTGGTTAAATATTCCCTTTCATAGGTCCAAGTTCCACCTATGTTTCAACTAGCCTTCATTGTAGGTCATCTAGTGTATTTTGGTATTAATGGCTCAAGCTTGAAGTGGATGTTTGATTATAAGTGCCTTTGAACCAGGCCTTATTCTAATTAACCTCTTGTTATATTTAATAAAATCAACCTTTAGATAAAACACTATTACTTGGAAGACATTAAAGGTAGTGTGTTAGTTTTGTCCATTACCCATTAGTGTGATTAAGAGTTCAAGTTAAGAGAGTGGATGGAGTTATCATCATGGTGTATCACCAATTTAGAATAGGATTTAAATTATGAAATATTATTTACCCTTTTCATCCCCATATATTTTAGATCTTAGATAGAGCATTAAAATTTAAAAAATCAATGGTGCTAGCACCATAAAAAATCAATGGTGCTAGCACCATGAAAAATCTAGAGGTTTGACCTATAATTAGGTAACGCACAACCCAAGGTCACTCCCATGTTGGATTAGGTTTGAGGTTTGGACATGAATACTCCTCTCCTCAACTAGAGTACAACCTAGAACCTACAATAGTTCTAACATGCCTAGTAAGATGGGCATAAAATTCCTTTAAGCATTCTTTGGTAACATTAGAGGACATATATAAACTAAGGACACTAGTAGTAGCATCTAAATTTAGCTTGGGTAGCTTCAAGTACCTTTGGAAGTATTTTGCAATTAGTTTCAATATAAGAGATATCGTGGATTCATTGTTGTATAATTAATAAGGTTATTAATTATAATTATGATGTGATATAAATGTCATATGATGATATATGATGGCCTATGAGGAAGGATTTTATCCCTCACTCCCATATCTACCCTATCATATCCCATATGATCATTATATTAACCCTTATCAACCATATAATGGACATCCCCCTAATTATCAAGACTACCCACCTTATTATGAGCCTCTTCCACCCCCATGGTATCCTTATTATCCTCATGATCAGTCATGGTACCAACTTACTACCCCTTATAATTAACCTTCACCAAATAATTACCATTTTCACTTAGAGATTGATAAATTAAGGAAAGAAAGAGACAGGTTGTAGTAATGTATAAGGTAATAGAAGGAGATCAAATTCCAATCCCTTACTCATAATTATACTCCAAAATAATCCCTCTATGTTCAATATTCCCCCAATATCCTATGCCTTCTAAATAATCTATAGTGATTCCATATTGGAAGCCTTCATGGACCAAGGACCCAAACTTTATCATCCCTACCCTTGAAATGGAAAGTCAAAAGGAAGAAACAAAAGGTATGAAATCTATTTCAAGGGAACTCATAAGATCTCCAAATATACCCTCAATCCTTCATTCTATATCAACTTAGGAACATCCAATCATATCATAAAATGATAAGGTAACTAAAGTCTTCAAGGGAAAAGATGTTATATTCAATCATGACACTCCTAAGATCCTAAATTAGAGGAATACCCTTGCAACCATGAAACAAACTAAGGAAATGTATCTCCCACCCACCCTCTCTTCTATTGAATGGGTAGTCCTTCAAGAACTTTACCATGCCATAGCTGAAAAAATTCTTAAGATCATGTTGAAGAAGACACCTCTAGTGCCTATGGAGAAGAAATTGTGATTAGGACTCATATCCATCCTATCAAATCAGATTTAGTACATGAAAGGAAGGTGGATGATAGGTGGTAGTCATAATTCCATAGTTATGGATTAAAGGGGAAAAAAACTCATGCCAATCCTTCCCTAGGATAAAATTAAAATGATAGCCTTCATGAAGGTACTATTGATATTGAGGTTAAAAATTCATTGGATGATATTTGGTAGCACCTATACTTGGAGTTATTAGATGAAATTGAAAGACTTGGTACAATGGATTTGGATGGTGAAGTTGAATAGAAGGATAATGTTTCAAGTTAATAAAATAATTTAACTCTATAATTACCAAGCTAAGAATATATTTTGCTTGATTGGGTTAAATAGCTACCATCCTCCATTAGAGATGAAGATGAACAAGTTGTAGTAGAAAAATAATTTTACCATGACCCTATCCAAGATAAGGAGGTGAGTGATCAAAAAGAGGTTTTATAATAAAAATTTAAGAATGGAAGTGACACCTATTATTGGTCCATTGATCATGACGAGATGCAATATTGGGAAGATTTAAAAGACTTCTTGATTTTAGACACCCCAACTATACACTAATTAGAGCTAGAATAGAACCTTATCAAGGATACTTTAGTAGCTAAATCTAATAATCAAAATCAAGTGTAGACCATGAATAAAGAAGAGATGAGCTTGATTATGAAAAGTATAAGAATATGGGAAGAATATGATTGGGTTCTTGACTCTCATACTCAACCCATGAACATAAGGATAGAGTCAGAATGTCCAATCACTCTTTTAAGAGACCATGAGAATGATAACTGTAGAAAGAGGTTGTCATACAATGATTAAAATATAATTTCACTCAAATCATCACATGAAAACCATAAATTATGGTGCCATAGTGATCAGAGGACATTCCCATTTGATCCTAGTAGAAGGAAATCAAA
The DNA here is from genome assembly GCA_037957365.1 of Torreya grandis. Lineage (NCBI taxonomy): Eukaryota > Viridiplantae > Streptophyta > Pinopsida > Cupressales > Taxaceae > Torreya > Torreya grandis. The sequence continues at coordinate 448,681 of JARHVA010006332.1, forward strand.
TTTATTTTAGTTGTTTGGTAAGTGTTGTCATGTTCCAATAAGTATGCCACACAAGTTATAAGTAGTGTCTTGTTTCTTTAGTTCTTTCCCTTATTTTTTCCTAGTTATTTGGTGTGATTATTAATGTTAGGTTGTTTATTTGTTGTGTCTTTATGTGTGTCTTATTATTGATACAAATCTTAGATATTTTATAAAGTACGAATCAATTTAGTAGTCCATTAACTAGTCCTTGAGTCATATTATTTTGGTTGAGTCATCATATCATGAAAGTGTCTAGGTTCTCTTGACTAAAAGGTTGGTCACCCATTAGATTGACCATAAATGTTGAAATTTTGGCCTCATAAGCCAAATTTCAACCCCTAATGTCAAAAACATTTGGTGACCACCACCTTAGCCTACTCATAGTGATTCTTGACATAGACATGTCATCTTTGTCCCATTGAGAGTCTTTGAATCCTTATTAAGAGCATCATGATGATTCATAGTTTTAAGCTTGATCCATTATGTCAAGATAATCTTCAAGTATTTTAGGTAATATGTTATGTGTCATGGCATTTTGAAATGAGAAAGATGATTGTTATAAAGTCCTAAAATTCAATGACTACTTTAGCCCTATTTGAGGAGTGTATTGATATTCTAGTAGTATGAAGGATTTTTAACATGATTTCAGGCTATGATATTAATACCATAATGTATTCAAGTCCTTTTTACATGGCATACTTATCTAAGCCATATAACTCTTTCATTACCCCTCATAAGCAATCAAACACCCTCTAGCCACTTCATATAAGCCCAATTATCTAATAAAACTTTATAAAAGGGAATGCCTTAAGTAATTTTATTAAAAAGGGGCCTTGAAGAGATGTTATCCATGCCACATTACTACCCCATGCATTTCATGACACTTAAAACCCATTTTGAAACCCACTCACATCCTTATCTCTAGCAAAGTGGGTCCCACATGCCATTTTTTGGATTTTCCACTTCCCCTTACATTTTATATTTATTTTAAATAGTTAATTAAATCTTTATTCCACTCATTTTCCCCCAAATGGCATTGTAAAGTCTTAAACTTTGAGAAAATGGTGAAAAATTAGAGATTTTGGGGAATTTTTATAGTTATATGAAACTATATAGCTTGTACCATATAAAGGAGGATTAGAGGTTTAATATTAACTCATGTTCAATCTATCTAAAAATTTTCATGGTGAATGTATGACAAACAAGCTCAAAACTAGTCTTGCACATCATCCACCTTCTTTACAAGTTCAAATAGGTCCTCAGGTTTCTGCTTGTACTATACAAAAGAGAGAGAATGTGGATCTTAGATCTCAGCCATAATAATTACACTTAGGTAACTTAAAATCATGATTATTTATATAGGGATTTATCTCCTAATCTTTATGAACATTCCTTAAGAAGTTAAGGATTTTATATGCCCTTCACATATGCATAGGCCAATTTCAATTAAGCAGTTTTCATGAATCCTTGACTTATTTTCTCAATCCAATGACTGATCAAGTTTTTCCAAATCTTTAAGGTGTCTTCAATTGTAATTTATAAGTTTGGATCACATGTGTGACCTCATGATATCATCAAACATCAAATCTAACCTATTTTGCAATTTGTAGGAAATTTAACTATATTGAACAAGTTAAAGGTCCTCATCAGAAGTTCTTTGGCTAATTTTAGAGAGTTTGTAGAGGTGTTTCATGGTTTATAATGAAATTTTGATTATGTTTAATTTTAAATATCCCTTTATATCTTATAAAATCTCAAATAAGGATGACTTATGCATAAGTGAAGATCATTGTGTGACAACACTGTTAAAAGGATTAATGGCACATGTAGGGTTTATATGTAGCTCAAAATAATGGAAATAAGAGTTAGATTCATGATGGATCACCTTAATTCCATTTCCAATAAGATTTTAGACCTCCATGTCAATGTTATAAGTCCTAGAAACCACCTTATTTGACTATAAAGTCACTCAATCACCCTTTAGTGGAATTTAACATTTTCTAGTGAAAATTAAGGTTTTTGAGTTATTAAAGTTTCTTTTGAGGCTATGTATTATGTGTTTATGCCTAATCAGGTATATGTATAAGGCCCTCTAAAGTTCATGTGGTTTTTATAAGCAAATATTTTTTCTCGATTTCATGTCTTTTCCATGCTACTATTGTTTCACTAAATCATCACTGCCATGTTCACTATGTCATCACCCTATTTTCATGTTCTCATCTCCTTGTCACTCCACTTCCATCTTTATCCACCCATTCATCCTCCCTCCTAAGAATAAATCATGAGAGATAGGACTATTCACCCTTGGTAACCTTTGAAATCCATGATATCATGGAGATTTGGATTCATATTGGTCTTATGCCCTATTAAGGTTGTGAATCAAGACCTATAGTTAGTCATTTAGCTCACTATAGCAAACACTTAAGGAGTATTTCAATGAGTAGCTATGAAAACCTCTTCAAGATAAAACATAAAAGATATGAGAGGTAACTTATGGTGGATATAAAAAAGGTATTAATTACATGAAAACCTTAAGATTCCTTGAAACATCCTCTTTAGGAGGTCCACCTAGACTATTTCAGTCCATACAATGGGATAACTGAGAGCCTCTTTACAGTTGGATCATTGGAAAGGAATCAAGGCATTATCCTGAGAAAAAGATGAAAATGAGAGGTATTAGGTGAATTATTATATATTTTTAATGGACCATTTTCTAACTTATCCCACTATCCATCAACTAATATCTCGTGCTAAGCAAAACTAACACCTATAACCATCTCAATTGGACTAGGCTTGGTATAATGAAGGAATTTGAGCATAAGGTTATATTTCATAAGACTGTAGAGATTCTTATATGGAATTAAGGTGTTAATGATGCCAAATATACTTATATAATTTATGTAGGATATATTTACACTCACTCAAGGTTAGCCTAACATAGAATAGTCTCCTTCAATATCACCATACCAAGACAACAATCAACCTATGAGGACAAAATAAGAAAAACTATAGGAGATGGGATTTTGGACCACTATGTGTACTTGAATCAAGATTTATGTGGTTAAATTAAAAATTTAAGATGAAGTGAAAGCAATAATGGTCAAAACATACAAGAAAAAAACAAATTATCAAACACCAAAAGACCACCTATAGCCATATTGCCTTGGCTTAGATGGTGATTAAACTAGGAATGGGATTCAAGTTGAGTGATAGTGAAGGAGTCTATGGGAGATAATAAACAAACTTTATTATAGTTTTTATGGCCACTTTCTCATTCAATTATCCACTTCACCTAGTTTAGCAGGGTGATAGTGGCATGGTACTCAGTTCGTATAATGGCCAAGACATCATCTATAATATAGGTAGACTTTGAGAGTAAGGAAATTCATAGATGAAGGTAGGTAAGTGTTTGATAAATTTATATGGATAAAACCCCATCAATTTTTTAACTCAAATAAGGATTTAGAGTCTAATATTTTAATTGAATAAGGTGATAATATTATTCCAAGTAGTAAATGTGGGGAACTCAGTTTAGGGAAGCAAAAGATATATAGGTGGCCCTTGAGGTATGTAAAACCTAGAATGAGTGTATAGGTTATGAAAGAGGAAAGTTTATAAGGAATAAAACTCAATCTAAATTATAATCTATACCTTACCTTTAGTCTAAACACACCTATATCCATCTATAAAAGTACAAGCATAGCTTAAGATATTATGAAGCAAGGATGGAGAGTGACTATTAAGAAAGGGTCTAACAGATCTTTAAGGGGAATTAGAAAAACATCACATTAGCATGAAGATGAAATTAAGTACATGATAAAACTCTCCATGGTCACAAACACCTCAGAGAATAATGTTTAAGGCTATACTTAGGGTATTCACACTCAATCATGCAGTCTGCAGGAAGTTGAAGCTAGTTTGAGAAAAAAATAGATAATTGAGACCCTTATAGGCATATTTAGGGTCTCAATTTTGGATAATATTTTCCTTTTAACCATTTAAAGTTAACCATGATATATTTTTTTTCAAAAAAATAGTGGGTATACCCACTATTTTGTCTAAGACCAAGTTATGTCTAGGACAGACAGTCAAGGGTGCTAAATGGATAAAATTAGACTTTGGAGGGATTTTAAGTGATTTTTGTCACATATAATGTTTTTTATTAGTGAAAAATGATGTTTAGGGGTCTTTAATCCTACTAAAAATGTTTAACATGCTAATCTATAGTTAAATTCCATTGAGAACAAGTTAAATAGGTAGGCTTTAAGCCTACTCAAAGAGCCTACTACCACTTCAAGATACCTACAAGTTCTTGAAACTAGTTACATAGCCAATAATACATATATAAATATTTTTAGACCTATTAAAATTATTCCAAGTGCTAGGATGTGATATAATTTATCAGAGTGCCTTCAAACTATGCTTGAACTAGTCAACATGTACATAGGCAATTTGAAGACCACCTTCAAGTGTTTTGATATATTAACATCATAGAACAGTCTAAAAATCTCATTAAAGATAAATTAAATTCATATATGATTCACCTAATAGTACCTAATTGTAAGGACATGGTATCAAATGTTAAAAAATTTACACTTTTTAAAGGTTTTGAGTAGAAAAAAGGGTATTTGATGGTCCAAAATGATTCCAATCCCTAAAAAATTTGGTTTGGGACTTAATATAGATTATAAAGGAATAACATTCCCAATATTTTGTTTGTAATTTCCTCTACAAGTGTACTCAATATTGCCAGTCTAGCAATGCTTGAAGAGGGTGGACCAGTTAACTAAGAAAAGTGGAGTTTAAAGTGCCTAGTGCCTTCCTAAGCCTATATTATAGTTGGTGATATTTTTTTAGGTGTGAATCACACATATACATATATTATAAAGATATTTTGTAGGTTTTGTGGAGGTCAATATGCTAGCAACTAGGCTATTAGGCCTCACTGGCCTATTTGGCCTATCTGATCATAAAAAAAACTCAAATTGGCATTGAAAGACTAATGGAATGGGTCAATCCAAAGATGTTATGCTTTGTTGTTAGACCTTGAATGGAATTAAGTGTACACTTCACAACTGTTATGGAGGGTAAGATAATTTCCTTAACTTTACCAATTTGCTCTAAAGGAATATGGGATACTAAATGATTATGATGACCTAATCATGACTTATTCATGATTGTAACTACCAAAAAATGGAGTAATTGACATTTATTAGACATTTTTTTCTCTAAAATTAATCTAATGGGTCAGTTATATCCTCAACCACCTCACTCCAATGTCAATAAATCATTCAAGGAGACATTAAGAAGGAGCTACGCATGGGAAGATCTAGAGGGGATGCTTGTCACTATTGTAACTATATTAAAAGTCAATTATTTTCATTAATGACCCATAATTCCTCTTATATTTAATTCTTTCTCTCATCCTCATCTAATTTTTCTTTTATATATTGAAGGATTTTAGCCTTGCATTGTATCCCTCATGTTAGTATGAGGAAATTTACCAAGCTTTATACTTGAAGACCTCTTGGATGAATGAACAAAATATTTTTAGATAATTATTCTTGATATATAATTAGTGTCTAAAACTTGTTTAGATATGCATAAGTGTTTATATCTTCCATTATGTAGGTCTAAGTTACACTTAAGTGCTAATTAACCTTACTTGTAGATCATTTTGTGTTTCTTGGTTTTAAGGGCTCAAGCTTGAAGTGGATGTTTGATAGTAAGTTACTTTTAACTATGCCTTATTCTAATTACCCCATTTCTATAGTAAATTAAATTAACCTCTATATGAAACACTCTTTCTTGGAAGACATTAAAATGAGTGTGTTATTTCTATCCATTGCCCATTAGTGTGATTAAGAGTTCAAGTTAAGAGAGTGGATGGAGTTATCATCATGGTGTATCACCACTTTAGAGTAATATTTCAATTATGCAGTATTCTTTACCCTTTTCCTCCCCATAGAGTTTAGATCTTAGATATATCATTGAAATTGAGAAAATTAGGGGAGATATCCCCATGAAAATTCTATAGGTTTGACATATAATTAAGTAACCCACAGCTTAAGGTCATTCCCATGTTGGACTAGGTTTTAGGTTTAGAAATAAACACTCCTCTCCTTAGCTAGGGTGCAACCTAAAACCTCTAACAGGTAAGAAAGAAAGGAATGAAGCAATTACAATTTTTTTATAAATAGTGAGCTAGTTATCCACCAAGTAAAAGGTAAGAATGATGCCAAGAATCCATTATTGAAGTCATATAAGAATAGGTTATGGGACCTTATTTAATATTTTGACTCCTTAAACATCCAATAATTTCCAAGAGAGGATAATTAACATGTTTATAGGTTAGCTTTAGTTGGATCTCAATTTGACATCCCAAAAGATGTTAATAACTCAAAAACTCAACCACATATCAAGGTGATAATAAGTCCATCAATATTGGATAATGATGTCAATTGGAAATATTTTGAATGTTATAAGAAAATAGCATGTTTCCTTCAATAATAAGCTGAGTTTTCTTATAAAAACTAGGCCAAATTCTAGCACCGATATGGGGATCAAATTTTACAATTGAGATCTAATAAGCTTCCCAAAGGGTATGTAACTCTTTAGAACATATCCAATGAGAGTGATCAAATGAGAAAGGATAAAGTGAGAATGTATACCAGGGAATAACATCATGAGAGAGTGGCTATCTTCAAATATAAGATTATTAAGATTGGAAATGAATGTACTTCAACTAAGAGAGATGCATTTGTCGAGTTATGTAAAGAATTTTTTGATGTCTTAGATTAGGAATATAATCATCTTAAGGTTTTTGATCCTACACAATCCAGATATAATATATAAATTGATACAAATTCCAAGCTCATAATACAAATACAAAGACCTATTAATCCTAAAGTTGAGATGATAATGAGAAAATATCTAATCAAGTTGATTGAATCAAGAATCATATTCCATATTAAGAAATCATCATCGGTTACTAACCTAGTTCTTATGAAAACTAAGAGTGGAGATATTAGATTATGTGTGGATTTTTAAATATTTAAGGATTATTATTTTTTACCCTCCATGAAGAAAATTATTTAATTTTCATTGATGGCTACTCAAGTTATAACCAAATATTGGTGAAGGAAGAAGATTAATAGAAGATAGATTTTACTAATAAATGGGGCACATATAAATATAAAATAATTCCATTTGGGTTTTCTAATATAGGGGATACATTTAAAATATCCATTGATAAGTATTTTCAAGGTTTGATCAATCAAATGGTGATAATCTATCTTGATGACATAATGGTTTTCTCAAAGAATGTTATTGATCAACTAGTTCATCTTAGATTGATTTTTGAAAGATGTAGACAATATGTAATTTGTCTAATATTTCAAATCATGAAGGTAAGTTATTAGGCCACTTTGTCTCCAAGGATGGGATTTCTATAGATCTTGAAAGGTTGAGTGCCATATTGGCTTTATCTTTGCTCAAACATAGAAAAGGTTTGAAATTTTTTATTTAGAAAATTAACTTTGTTATAAGGTTCATAAATGGTTTTTATAACCTTTTAAATCCTATTACATACATGTTGAAGAAGCACCAAGACTTTATTTGGAATAAAGAATGAAAAATAGTTTTGAGGCTATTATGTAAGCCATTACACAAACACCAACATTAATCAATCCTAATTTCTCCCAAGATTTATTCTTGTATGCTTTTTCTAATCTTCACACCATCTCATCCATGTATATAGAGCATAATAATTATGTCCTTGAGCAACCTATTTCCTTATTTACTCAAAGTATAGAAGAGTATGAAGAGATATATACCTTCATTCATAAGCAAGTTTTATCAATAATAAAGAACCTTAAGAAGTTTAGGCATATTATTTCCAACAAAAAGATTCACGTCATGGTGACCCACCCAAGCATAAGAGACTTCCTTTTGAACAAGGTTTTGAATGAAAAAAGGGACGAATGGATAACCAAAGCCATGGATTATGATGTAGAAATCAATGCTAATAAGTTGGTAAGAGTAGGAGGGCTATGTAAACACTTAGAAGTAGACCTTAAATAATAAAAATAGGTTTTTTTTTGCATTTAAAGATGATCCTAATGTAGTTTCACCTTCACTCTCTCCAATTTTGAAAGAAGATATGGCAATATTTCTTCAAATAGGTGAGTGTCATATAGGTTTAGATAGAGCAAAGAAAATAAAATTTATATTGTAGTCCATCCCTATGTTGTTTTGGATAGAGTAATTTTTAAAAGGGATATTAATGGTATTTTGCTGAGATGTGTTGAAACTGATTAGATCAATAAGTCATGATGGACCAGTTGGAGGTCACTTTGCACCTGAGACCATAGTAGAAAAATTAATGAGGGATGGATACTATTGGCATATTTTATTGAAGTATTATTATTAATGGGTAATGAGTTGTCAAAATTGTGCATTTTTAATATGTAAATAAAGGATTTTAGTCCTTCATCTCAATATTATTATAGTGGATCAACCTTTTATGTAATGGGGTCTTGATTTCATTAGCATGATAAATCCACATTCAAGTATTGGTCATAAATGTGTACTTAAAACCACTGATTATTTCACAATTTTGGTGGAAGCAATATCTATCAATGAGGCCAGTGAAAATTTATTTCTTGACTTATATGAAGGCCTAGTGTCTAAATTTTGATTTCTTTCAACAAAAATGTCTGATAATGCATTAACATTTAGTGGTGCAAGAAAAATTGATTGGGATCTCAATTATGACATTTACCTAAGTTATTCTTCCAATTAATACCCTCAAGGTAATGGAATATATGACTCCACCAATAATAAATTTATTATAATCATTAATATAATAATAGAAGATAATCAAATAGCTTGGCACACCAAGTTGAGGATTGCTCTATGAGCTAATAGGATCACAACAAAATGGCTATTGGAAATTCACCCTACATGCTTGTCTATGAGAGAGAGGTCAAGCTACCTATTTGTATTTAAATATCATCCCTTGAGTTATATCATCAATTTTAGATTATGGAGAGTGATCCTATGGGGATAATATTGATAGAATTAATGGCCTTAGAGGAGATAAAAAATCATGTTATGCATACTATGGAATATCACCGAGCCCAAGTGAAGAAGACATTTGATAAAAGAGATATTTCAAGAACATATCAAGAAGGAGATATTTTATTGAAGTGGGATGAAGATAACACTAAACCTAGTAAGCATAAAATTTTTGATGCATTATTGAGTGGGCCCTATGTTGTCATTAGTTACAAAGAACATAATGCTTTTCAACTTGAAAACCATGATGTATAAGATTTGATTATCCACATAAATGGGATAAATTTAAATACATGATACTAACATCATATTTGTAATTTTTTACATGATATAGTAGGTATTTATTTTCCCTAAGTGCTTAGGGCAAATGTTATTTGTTTTCTTTATATTATATCCTTCTACCAAGTATCTTATGACACATGCGTGTGTTTAGTGTATATTTTGAGTTATTTAAATTTTATTTTATTTCATGGTTATTTTAAAGCATAAATTTAATTTTTTTCTTAAATTTAAGTATAATTCATAACTATAGATCCCAATGGATTTCCAAGGCCACTAGTCTAGATTCTTAGCAAACATGTAACCTTGAGAGGTCACCAATGATGTTAACCAAAATTGGCAACCATGAATGAGTATCAATAAAATATTTGATGAAATTTATCTTATATTTGTTTATATCCATTATAAATTTCTTGTATTGATCATTAATTATATAATATGGTAGGTAGTGTGTCTTCCTTGGTAGCTTAAAAACCCTTCTAGGATGTTCTAGTTGGTAGTATAGTGAAATCACTTTGTCTTATCATCAAAGGGTAATTCATTTTAGTATTATTCTTGTGTTTAGCATTGATTAAGTTGGGTTTGAAAATTTTAAGGTTAAGTGTTATAAACATTTAACATTCTAAATAAATCAAGGTGGTGATTCGTCAAAAAAAAAAAATGAAAAAATATGATCAAATTGACCAAAGAGCAAAACTAGAAAGTTGACCACATTTTTAATTAATTTAGAGAGATTAAGGAAGTTTTGATAACATTAAGGTATTTCATTTAATTTAGTCTCATTGTATACTCCAATGTTGAGATGATAATTTCTAGGAAAGAACAAATATGAAGGTTTTATCCTTGGATATGAGTATTTTTAAGTCATCTGAAATCAAGTAATGATGTCATGCTTAATCCTATCCATACATATCCTCCAAATGTATTGAAAACTTCTTTCCAACAGTAGAATATCCTTGTAACTTCCTATTCATCATTTTATAATGTCCAAATGAGGAGATATTGAAATATTTTCATATAAAAATAAGTGTTAAATGTTTAATTATATTCATCCACCTCCGTACAAGTTAAGGGAAGCTGCATAATCACCTAGTTCATCATCTTTGATAGTTTCAAAAGGTAAAACATGTAGAATCTTGAAGAAAAATTGATTTTTGAGTTATTTTTTAGAGTTTTTCCATTAATGGATAATGTAAAATCAACTCCGAGGTTCCCCATTCTTTCTTTAGAACCAAATCAATATAAAAAGTGGCATTGTAAATCCAAACAAGGTAAAAAACCTCCTTTTGTCCATCAAGTTTCTTGGTAGCCTCAAAAGGCCAAATGGTTTATGGATGGTACTCATAGGAGAGAGAGAGATGGATAAAAATATATTGGTAAATGTAGGTTACCCTAATTACCTTCCAATTTATGGAATTGGTTGTCTATTTAGGCTCCTAAACTTTATGAATAATCATTAAGAAGTTAAGGGTGTAAAAATAGGACTCAAAATTCCACCAAGGTTAGTTTTCTCCTAATACAAAGTTTTGAATTTTAATGAATGCATGAAAATTATTTTTTCAGGTCCCTTGAAAACTTTTACCTATGAAATAACATTTTTAATTAGGTTTCTTCATGCTCATGTTTAGATCAACATCAAATAGACTTGATTTTCTAGTTTAAACATGATAATCATAGTTTGAAGGAGTTATGAGGTGTCTTGGTGCATATAATGAATTAAATGAGATAATTATGAGTTTATACACATTCCATATGATAAATAAAACATTTTAAAACCATAATTAAGTTAATTAACCTTAAGATAATTAGGTAACTATGCATATACAATTGATTGTTTGAACTAGCAAACATGGTTGAGATAACCCTTGTCAAATATGGGTGTGTTATCATTTTTCAAGTCCCTTGAATGGAAATTAACATCCTCATATGAAATTTAATATAATTATAAATGAGTTATTCCATATGTCAATCCCTAGGAGTCAAGGGTTTTAGTGCTTTCTCTAGGCTAAGTCTAAAAGAAGATTTGTGAACCTATAAGTGTATAGACTTGTAGGTTAGTATTGGCATGAAAATGGGTGTATGGGAAGTATATATGTATTTATTGAAAAAAAAATCTCTTTCCATTTTAAATTTATATAAAAACCTTGAGACCAAAATTTCTCATACCCATGGTGAATAGATGAAGTTTAGGTGCATACAATGCATATATCTATCATAATTGTGCTTCTATAGGAAATTAACACCCATGTTATCTTAATGGAATTCAATATCACCTTATAAAAGATATACAGGTGTTATCAAATCATATTAAACATATATTAAGGATCAGACCTCAACTCACCTTGCATTTAAATGGACTGTGTGAGCCTCAAATGGATGATTATGTGAGCCTAAAAAGAGGACTATGAAGGTATTAAGTGTATATTAAAGGTGGTTTGGTCTCATTGGATATATGGAGAGGATATAAAAAAATGATTCATTTTTTCCAAAATTATATCATTTTCCAATTAGACTCAAGAAGGCAAAAAAAAAAAAAGGTTTTAGACCTAGTGATTACCTACAGGCCTATCACAAGCAGTAAGAGCAAAAATATTATTTTTGATGGTTGTTTTAGGAAAAAAAAGGTTTTAAGGGTGAAAAATAAAATTTTATTAAATTTTTCATCTTATAAAAAACTATCATCAATGCTTTATAATCTTAGGGAACTCCATTTGGTGAACCTACAGTCAAGAAGTCCTAATAACCACCTACATGCTAGTTATAGATAGATATGAGAAAAAGACATTTGTGTGATGTGAAATTAGGTGTTGATAACTATATAAATAGTAAATAAGGATATTATTTATATATAAAACACTTTTCAAAATCACCAAAGTGAAAAATAAATTAAAGGAAGAAGATCCACCCTCAAAATTGCAGTCAAAAGCCCATAGACACCTATAGGCTTGTTATAAGTGAATTGAAGAATAAGTGTATTGGATTTTTAATGAATACCTTAAGGTATATGATAGATTAAAAATGAAATTTTAATTGTATTATAAGGTTATAATAATATATACATAGATATTTCAAGGTGATAGAATGCAATGATAGGACTAGGAAGCCTAATCAGGGCCAAATGACCACCTATAGTTGAGAATAATAAGGACTAAATTTATATGTATAAACATATATTGGATATTTTAAGGTTTATATAAACCTTTTATAATAAACTATAACAAATAAAATTCATTTTAAGAGCTTCTAATCTTAAAACTCTCTCTCTCTCTCTCTCTCTCTCTCTCTCTCTCTCTCTCTCACAGCCTAAACATGCCAATTATACCAACTCGAGAAGGTTATTTCTATGATTGTAAATAATTTGAGAGATTTCATGGGATAATTAGAATTATGGGAGGGTTGTTAAGTTTTTTTATCATGAATATCCTGGTGTTAGTTCATTCTTTAAATCCTACAACTTTATGAACAATGCTTAAGAGATGAACTCACTCAAAACCCTCATCTCACCTTATGAAAAATTCAAGAAGCTTGTAAACTTTGAATTAAAAATATAAGGAGGATTTACATGGAATAATATGCTCTATGGGGAATATTAATAATTTTATTCACTCAAAATTTGTGGTATTGGTTTTAATATCAAGGCTTTAGGGTTTATGAATCAACCTTAATAAAAATACAAGCCTAAAATCCTCTCGGCAACCCAATGAATGTGTTTTCCTTCTAAATGACTTAAAATGCATTTTTATATATTTTAAATGATTATAGTGATCTATATTGGTCCCATGATCTTCTTTTTGAACCATTTTTAGACTGTGTGGACTAATAAAGTACATAAAATGACCTAGAAATGGTTGTTGTAGGTCTAAAAATGTAGGTTTTTATGGCTTTTAATGAAATTTGATTGAGTGAGACTTAATGAGATACCTTGAAATCACCTATGACCTATATAATATAGTGTAATATTCTTATAAATTCCCATAAGAATGTTTATAGTGACTATAACATATGATGAGGTTTGAAGACATCTAGTGTTGAGCAAATGTGTCATCAATAGCTCCTAATAGACCTTGTGCACCTATGTATCAGTCTTAGAGATGGTTTTGAGATTGAATACAAGTAGAATGATTAAATATAGGATGTTTAAGATGTATTAAATCTATGATAATAGTCCTTAATCAAAATACTAAGCCTTGGGTGGAGAGATAGATTTATCAGTATGGTTTGTATTTGAATCAAATAACCTTTTAATGGAAAGCAAGTTCTTCTCAATTTGAATAATCTTGATTATAGATTATCATCCACATCAAGATGAGAGAGACATATTAGTATCATAGGATGGCATGGGAAGATTCCAAAAAATATGATCAAGAGTGTCACATGTCAAGACATAGATTTGTAACTCCTAAAATAAGAATGCAAAGTTTCCTGAATGAAGTTGATGAGTCATCTAAGAAGGTCAAGAGTCACTCCATGCCACCATTGATTAATAATATCATATAAAAATGGCACATTTTTAGGATATTTTCATGACTATCCTTTGGCATTTTTCTTTCTTGTAACTTGATCCTTCATGAGATGACATTTTTCATGGACTTCTCCAACATCCATCTTATCTCTACTTCTCATTATATTTTATATATATGCCTAATGTTGGAATTATAATACATCCTCAAACTATTTATATAAAATACTTACCAATTTTAGGACTTGTAATTCCATTTGAAATCATTCAATCTAAGTTATACTATTTTCATCTTGCATACAATGATTTTGAATTAATTGTTGATGAGTGATTTTTGATAATGAGATTACTTCCTTGAATTTGTCCTTATCTTTCATTCCTATATGTATTTTGTTTTCTTTCCACATGTCATATGATATTTAGTACATGGTTTTCTAAGTTTAAGTCTTGAAATGTCATTAATGTATAATATCAGGTCTCTTGACTAATCACATTAGCTATTTCAATAACCATAGCCATCATATAGAAGAATTTATGTGTTAGAAAATATTTTTAAGCTATAAAAAACATATTTTAACTTTTTATTTCATAGCGTAAACATTATAAAGTAGAAGACCCTATATTTGGTGCACCGCCTCCATTTTTTCCTATTAGTTTTAGTTATTTTCTATCCCTTTTCCTTGCAATTATGATAATTTAATTATATTTTTGGGTGAATCATGAAGGGAGATATCCTAATATAGAGGTTAAATCCACTCATTAATTCACACATAACCTAGGATTATTCCCATGCTATCATCTAGTTAGGAAGGCTTAAAAAATCTTCATAGGGGTGAAAATTAGATAGATAAAATTATGGTCTTGGGGTTTGTATCCTTTTATTTTATATGCTTACATATTAATTCAAAAATCTTATATTTTTTCAGTATTTCATTCTTGAAATCTTTCATAGATTAAATTTATTTAAAGGTTCCAAATATACAACCATTTATTTTCTTTCTCCCCAACCTACAGTGGTAGAATTAAACAACTAATTCGATGAAATTGATAAGATAAAATTACAAGATTTAATTTCTAAAAATTTAGATATGAAATATGACCTTGTCAATATTATGCATGAAAAATTACAAAAATCCATTAATGGTCAATGTTCTAATCCCCTAGATAAAAATATTATTACACCTACTTTGGGGGAAACTCAGCTGATGAAACAACCCATTTTAACTCAATAAAATTAAATAATGTAAAAAATCCTATTCATGTTTACTCCTCTATATATGTATAGTCCCATTATGCATGATATTCATTATCTATAAGATAAGGTGTTACATCTTAAGTAGGGTACTATTAGGTCATCACATGCCCTAGATTCTCATGTTCTTTTATATACACCTTTAGCATAACACATATCATAAACTCCTTTTCCATACAGATTTGTGGCACCTAAAATTACTTTGTATGATGGTGAGGGTGACCTAGAGAACCATCTATACACTTTAAACATAGAATGTTTGGATTATATGTCCAATAATTGGCTCCTTACGAAGTTATTCCCATGCAGTCTAAAGGACAATGCTTTACACTGGTTCTATGATATTCCAAAATCAGTCCATCACCATAATCAATCCATTTTAAGATATGTTTTGAGCACATTTTTCAATCA
Organism: Torreya grandis; assembly: GCA_037957365.1. NCBI lineage: Eukaryota > Viridiplantae > Streptophyta > Pinopsida > Cupressales > Taxaceae > Torreya > Torreya grandis. Next base: position 464,181 of record JARHVA010006332.1, read on the forward strand.
ATTTCAATGCTAATATATCATATGCTCAAGTGGCACAACTTAAACAAAAATATAATGAGCATATTGCATAAAATTTATTGTGATATAAAACCATATTGGAAAAGATGATTAGCCCCATGGTAGATAGACAGATCCAAGACATATTCAAACAAATTTTACTACCAACATTGCATAAAGCTATCTTATTGAATAATTTTCCAAAATTCATATATTTATGCCACATAGTGAAATAATCTCTCTATGGGCAAATTAAATTACACAACTAGATTATATTAAACTATTGAGAGTTATAATAATCTTCCATACAAAGTAAGGGCCACTAACAATAACATTGATAAAAATGACATAGTTAATACAACTTCAAATGCACCTCCTCACTTGGTTTTATCAGCTCCTCCATGGAGAGTTTTCATAAATCTTATAGAATCACTGGCATGTTTTACATCATCTCTTGGAATGCAATGTCATATCTCTTGCTCCCATCAAAAGGGTTTATAAAAGAAGGCCTATTTTAAATTACTATGATTCCAATCAATTATATGACTATCATAAGACACTAGGTCATAATACAAATAGATGCATCAACTTGAAACATAAGATATAAGATTTGATAGCGGCCAACATTATTTTTTTGGGAATGTTAATAGAGGCACCTAAAGTTCAACAAAAAGAAACTAAGGCATTGAAAATATTTTTAGATCTATTTCAAAAACACACAACTAATGAGGTAGGATACCCTTTAGGTGTTCACTATACATATCAAAAACATCTACTACCATCATCCTATCACAATACTATAAAGGATGTACACCCCATACACAATATAATTTTATTGTATCATACTATAGTTATAGTTAAACCACTCATCACTTTCTCAGAGTAGGAGATTATCAATGATGATTAAGATTTATATGATCTCTTTGTATGAACCTACATTGATCATCATCTTATTCAAAGTGTTATGGTAAAAAATGGTTCAATTTTAACATGTGCACTATCACACTTGTAAAACATTTGGGTTATTTAGATCATGACATTTCTCTGACCAACATAGTTATTCATGGTTTTAGTGGCCATGTTCAAAGAGCCATTGGGGATATTGTACTTACACTATAGGTTAGAAAAACACATGTGGCCACTATATTCTTAGTAGTACCTAATTTAGTCACATTTTACAAGTTATTAGATAGGCCATGGATATAATAGCTTTGATCCATTCTATCCACTGTACATAGATGGCTTATGTATATATGTGTTAATTAGGTGGTTATAGTTAAGGGTATTTTGTATGAGTATCCCTTACCTATCCCACATGTCTTTTCATCACAACTACTAGTTATAGTTTTGAGAATAGTTCTTATTAGTACACCATAATGTTTAGTTGATAAACTAATGTATAGACTCAGACCAATTCCTACCAACCATTACAAATTAAGCCTAGGAATCACTGAATGTCCAAAATTTTCTTGTGCATCATTCATAAAATATTAGAATCACATTAATACATATTTAACTAGGGTATCCTATTTTATGCAATCATAACCTCTCATAGATTCATTCCTAATTACCTTGTGGCATCACAATAGTCAATTTGGCATATAGACCTAATAAGTGGGGCACATGAACAAATATCAAATCTTGAAAGAGATAAATTGATAATAAGAATTAATTAAAAAGTTATATTAATTTAAATGCCTAGTTGAATTATCCATATGTAATTAGTGAATATGTAAAAAAATAAATTCAAAAATTCAAAATATCCTAGCCTTTCATCATTTCCTTTATGAGTTGTCAAACTCTTTGAAAATATCCTAAACTATTTATTTCAAATAGCCATGCCTAGTAATTGGAAATCATAATTACTTGACAATATTAACTCTACTGGGGTCACATTTGACTCACATAGGCTAGGTTTTAACCCATTCCAATCTTTAACTCAACCTTAAATCACATTGGGTGAGAGTTAAATCCTTAGGCTATAAATACAATGCCATGCCTCTTCATTCAAAAATATCTCATAAACCAAAGTTATAATGAAAATTTGGAGAGACACAAGACATTTGACTTAGTATTATAATTATAAAATTACATTTCAAGTAGTGTTATAATGCCAAATTCATGATCCAAAATAATCACAAAGCCATATCAAAGCCAATGGTGCCAAGTAGAGAAGGAGCCAACAAGATTCATTTAATAAAGACTCTTTGATGCACAAGCTGAGAAAGCCACTCAACAAAGTGTTTGGAGCTCTAAAGAAAGGTAAAGGATTTATTATCTTTTATATTTTAGTTGTGCTTTCATTTGCCTTTTATTACTAGTTTTCCCTCAAGTTTTAGGCTTGGAGTGTAAGTGTTATTGTGTTTTTATTTGAGTTTGATTAATTAAACTAGTATATTACTAACCTACCTTTTTGTATTCCTATGATCATAAATTCCATGCTCAGTGGGACTTAAACCATCCCATAAAAGCAAATAAATCAAAATTCAGCTTTTAGTTTTTCTAATGAATGCTTGACAATCTTCAAAATTTGAGTTTTAATTTGTTTTTTCATGTATTCTATTTTTAGTGATATACATATTACATAGAGACAAAAATTTATTACCTCTAGCCAATGTTGATCCTATTAGAACTAAAGTAAACCTCTTTGTGCAGAAAAAAGCATGTTAGAAACATGTTTTACAAGTTTTTCTTGATTTTTCTAGTTTTGGTTTTGTTTCTAAGGGCCTAAATGTTGTTTTAATTTCCATTTCATTATAGGGTATAGTGTTATTTATTGGTTTTAAGTTCATTTACTAACAATATTTTTTTGGAAAGGTCATATTATATGTTTTGTATTAAATTGACATTGATTTATAAAGATTGATATCGATCCTTCTTTAATCGACCAACATCAATTTTTATAAATCAACGTTGATCCTTGTGTGGATTGATATCGATCTTGGAGATAATAAAATAGAGAAAATTGAGAGATAATTTAAAAATATTGTTTTCTCATTCATATTTTGGATTTAAATTAATAAAAAACCCTTTCAAAATTATAGGACCTAAGCTAGAAAAAGGCAAAGATTTGGAGGTGGTCATGTCTTGAACATTTTTTTTATGTGCCTAAAAGGAATTTAGTTATTTTTATACTTAGTTTTTTGTGAAAATTTTTATAAGTTTTTCAACTAATGCCAAGGGTCCAAATTTCATAAACATTTCACTTTGATGTAATAAAATACACTCACACTTAGATACATACTTTGTCCCCTTTAGGGAACTTAGGTGACCAACAATAATCATTCATTACCTCACTCAATTTTAATACAATAGTGTGAAAATAAAATCATTAAGGAAATCCTTAAATATACATGTTTTGGTTGATCCAAACATGACCTTGAAGTTTTTTCACTTGTATTTTGTTTTCATGCATTTTGGCTTGTGAGTAGGAGTTCATCACCTCATCACAGGTTGTCTATGAAAAAAATGACCCAAGAATTCATATCTTTACATTATTTCAACCCCACTCCATGATTGGGTATAAAAATTGAGGTTTAATTAATATGACATTTTTTAAAGTGATTAAACAAACTCCATTAGTAAGATACTACCTCAGACCATAGGGGTAACTCCAACATCACACTAATCAAGTGATAGATGTAGTGGTCATGAAAAGGACAAGACCTTTTCATAACAAGTTGGTTGATGTGGATCCTAATTAAATTATTATATATTATGTTATCCACGCTTGGAATCATCTAAAAATTCATGAAAATTTAGTTTTTAGGATAACACCACTAGCCATAGACATATTGTTGATACAGGCGAGTAACCTAAAGTTCCATGTCATAGTAAAAACCCTTTAAGAGAAGATTGGGACTAAAAAAACTAATTTTTATGTTATTTTATTTTTTATTAACACTTAAAATCCTCTCAAGTGTGATTATATTGATATAATTTGATATTATTATGTAATCTTGTCATTTTTAGGATTTAGGACACTACACTTAGGTGTTTGTGTCATTTTATCCTTTTATTGCATGGTTTTGAGTCTACCTATTTGTTTTTTTTGCTTCATAAAAATGAGTCTTCTTTTATACATCACTTTTTTTTTTATTATAAATTATGTCATCCATTTGACACCATACTTTTGCCTTAGTCTTTTAATAAATCTTTGTGTGTGTATCACTTGATTGGAAAGGGTAACATTACATTGCCCAATCCATTTCAAGTTTTATGCCTTGAAGTCTTGAAACAAACCATTGGTCATACCTTTAGAGTAGGATAATGTCCTTATGCTTCTAAATAAATTTCATATACTTGTTTACCTTGTGTCCAAGTTTTCAAAATTTTAAACCAACACCACATGTATCTTTTGGATCTTTACCTAATACTGTTATGCCATTCAGCTTTTCCTAGCTCATTGTTTGTTTTAAATAAGGCTAGTTTTCCTAAGTTTATTTTTTAATTAATATTAACAAGTTTCAATCTAAACATTGATTTATTTTTATTTATGACTTGTGTAATTTGGGCCTAGACATCGATCTTTCTCTTTTGGGTTATGCAACTTAGGTTAATTCTTTACCCAGTTTGAAAACTATTATTTGTGCCTTTTTTTAGGAGAAATAGCCTATCTACATATGAATTTTATTTCATGCCTTATACCAATTTACCAAGTTCGTGTCTAAAGTCAAATAACTAGTCTATGCCAAATTATTTTAGATTTGTTAGATTAAAATCTCACCTTATTTTTAAATCTAGTTTTTTTGCCTTGTTTTGCTAAAAGACTTAGCATTTGTCTATTTTGATCCTAGATTTTGTACCACATTTGTCCAATAAACCTATAAAATTTTGTTTTATTAGCTTAGATTTGTTTAAAACACTTTGAACCTAGAGTTTGGCATTTTAGTTTTTTTTCATCCATTTGACCTTTGGTATGAGACATTTAACATTAGACATTTTATGTTAGACTATTTTATACCAAGTTTTAGCATAGACCCTTTTCGGAGATACAAATATATCCTTTAACCAAGTTAGACCAAGTTCAAACCATTTATTCTTTGGACATTATTTTTTAGATTTTATATAACTCTATGACCTTTGTCACAAAACATTCACCATTGATTCAAACATGTCTCACTATACTCATAGTGGAGATATGTACAATATAGGATATGGCAATGTGGTCTCACAAGAAGACTTTGTTCAAAACACCTATGGTGATGATGTATTTTTTGAGATATATCCTTATCCACCTTACAAAATTCAATCAGGGGAATAAATCCAAGATCCTTTAACTCACTATTTGGTCAACATACCTCCATACTCAGAGCAAGACAAAGAGAAAATAATGTACTACCTAGCTAGTGTACCTTTTGTTATAGACCAAGCTCAAAAATAACCATACTATGTTATGATTCCATCAGCCTAAGATCCCTATTTGGTTGAATTTCACTTTCTTGAAAATAATCTTGAAGTGTTAATCAGAGATGCAAAGGTAAGGGCTAAGTTTTTATAAGAGTTCCCCCATGAAAACTTATTAAGTCTAGTTAGAGTTCCTTACAACATATCATATAATCAAAACATTGAATACACCTCTTGTATCAATCCTTAAGCTCTATTTTTTATTCCATATTAGGACCCATGTATGCTTGTCATGGGAAAATTCCTCATAGAGGAACATTTTATATAGATGCAGATAGCATACTAGACCTATTTGAACTTAGCATGCAATTTCAATACATGACCATGTCAAATGCTCTACTTATCAAGCTAGCTCCTTCAATGGGAGTGTTAATTGAATTTACAAGCCAAGAAAATTAGGGTATATACCCATTCACAAAAATTACTTCAATTGGAGACATGTTCAATGCCCCAGATATCAAATAAGTGCCTACTAATTTTATGCAAAATAGTGAGCTCAACACAGTGGATAACATGCAAATGTCATCTAATCCAACCAAAATTGCTTTAATGGCATGAATAACTAGTAAATAATGAAATGTGGCTTTAGTTAACACCATGAGTGGTTCAAAAATGTATGGGGTAGGAAATTCTACCTCCTAACCATAACTAAATATGTTTAATCCTCAACCAACTACATCATCAAGCATGTAACTATAAGGATTAAGTAGTCAAGTGGAAACCAATGCCTTGACTCAATAAAATGTGACAAATGTTACTCCACCATAAAAAGTGATGATTAACATCTCACAAAAACATGCAAAATTAAATATACCAATGTAGAAAATATCATACATTTTAACACCTTAAATGGGGGTGTATACCTCTTCAATCATAGACCAACATTCCATTACAATAAAAAATGATGTATAATCAATAATGCATGTCTATTGGTCAGTGATAAATGCAAAACACTCTATAATAATATAATTCAAAATAGGTGTTCATGCAACCAAGAAATTATACCATTCCATAATTACTAATTAGGTAATAATTGCCTTTTATTTTGAATGTGCCACAAACTCAATGATAGGGCCTTGGTTCATAAGTTCTCCTTATTCAGCAAGGTTTGACTAGTCAATAGCAAGTCCCTAATAAAATTTAATAGGAATAGTAATTCATCCAAATCAATATCCTTCCATCTCAACCATAATTTCCATAGAACCAGGCCCATATACCAAATGCTAACTAGAATATCACATTGTAATGTGTGCAATTTCAACAATTGGATTATAATCTACGAATGCATATTATTGGTCAATTCCCTAACTAAACCAACCTTCCATAGTAAACCATTATTCCATTATACCCTTGTCAAATTAATCCACTTTTGAACACCTAGACTCCACCTCAAGCCAATGTTCTATCCAATTTTCTAGTGCAAGAGATACAAATAGACCAAGAAGTTAAAGTTGGATGACATGTGTTTCTACCCATTCAACATGGATTATCTACAAATTCCATTTCCTCCAGGGTACAAACCACCAAAGTTTGACAAATATAAGGGTAAAAGAGACCCCAAGGCCAATTTAATACAATTTTTTGTTGCTTGTCAACCAGTGGCCTATAGAAACATCTACCACCTACTACTATATATAAAGAGTCTATCAAGAAAAGATTTGGAGTGGTTCTTAAAATTACCCAAGAACTCTGTATCTAACTTTGATGATCTTTCAAACAAGTTTATGTAACATTTATACTAAAATGTCAAACATGAGATTTTGTTGGTATATCTAACACAAGCCAATGAGAGTTTTCCATATTATCTATATAGATGGAGAGTACTTGTTATCCAATTCACCAAAAAATTACTAGAAAAGCAATTAGCCACCATGTTTACCAAAAAATTACATAGCAAGATATCTTATCATCTAGAGCTATAGTGTCCACATAACTTCAAAGAAATCATTGACAAAGGTTTTATCATCAAAAGGTTCCTTATTAACAAAGGTATCATCAAGATAAACTCATAAAATCAAAACTAGAGCCAAAATCAAGTGTTAGGAATCTAGATAGTACCCTTACTAAGGAGAATATTGTTCATGTCTACCTCAAACCTAAACCAACATTGTAATGACCTATAGATTATGATTTAGATAAATTTAGGTTAAACCTCTAGATTTTGTGGGGTTATATACCCTAATTTTTTAATTAAACTCTCTTTAAGACATAATATTATCAAAATGAAAAGGGAAAAGAGATAAAAATGATGAAATAACCTACTCTGAGTGGTGAAGCACCAATTAATTAGAGATCCACTCTTGATCAGATCCTTTGAAACCACAAATGAAACTAATGGAGACTAAAGCTTATCAAACTCCTTGATGGTATCCTAATCATGAATTTTTCATATGGAGGTTGAGTAGGATTCTACAACTTGAAGAACAAAGGTCTAGACCTACAAAAGATACTATTGACTTATGACACTTCAAGAACACTCCTACTTGCTAACAGTTCATACAACCTATAATGGACTATTAATGTAAAGTTATGTGCATAAAAGGACATATATATGATAACACAATGCATAAATTATACAAATCAAACTTTCATAAAGCACACTATCATTCAATAAGAAATCTTCAAATGTTTTCTATTGATTCAAATGAGTACATGGAAATTTTGGCATAGTTTTGTTATACCTAGCTGAGGGATGCCAAATAAAGAGATTAATAATTGCTTAAATATAAAGTGTGAAATGGAAGAGGGAATATTCTAGGCATGAGAGAGGCCATGAATGGGGCTAATGTGGCATATGGTAATTAAAATATGACCATTTCTCATCCTCAAGCATTAGTATACATTCAATGAGTCCACTTTGGCATTTTGGGAAGGTATGGAAGTTTTAAATGCAAATATTAACTTTATTCAATCTTTAAACATGCTTAAAATAGCCTAATATTCCCTCCAATGGTAGTTACACAATGCAAAATGGAGTATGGATAGGCCTCCAAGACGCATTGGGTAGTTTTCCTTTAATGTTCATGTAGAATGGTCCTTGAAACTACCTTTAACCTATCATAATGGCCTTGTTTTTTCAGTATGCTTACCTAGGTGATAGCTACCAATGTTTGAAGATGACACATCAATGCTACCACTCCACCTTTTCCCTACTAGACTCTTCTATTTACAAAATAAGTAGACCTATTTTGATTTTCCTTAAACTTTCTTCTCATATTCACTATTTTAATGATAAAACAATTAAACTATGGTATCAAATCATTATAAAAGACATATATCATCCTTAGAATATCCCCTTATGAATTTTTATTGAGATATCTTTAGTTTTCTTCACTTGCAAACACATTAGCCTTGAATAACTAGGCCGCTTGAGCTATTTTATAGGCTATAAATTTAGATAGATATAGCAAAAACACTTTAAATAAATTATACGAACCATATTATAATTTAATTAGTATAATAAGTATTAATATTACCCTTTCCATTATTTATAACTTCTAGTTAGGTTTTGCAACACATATTATACCTAAAACCCTACAAACTTGCATTTTCAAGAAGTGACCATATAATTTCCATATCATTAAGAACCACATATAAGAGCCCCTATAAGTTGGAAACATGATCCAAGTGTTAAATGATCAAATTATAATCATATAAATTCACTTTTCATTAAAACTCTCCATTTGAGTCACTATTAGGGTTTAAGGGAGGTTTAAGAGTGTTTGGGATCTTAAGGATGGTTCATAGAGACCAAGAATTTTATCTCTAAATAATTTCACCAAATTCAAGTCAATGGACCTCCTCATCTTCTCCAAAAAATTATACTCCCCATGCATAACATACAATAAATGATGAGCATTTAAAGATTCTCCTTGTGAGAAGAACATGCCTTTTGAGTGACTTTTATGTGTCTGTAGGTAGAATGGTTTACTATAATGGATTTTTATAGGGGTCTAAATTATCAAAAGGGACTTAAAACACTATGACATTATTTTTTAAGAAGTTTATAATCATTATTACTTCTCAAACTACTCTGAATTACTTTTAGATGGCATAGTCATAGTGGAGGTTATGGATTGGTCTACCTACAAAGTTGAATTATAAACATTGGCTTAAAATCTAAAGTTTCAAGGAACTATTGCATCACATATAACCTAAAAATAACCTTATATACCTCATGGAGTATTATCATTAGCTTTATTGCTTCATTTCTCCTCTTTTGGATGCATATAACCATGCATTTTAAAACTTGTACCTTTTTACTTGATGAACCAATCATAGAGTCAATATGGCAGCTAATAGAAGGATTGATCAGATGATTTAGGACTTGTTATACCTCTATAGATTTATTTTTCACACAAACAATCCCAATCTCTTTGTTTTTTAGATCAAACTAGCACTTTTAGGCCCATTCTATATAGTTTGGCCCCTACACATGCCAACCAATGGGTCACTATAATGCTCAAAGGACCTTAGGAGACCTTAAAGATCATTTAATGGTCAAATTATCCATATATATGGCATTTAACTCCTAATTTTCCATGAATGGGTTTGATTCCCATACAGAGGGTGCTTAGAGATATGAATGTTAGAAGGTGGCATCAAGGTTATTTTTAGGCAAAGCTGAGTACTTATTTTCTTAAGATTCAATGATAAAGGTTAGACCCTAACTTATAACAAATCCTTCATGAATTTTTTAAATCTATAATTAGACTTAAACTTCAATATGATATTTTTCCTTGAGAATGCATGTGGTGAAGTGGGTGAGCATTTGAAGATAGTATTCAAATTATTTGTGTATAGGCTAACTAGCTTGAGCAGGGTTTGAAGACACTTTTATCAACTTCCTCACTTATTATAACTTTAAACCTTCTTAACATGGCTTAATAATACTTATACACCTCACATTGGATCTTCAAATTGTTATAATAGTTTTAAAGACACTCAATATGGTACTAGGATCTATAAGTAGGCTTATATGATTGACTATGTTGGCATATCTCCAAGGCTCTTGATTGTAGTTTTGTGTGTTATACCTTTGTATGAGGTTTGGGAACCCTTAACAATCATACTTCATTTAAAAATTTTGGGGGTCCCAAACTACCTACAAACCCTTCATGGCATGAATACACCCTTTTAACCCATAGATAATTGTCACAGATAGGGCTTGGTCTAAGACAAAATAGTTGGTATACCCACTATTTGTCTAGACCAAATGAATATATGAGTACCTTTAATGGGTCATTATTATAATTTTTACTAATTTTGGGGGATTGGCCATGCACATTAAGGTCTCAAATCACCATTTTGGCTTAGATTGGAAGTTTAGATGCCTATTGACTATGTGCATAAATATGAACACTTTGTGTATGGCCTTCATCATTATCTCCTAGGGTATTTTGGGTGATGGAGGTGTCCATCATGTGCTCAAGGTTAGTATAATTTTTAATTTATGACTTGCACATTCCCATTTCTTTGTATACCTTATCCTCCTCATGCTTAGGGCTTAAGTTTGCATATGCCTATGTAATCTCAAGCCTATTTAGATGTTTTTCTACCTTCCCATAAGTGATAAACATCAAGTTTCATTATCAACATTAGGAATATTTACCTCTCTTGTAAAAACATTTCCCTTTTTATTAGGATCCACTGCTAAGAGCACAATTGATTTCCTTTGTATAAGCAACTAAACAAGGAATTAAACCAGAAGTAATATGTAACTAGAATTCAAAATCAGCAAAGAACATGAGATACAAGAAATAATGAAAACTTATATTAACACTCTTCCAGAATACAATGAAGAAATCACACTCTTCCACACCTCTTGGGTGTCTAGTATTTCTCTCAGGAGTTCTCTCTCTCTCAATTACAATCACAACTCAAACACAGAGTTGTACCCTCCACTAGTCAGTAACAATCAACTCAATGGTTGTTTTGCCTGTCTGCCAGTCCACATGTGACAATCAACTCAATGGTTGCTTTGCCTACCTTTACATACCATCAAGTACTCAAAGTACTCCAAGTAGATCTCTCTGATCTTACAACGACCTGTAAATCAACTGATCTTACTTACCATGTAGATCTCCTTCTTGATCTTGCACAACCTGCAGATCAACCTGATCTTACACACCTTGGAAGAACCCTTGTCCTTGCCTTTGCAAGTCCTTCTAATCCTTCACCCTGAGGATCCCTTCTCTGATCCTTCACTTACACTTTACAATGCAACCCCATGGGTCTCTTAAATAGATCCCATACAAACAATAATTGGACTCCCTAATTACAATAATTAGAAATGCAGACTCAAGACTAAAATTAGTCTTTTACATGCAAACTGACTATCTGTCTAAAATTAGACTAGTTCTAGAAATGCATGCACACACAGGCTACTGACATCAGTTCTTATCTGATCGATGTTGGCCGACTTCTAACCGATGTTGGTTATTGAGAACACTAAAGATGACTGACATCAGTTGATCAGACCAACGTCAGTTACTCTGACACTAGACATGACTAACATTGGTTGATCAGACCAATGTCAGTTACTATAACACTTAGCAACCTCCTCTGTTTGCATCCTATGAAGATTTTAGCTCCATAACCTAACAATCTCCCACTTGGAGATAAATAGTTGCACCTATACCTATACCTGTACATCCTCTAATTTTGTTTCCTTGCTTGTATCCCTCTTCAAGTTCAATCTTGAAGACCAACAGAAGTTGAATGAAGATTCAACTTCTCCTTTGTTCTTGGATTTGTTAACATACCTACAGGGTTCCTATCCATATGGATATTTTCTAGCTTCAACTCACCATCCTCCAATACCTATCTAATAAAGTGGTACCTAAGTTGTATATATCTGGTTCTTGAATGAAAGGCTGAATCATTTACAAAATGAATTACTCTTTGACTATCACTATACAATCTGCAACTCTCTTACTCCTTTCCCAACTCTTCCATGAACCTTGTCATCCATATCATTTCTTTGCTATCCACTATGACTGCAACAACCTTCTACATCTCTAAAATCTAACTAACCACCATTCTACCAATAGTGAACACATATCCTGTGGTGTTTCTCCTGTCATCCAAGTAACCTGCCATATCCGAATCTACATACCCATGTAGAGAAGTGCTTGACCCTTCATATCATAAATACCTACTACTGGTCCCTCTCAAATATCTAAGAATCCATTGAAATGCTTTCCAGTGCTTCTTTCCTGAATTGGCCACAAACTTGCTGACAACTCCCACTACTTGGGTAATATCAGGTCTAGTACACATGTACTCAACCTTATCATGTGATTTGGGACACTATTCTATGAACTGTCCATCCATAGGTGTGCTAACCAGTTCTTCATCCTGCATATTAAACCTCTCCACTACCTTATTCACATAATCATCCTGAGACAACATCAACCTGTGACTTTCCCTGTCTCTATAAATACTCATGCCAAAGAATTTCTTTGTTGCTTCCAAATCCTTCATGGCAATCCTCTGAACTAATTTTACCTTTAGCTCAGTAACTCCCTACATGTGTGACCCTACAACAAGCATGTCATCCACATACAGTAACAAGATAATATAGCTAATATTATCCAACATGGTAAAGTAAACACAATGGTCACATTGACATTGACTAAAGCCATGCTTTGTCATACACCTGTCAAACCTTAAACACCATTGTCCTGCAGCTTACTCAAGACCATGTAACCTGGCCTTCTATCTCACGTGTCCATTCTCTCCTTTCTTTAACCTGTAAATCCATTCATCTTTTAGTGCTTTCATTTTGGCTAGCAACTCTACCAAATCTCCCATTTGATTCTTTCCCAAGGAATCAATTTCTTCATTCATGTCATGCTCCCACTATTTCCTGGATTTTACCTGCTCTGCCCTTTTAAAACTTCCTAATTCTTGACCATCAATGAGAAATAAGAAGTGTAAAGAAGATGAATAATGAATTTGAGGCTTACTTACCCTTTCAATCCTCCATATGGGCATTTGAGACTCCTTGACAGCTTGTTGTCCACCCAAAATCCATTCTGACAGTGACCGATCTCAGTCAGCACTGGCTGACCCTGGTTTGCACCTGATCGATGTCAATTCCACCTAATTACTGATGCTAGTTCCTTGACCAATGTCAGTGTCCACTTGGTCACTATTGTTAGTTATATGACTGATGTCAGTATCTACCTACTCGACACCACTGACTCTGGTCTACACATGACTGATGTCGATACCTACCTGTTCGATGTCGGTTCTCACTTGACTGACGTCTACCTGTTCGATGTCGGTTCTCACTTGACTGACGTTAGTAACTGTGTTTTCCTGTGAGTGATGATTTTTACCCATGAGCTCATTTTAGATCATAACCTTGTCTAAACCAACACTTCCCTACTCAAAATTATTCAACCCCTTGAGCTTATCTCTAGCCATCATCTTCTCCTTGAAAACTAAGGCTTTCTTATTCTTCAATGTGTCAAAAACATTAGATTTCCTCTTTATGCAATAAACCCAATCCTTTCTTGTAGCATCAGAAACATACCACTATGATCCTCCAATAGAAGCTCCCTAAGCTGGTCTCCACACACCTATGTGAACAAGCTATAACCTGTGCTTCTTCTTTGTTGACCCAGTTGTGAGAAACCTCACTTTCACCTATTTCCCAAAGATACCATGCTCACAGAAATCTCAGTCTCTGCTTTTCAAATCTAAACTCTTACCATTTGACTTAAGAACATCCATTCCCTTCTTACTCATGTGACCAAGCCTAGAGAGCCACATCTTCACATCTACATCTGAAGTAGATAAACTAGAAGGAGAATCAGTAATACAAGTACATAGATAAAGAGTACCTATTTTTTTACCTCTTTCTAAAACAAGTGCACCCTTGGAAACTTTCCAAGATTTTGCTATGAGAGTTACTATGCATCCCTCATCACCCAACTTTCTAATAGAAATCAAATTTTGCTTCAGGCCTGGGACATGCATGACCTCCTTCAACACCCATGTGTTGCTTGTCTGCAATTTCAGCTGCACTTTCCCTTTGCCAACCATTTGACAAGGCTTACCATCCCCTAAATAAATCTTTCCAAAGTCTCCATGGACATAATCATGAAAAAATTCTCTATTTGGGGTTGCATGAAAAGAAGCACCAGAATCTAAAACCCATTATTCTACTTGTCTATCCAAAGAAACTATAAGTGCATCCTATGTAACAATACCTACAACATCTGCTTCTTCATGCTAATCTTCTACCAACCAATAATCTTTCTTTGCATGTCCTTTCTTTCCACAATTCTAGCAGATTATACTACCATACCTAGATTTGGATCCAATGCCTATCTCTAACCTTGATTTTCCTTGCTCAACCTTCTCTCTTTGCCATTCCATACTTTCAACACTTAAAGCATCCCCTGATGTCTCACCTGTGCTTTTCCTATGAATTTCTTCATTCAAGATTACACTAACAGCATCATCAACTTTCAAGATATTTGAAGCAGATGCAATATTACTAACTAACATTACCAAGCTATCCCAACTTTCAAGTAAAGAGCATAATATTAAGAGAGACTTAATTTCATCATCAAAAGCTATATTGACTAAAATTAACTAGTTTACCAAACCCTGGAAATCACTAAGATGACTATGTACCAATCCACCTTCCAGCATTTGCAAATTAAATAATTGCTTCATAAGAAATACCTTATTCAAAGCTGAGGGTTTTTCATATAAATTTTCCAAAGATTCCATTAACTCTACCATTGTCCTTGCCTGAAATAAGTTGGAAACCATAGAAGCATCCAAGGTCAGCCTTATAGCTCATAGATCCTTTCTATCAAGAACCTTCAATTCTTCATCTTGCATACATGTGGGCTTACTCCCACCCAACGATAAGTATAGATCTTTTTGATATAGATAATCCTCTATCTGTATCCTCCATAATTGATAATTCTTGCTATTTAATTTCTCCATTCTTAGTATACTTTCTTCTGCCATTGTTGTACTCCCACTCAAATAAAAACCCCTGTGAGTGACCTGTAATCAACAAACACTTAACACACTCTAAAACCAAGGTGTTAGTGAACCAAGATCTAATGAACCCGCTCTGATAAACCTATAACCAGGCTCTGATACCACTTGTTAGGATCCACTGCTAAGAGCACAATTGATTTCCTTTGTATAAGCAACTAAACATGAAATTAAACCAGAAGTAATATGTAACTAGAATTTAGAATCAACAAAGAACATGAGATACAAGAAACACTGAAAACTTGTATTAACACTCTTCCAAAATACAATGAAGAAATCACACTCTTCCACACCTCTTGGGTGTCCAGTATTTCTCTCAAGAGTTTTCTCTCTCTCTCAATTACGGTCACAACTCAAACACAGAGTTTCACCCTCCACTAGTTAGTAACAATCAACTCAATGGTTGCTTTGCCTATCTGCCAGTCCACATGTGACAATCAACTCAATGGTTGCTTTGCCTACCTTTACATACCATCAAGTATTCAAAGTACTCCAAGTAGATCTCTCTGATCTTGCAACAACCTACAAATCAACTAGTCTTACTTACCATGTAGATCTCCTTATTGATCTTGCACAACCTACAGATCAACCTGATCTTACACACCTTGGAAGAACCCTTGTCCTTGCCTTTGCAAGTCCTTCTGATCCGTCACCCTGAGGATCCCTTCTCTAATCCTTCACTTACACTTTATAATACAACCCCATGGGTTTCTTAAATAGATCCCATACAAACAATAATTAGACTCCCTAATTACAATAATTAGAAACACAGACTCAAGACTAAAATTAGTCTTTTACATGCAAACTGACTATCCATCTAAAATTAGATCAGTTATGGAAACACATGAACACACAAGCTGCCAACATTGGTTTCTATCTGATCGATGTCAGCCAACTCCTAACTGATGTCGGTTACTGAGAACACTAAAGATGACCCACATCGATTGATCAAATTGACATTGGTTGCTTTGACACTGGATCAGACTGATGTCAGTTACTGTAACACTCAGCAACCTCCTCCGTTTGCATCTTGTGAAGCTTTTAGCTCCACAACCTAACACTTTTATCCTAGTCAATATGAAATAAAGACATTGATATAGATTAATGATGTCACATATTTCTTCCTGTTAGTATGATTATTTATAAAAGGTTAGTTACTAAGCCTATATAAGAAGATGGTATACATAGTTCTTAAAACTCTTATGTGAGTAACTCACATCACCATTCTCTTCTTTAAGATACACATTCCTTGATACTCACACCAATTCTCATGCCTTGAATGGTCTACATAGTGTTTCTTGTGGACCTTTTTATAGTAAGCCTAAAAGGGTTGGTTGTAGGTGGACATTTGCATTCTCAGTTAAATATATGACCATATGGGTCCAACATCTTGTGGTTTCATTATCTTTGATGGTTTTAAGGTAGTATAGAGGTCTATATCATGGTCTATAATTGAATTTAATGGATGATGAATGGAGGAGGATGGTAGTGAGGAGATATGGGTTGTAAGACATGAAAATAGGGGTAATATAGTGTAGATTGTAGTGCCAACATAGTGAAATAGTAGGAGTATGAAAATGACATGAAATGAGGAATAAGAATGCTTCCTTTACAAACCACATAGATCAGGAGTCCTTTAGACATATATATAGGAAAAATTTAAAATTTTAAGGCATAAATTAAATGTACACAACCCTAAATTAGAACCTCAAAAACTCGGAAAAACCTTAATTTCAAAAAAACCTTAAAATTTATAAAAAGGGACTGTGTGTGTTTGTAGGCAAGGGAGATGGTTTCTAGGTCTATGAGCCCACCATAAAGGCTAAAAATGTTTATTTTAATATTATAATAGAACTCCAATATGCTTCCATGACCCTATTACATTTTTTGGTTACATTTGAGACTCTGTAGATGCCATTGGGCCACCCATAGTGCTCAATGCATAGTGGCCTTTAAGTATGGACACGTCCTTCCTCATTCATATATTATGAGGTAACAAGGTGAAATTAGACCTTCCAAATGATAAAGGCATCAAACCTCTAATGAAGGCATCAAACCTCTATCTATTACACAGACCTATATACAAACCACACATAAGAACTAGTCATGAAGGTTTGCTAGTCATATGAACTAACACATGTGATTAAAATTATATGGAAGGATCCTTAAATACTAAAGGAAAAAAAATCCATGATTGGTTTGATTAGATAAGGAAAAAATATCTAACAACTATTTAGTCCAAATTGGTATGTGCAAATGAGAAGGGCATACAAATTCCTTAACTTCTTAAGGAATGTTCATAAAGATTATGAGACCAATCCCTAAACAAATACCCATGGGTGTAATCTACTTGGGTTTAGTTTATCTAGTTATGATATTGGTCCCCCATTTTGTCTCCTCTATATGATACAAGCATGAACTTGAGGAGCTCATTGAGTCTGATAATGAGCTTGAGAGAGATGTGATGGTTTTGAGATTCTATATCACTAAAAAACACTGTTCTCTCCTCCACTTGACATTTTTGAACTCTCTACTTAATAAAATTATGAAACCCACCATTTTATCTAAAATTATTCTTGTTTCATCCCTAAAACATCATTAACAAGTGTTTTAGAGGGGAAGTAGGAGTCATACAACACTTTGAATTTGATGGTATGAATTGAGGGAGTTGAAAAGTCATTATTTGGCATGTGTGGGGATTATTTGGGAGGAATTAGGTATTGAATATGGTTATACATGAAATGGTTTAGTTATGGTTTGATGATTTTTATGAGGTCTATTAGAGGTGTGTGGTGTGACTTAGTGGTCTATTAAGGCTAGAAAAGGTCTCGTTATGACCAAAATCATTGACATTACACACATATATGAACCCAAAAAGGTATATCAACTAAATTATCATGTGAGTACATATATAAATTATTTATGGCCTATGAGAAACCTCAAATTAGCCTTAATATACCTTTCATTATGTTCCTTGAAAGATTTAAAGATAACATATCTCATGTTGTTAGACTACCTTCTTAGTTTGCCTTTACCATCACATTTTAAATTTTTAAAGCTCCATAAACTTAACCAAGAACCATATAATCATGTTTAATCATCATGACAACACTTGACCCGAGTTGAAATGGAGATATAAATATTAACAAGGAAAATTTATAGTGTGACAAGACCAAAGACTGATTAAACAACCTTCACAACTCACAAGGACAAGATGAAATCATGAGACTAATGATGGACCAAGACACAAGGTATTATATTGAACCCTTTCTAGGTTTAGGACTAGCAATTGGTTAACATTTTTGGTGACTCAGTTGGCTTGACTAGCCTACTAGTCGAAGAACCTAGAATATGTTATGAAGATCCTTAGTTGAGATCTAAAAATGCTCTGGAGATGCTCTGAAGAAGCTCTTAGTGGTTTTATCAAATTGAACATGATTTCACATGGAATTTTCCTTATACATTTCATGATTT
The DNA here is from genome assembly GCA_037957365.1 of Torreya grandis. Lineage (NCBI taxonomy): Eukaryota > Viridiplantae > Streptophyta > Pinopsida > Cupressales > Taxaceae > Torreya > Torreya grandis. The sequence continues at coordinate 483,087 of JARHVA010006332.1, forward strand.
CAAATAATGAGACACAATAAATTAATAAATAATAACAAAGAAAGCAACACACAACTACTGAAAAACAAGACTAAGCAACAAGCATAACACATACATCAAAGCACTTGGAGAGAAAAGACAACCCTATCTACCTATGTACAAGGGGACCATGATAGAGATTAATATTATAAATTAAGGAACATCCCATTGACATGGATGGGGATTTACTCACCATTTAATCTAGAAAGTTGAAAGGCACTACTTTCTTTATAGCTGGTGATGATGTAATGTCCACTCCAAAGGCTATCAAATTTGGAGTGTTTTCCTTACTTTGCATGATCCTCATCCCACTTGAGGATTATGTATCCATATTGGAATGTCTTATATGAATCCATTTTTTTAAATTAATTCTTGACTTGATGTTGATTATACCACATGATATGCATGGCATTATCCATTATCTCCTTTAATTATCTTAGCTCATTCATCCTCATTTGTAATGCATCATCTTCTAAGAGCTCAAGCTGATGAGAAATATCTAAGGTAGGAAGTTCAAGGGAAATAAGAAGTCTTTCCTCTCTACCATATACAAGTAGGTAGTATGTCAATTAGATCTATTAGGTATAACTCTATTTTCCCATAAGCCAATTTTTAACCTTGTATGTTACTCTCTTTAATTTGCCTCTATGTTTATTTTGATTATCCTTATCAAATTCTTATTTGTAGGCTCTTCTAATCCATTACCCTATGGGTAATATTTTTAGGATGCCTTGATGTAGATATCATGGATAAGGATTCAATCACATACCTTAGTACTACTAAAGGCTAGGGCATTATTAGCTATGATGGTTGAAGGCACACCAAATTTGGTTACAAGATTATTATAAAACTCTAAGATCAAGTTCTCATTGGCATACTTAAGTGTAGTTTCCTCCACCCACATTGTGAAGTATTAAATGGATGTGATGACCCACTTATGTCTAAAAATGGGAGGGGGATAGATCATTCCTACAAAATATAATCCCTATTGGATGAAGGGATACTCAACTTGGATTGGTTGCAAGGGAAAAGAAACTAAATTTTATTTTCTAGTGAACATGGCACACTTTGAGAATTATATTACCCATGTTTTTGAATCCTTAAACAATTTAGGATAAAATTATCTAGCTTTGATGATTTTGAAGGTTGTGTTCTTGGTATAAAAGTTCCCACTAGTAGGGCCATTATGAAATTGTTCAAGCAACATTTCAACTTGGCTTAATTCAATACATCTCAAAATAATGCCTCTTATGTATTTATTAAAGATAAATCCATATATTAGGACATAGGGTATGGTTTATAGTTTAAATATGATAATTTTTTCCATAAACAAACCCATATGACATTAGCTTGTTTGAAAGAACTGGACCACATCATTAGGCTATCTAAGGGGAGCAGTACTTACAACTACCTACTGACTATCATGGACTACCAACACTTTTTCTTTGTCTTCCATTACCTATACTAAAATATTATCACATAAACCTATACCACTAATTATATTGGTCAATCTCACCTAAATGTCATATTCCATGCACTTTGTTACCCACACAACTCTCTTCTCACTTAGATCTCTATTGAGTGTGAATTCTTTGATGCTTGGGTACACCACCATAACTATGACCTTATTTTTAGACACCATGTGCCTAAAATTATTAATTCACCTCATATAAATAAGTAAATGCTTATCTAAAAATGTATATATTTCCTCATATCCCTCTAAGGCTTGACTAAATAATGAAATTTATTGTTTTAAGCCTTAATCATTATTCTACATAAGCATAACATAAATTGCATCTGATGTGGTAAATACATATAATAATTTTTTTTTTCTAAAATTAGGATAAAGATTGTATGGAATTGATAGATGGAATATTTGATGGCCTTAAATATCCTATTTTCTTCATTTATCCATGTGAACTCTTTGTGTTTCCTAAGCATGTGAGTAAGAGGCTTAAACAACTCTATAAAGCCTGTGATAAACCACCTTATAAAGTTGATCTTCCCTAAGAAACTTTGAAAACATTTCTTATGATTAGTAAATAGTAATTCCAAGATTGATTCAACCCTCTTAGAGTCTATATAAAGACCACCCTTTGACACCACACGTTCAAATAATCTTCCCTCATGAACAAAAAAGATGCATTTCTTAGGATTCAAGGACACTCCAAACTTCTTGCATCTATCAAAAACCAAATTCAAATGTACCATGTGGTTTGATGGATCCTTTGAGAAAATAGTGATGCCATCAATATATATGAGCACCATATCATTAATCAACCCCTAAAATCTAATTTTAACTATAGTAACCATCAAGTAAGGAACTCCTCTAAGAGATTGAAACCTTTTTAAGTATTTAATCCATGGAGGGCAGTGGGTAATGGTCTCTCAAATACACCTTATTAAGGTCCCTAAAGTCAACATATAGGTATATCTCTCCATTATTATTCCTCATAGGAATAAGGTTTGATACCCATGAGGAATTATTGATGGGGAATATCATCTTAGATTTAATAAATTTTAATAAATCCCTTATCATGAGCTCTTCCACCTTAGGGTTGATTGGCCTTTGCTTCTACCTTACTAGTTTTGCATTATTTTCCAATTATATGGTGTGTTGGGAAATCTTGGGTTCAACACCTTTCATATCATGGTATTCCCATGAAAACATATTAGTATATTCTTAACACAAGGAAATGAAGGTATCTCTTTATTTTATTGTGTTTACTTTTCTTAACTTAAGTAGCCTATCCTTAAAAATGACTATCTTCTCATAATTCTCTTCTTTAGTTAAGATACTTAATTTGTCCCTTCTCAACTAATAATATTAATTTAAGATGATCTATAATTTCAATTATCCATTAGGTAATTTATTGGTCCTTAGCTTCACTATTTAGTCATCAAACTGATGCTACAACTTACCTTGGTTCTTATGATATAATTATGCCTCTTGCATGAGAAATCAAACAATCTACTCCTCACTATCAAAGACCTACCAAATCAATTCATTGTCAGGTATAGAAGGAATACATATGACCTTTATTTTTTATTATGGTTGAGTGCCCTTGAATCCATATATAATTTCATATTGGGCACCAATAGCTACAAGTCTATTTGCATGGTGATTAGACTCCCTTGGTATAGAATGGACATCAAATGCTAATAAGTCCTCTAATAGGTCCCATAATCAGTGATTTTAGGTCTTTCATATATGATTATTGACTACACTAACAACCCTTAATTTTTGTAATACAAGCTTACTATCACCTTTTACTCATAGAAGTTTGATGCCTCTATTTCACACTCTATTATGTTTGAAGTACAACTAAATTAGAACCTCACTGCTATGTAGTACTTCTAATTTGAAGGGGAAACAAGAATTACTCTAACATGACTAGCATTATTTTACCTTGATCTATCAAATAACAAGTTCCATATGACATCATACTCTTGAATTGGGTTTATGAGGCTAGGAATAACAACTCCTTCATTCATGTAGTACACTCCTAAGCCTACCTCCTCAATGGTCTTGAAGGATTCAAATTTATGGTTGTCAACTACCCATTCATTAAGGAGTAGATTTGAGATGCTTTTAAGATGATCCTTGGTTTTTTAGTCATTAATGTTCTTATATTTATCTAGTATAGTATAGTTTATATTAGAAAGGTTAGGCATATATGAGATTTGTAGTGAAGTCCTTACATAGGAATAAGGTAAATTATGGAGGTATATCAACAACCATGACATATTATGAGATGGTGAAATTGGGGTAGTATTATAACACAATTTTGAGATCCTTTGAGACACCTAATGTCTTTATGGGAGATCCATCTAATTTCAATATTCCTTTCTCATTAGGTTCATACTTAAGTTCTAGTTTATTAGCTATGCCATTTGACATGACTGAGGTAGAGCTGCCACTATCTATCATGAAATTATAGATAATATAATATCCTATTATGATGAAAAATTAGAATGGAAGTGGCTTAATAATCTTAGGAGCTTGGAATTCACTAGGCTGACTATCTTTAACATAAATTGCACTCACCTTGTTAGCTTACTTATTCATGAGAGAGATCTTGGAGATCTTTTGTTGGAGAATGTATTTATAGCTTGGAATGAATAGATAATCCCAAATATTAATTATAAAATTGGATATATTAATTTAATCCATAATTTTTAATGGATAATTGGCACTCTAGGCTGAAACTTGGAAGTGGAGGCATCAATTGTGACTTGAATGACTTGTGAAATGAATGGACTCTTCTATTGTTTCCCATGTGATTGATATGTCTAATAATTTGGATAGGCCATATTTATTTTACTTTGAGTGTTAGGATAATGAGTCACTTTGGGGTGTTAGGGAGAAACCATATACTATTCCAAGTTATCATTAACCATTCTCCTTTTGGCCCTTATGCAGACGACAACTGAATCATCTAGCTTTAGTGCATTATACCCCAAGTTTTTTGCCACATGTTCAAAGGTGTGATTTAATTATTTTAAGTTTATATAGGTGTTGTTATTAGGTTATTTTCACACATTAAATTACTATTTTTTTTATAACTTATACTTGTGTCATGGAAAGCATGTCACGATGAAGTATTGGATGACCTTTATATGGAGGAGGCATGATATCATGAGCTTGGAATGTAGGGACCTACTAAATACAAGAATTTTGATATGTTACCCACTTTTATAAATCACCCTATCATTTTACTACCCTCATGGATTAGACCATTGACCCTCTTATGCAAGATTATTTTGTGTTGGTAGCAATGCCCTTGAGCTACTTGCAGCATTGGGGTTATAATTGTTGTATGGTTTGGCCTATGTGATTTGACGTTGGGGTTATTGGTTGGGTGGATAATTAGGTATATAATAAGGATAATATGGGTATGGATCCTAATAGAGGGATTGGTATGGTCTATAATAGGTATGTTGTTGCCTCTCTAAGGCCACTAACTTGTTATTTTGTGATTTTAGCAAACCTTAAATCTTTCCAAGCCTATCTACTTGGCTATTATCAGATTATCCTTAATTATTTGGAGTATTAAATGGAAAAATAGTGTGGTAAAAATGTTTTATCTTAGTAAATAGGGGCATGAGGGGTCTAGGATTCAACTTTCCTGCTTGTATCAAGAATTCTCTCTTCGTATAGAGATATCATATGCATATGGTAATGTAATCCCACCCATGGACTTTATCATTATAACGACATCATAATTCAAGGACCTAAGGTAATATAGGAAGGCATAATTGGTTGTAGGCTTGATGATAATAGGGATTATATCCCAAGTATTTTGAAATATATAGTTAAAATCAATCATAGATTCTTAGGGTGCCCTCTTAATTGAGGTGAGTTTCTCAACTAGTGACACATGGTCACTTCTATCTTCAAATTGAATACAAAGGCACTCAAAAAATTAATTCCAAGTATTTATGTAGGTAGGAGTTATAAATTTATACCACTGAAGATATTTTCCTCTCAAAGAAGTTTCTAAGAGTCTCATGGCTACATTTTCCTAAGTGATGATGTGTGTTAAACATAGATTTTCTATATGAACTATATATTATATAGGAGTGGTGGAGTTTTCCCTTATGAAATATGAAAAAAAATCAATGAATAAATTGGGATATAAACAAATTGGTTGAGTTTTAAAGGGTTTCCACCATTAAAGGGTATAAATGCTTACAATTTAGGTATTACCATTGAGATTGGTGGACTTGTATTAGGTTGTATATGGAAATAATTGGTAGAATTAGGAGACTTGGGAGAATTTGGGGGTATGGGATTTGAATTAAGTCTAGGGACCCTCTTTTTCCTTGATATTTCCAATGTTAATTTAACAAACTCAATAACTTACCTTTTGAAGCTAGCTTAGTGGAAACTTTGTACATGAAATTGCCTTCCAATCTACCATTGATTATCCTTAGCCTTCCATATGTCCTCCAACATTGTAAATATTGTCAAAGTATGTCTCTAAGGCCATTGATAGTTGGTCCCACCAGGTGTGCTATAAATGTTATGAATATAGGTTGTACCCTTATTGAGGAAAAGATTTTTCATATCTACCTCAAACCTAGACAAACATTAGAATGACCTATAGACTATGGGTTGCCTAATATGTAAGCCAAAACTCTAGATTTTATGGGGCTATTTCTCTTAATTTTTAAATTTAAATCTCTTTAATACCTAATATTATCATAATGAAAATAGAAAAGAGATAAAACTAATGAAAGAACCTACTCTAAGTGGTGATGTACCAATTGATTAGAGATCCACCCTTAACCATATCCTTTGAAACCAAAAATTAAGTTGATGGAGACTAAGGATTATCATAATAATTTATGGTTTCATAATCATGATTTTTTCATATGGAGGTTGATTAGGATTCTATGACTTGAAGAACAAAGGTCTAGACCTGTAAAAGATATTATTTACTTATGACACTTCAATAACACTCCTACTTGATAACACTTCATACAACCTATAATGGAATATTAATCTAAAGTTAGGTTCATAAAATTACCCATAGACTATAACACAATACATACATTCTATAAATGAAACTTTCATGGATCACACTATCATTCAACAAGAAATCTACAAATGTCTTCTATCAATTCAAATGAGTACAAGGTAATTTTGATAGAGCTTTATTATGACTAGCCAAGGGATAAAAAATAAAGAGATAAATGATTAATTAAATATAAATTTTTAAGGATAATAAGGAAGATTATAGGCATGGGAGAGGCCATGAATGAGGCCAATGTGGTGTATGGCAGTTACAATAGGCACATTCCTCATCCTCAAGCATTGACATGCCTTCAATGAGTCCACTTTAGCATTTTGGGTAGGTATGGAGGCTATAATTCCCAATATTCACTTTATTAAGGCCTTACCATGATTAAAATATCCTAATATTCCCTCTAGTGATAGTTACACAATCTAAAATGGAGTATGGATAGGCCTCTAAGAGGTGTTGGGCAGTCTTCTTTTAATGTGCATCCAAATTTATCCTTGAAAATACCTCTAACCTATTATAATGGCCTTAATTTTTGTGTATGATCACCTAAGTGATAGTTACCAATTTTTTAAGATTTTCCATCAATGCTACCATTCCACCTTTTGCCTTCTAGACTCTTTTACTTGCACAATAAGTAGACCTATTTTTCTTGTCCTTCAACTTTCTACTCATATTCACTATTTTAAATGATCAAACAATTGAAATAGGGTCTAAAATCATTTTAAAAGAATTATATCATCCTTATTTTAGCCTCTTATGCATTGGTATTGAGATATATTGGGTGTTATTCACCTAAAAACACATTAGCCTTGCATAACTAGGCCACTTGAACTACTTCATGGACTGGCAATTTAGATAGATATATCAAAGACACTTTATTTAGTTTCATGAAAAATATTGGAATTTAATTAGTAGAATAAGTCTTAATCTTATCCTTTCCATAATTTATAACTTCTATTTAGGTTTTTCAACACATATTATGAATAAAACCCTACAAACTTGCATTTTCAAGAAGTGATTGTATAGTTTTTGTACCATTAGGATCCATATCTAAGAGTCCCTCTGAGATGGAAAAATGATACAAGTGTTAGATAAGAAATTTATAATCATTTAAATAAACTTTTCATTAAACTTTTCTAATTGAGTCACTATTATGGTTTACGGGAGGTCTAGGAGTATTTGTGATCTTAGGGATGGTTTATAGAGATTAGGACTTGGATATCTAAACTAATTACACCAAATTAAAGTTAATGGACCTCCTCATAACATACAATTTGTGATGACCATTTTAAGATTCTTCTTGTGATAAGAACATGACTTTTGTGTATCTATAGGTAGAATGGTCTACTAAAATGGCTTTTATAGGGGTCTAAATTAGACAAAGGTCCTTAAAATAATATGATGGGATTCTCTAAGAAGGTTATAAACATTCATACTTCTCAAACTACTCTCTAATCCACTTTTTTATGGCATATTCATAGTGGAGGTTATGTATTGGTCTACCAGTATACCTAAATTATGAACATTAGCCTAAAACCTAAGGTTATACACCACTATTTAATCATATATGACTTGAAAATCACCTTTAAAACCTTGTAGAGTAACATCATTAGACTAATTACATCATTTGTCCTCTTTTGGATGCATATATCCATGCATTCCAACACCTAAAAAGAATGATGAACCAATCATGGAGGTCAACATAGAGGTTGATATATGGCTTGATCATATTCTCTAGGAATCATTCTCCCTCTCCAATTTCATTGTGCACAAAAACAATCCCAATCACTTTGTTTTTGACTTCAAACTAGCACTTTTATGCCCATTTTGTATAGTTTGACCCCTACACATGCTAACCAGTGGGTCATTAGGATGATTAGATGACCTTATGATACCTTAAGGGTTGTTTCATGGTCAAATTATCTCATCTAGATGGATTTTGAGGTCAAACTCCACCATTAATTCATTTTTGGGGTTTGTGCAGGGTTTTAAATGTCCACCATCTTAATGATGGTTCATGGATAATAGATGTAAAAACCAAAAAATAAATCCATGAATTTATAGGTCACTCACCTCATCATCTTCCATGCAGGGGTTGGGTTCCCATATAGAGGGTGATTAGAGATATGAATGTTAAAAGGTGGCATTATGGTTATTTGTAAATAATTTTGAGTGCTTATTTTCTTAAGGTTCACTCATAAAGGTTAGACCCTAAATTCCAACCAATCCTTCATGAATTTTTGGTCCATAGGGATACTTAAAATTCCCTAATGTATTTATCCTTGAGCATGCATGTGGTGGAGTGGGTGATCATTTGAATATGGTCTTCAAATTGCTTGTGTATAGGCTGATTGGCTCAAGCAGGGTTTGAAGACAATTTAATAAAATTAATCACCTCTTGGAACTTGAAACATTATTAAAAAGTATTAATCATCTTGATACACCTCACATTGGCCATTTAAAGTTTTATAATATCGTTAAGGACACTCAATATGGAACTAGGGTCTATAAGTAGGCTTATATGCTTGATTGTGTTAGTCTATTTCTAAGGATCTTGATTATAGTTATAGTTGTTATACCTTTGGAGAAGTTTTGGGAATTCTTAAACATCATCCATAGTTGAAAAAAAACATTATAGGGGTCCCAAAATACTTGTAGACCCTTCATGGCATGAATTCACCCTTTTAACCCATAGACAACTGTCATAGATAGGGCTTGGTCTAAAATAAAATAGTGGGTATACCCACTATTTATCTAGACCAAGTGAATATATGAATGCCTTTAATATGTCATGATGACCATTTTTACTAATTTTTTTGCCTTAGACATGCCCATAAAGGTCTCAAATCTCCATTTTGGCTTAGACTAGTAGTTTAGATGCTTGTTGACTGTGTGCTTAATTATGAACACTCTGAGTATGGCCTTCATCATTTTCTCATAAAGTATTTGGGGTCAGTATATGTTCACCATATGATAAAAGTTAGTATCATGCTCAGTTTATTACTTACCAATTCCCATTTCATTTTATACCTTACCCTCCTCATACTTAGGACTCAAGTCTATATACACTTGTGTAGATGTTATTCTGCCTTTCTAGAGGTGATAAACATCAAGTTGCATTATAAATAGTATGAGCCTTTCCATATCTTATATGTACCTTTCCATTTTATCCTATACAAGATGAATACATTGATATAGATTAGTGATGTCTTATGTATCTTCCAATCAGTATGATTTTCTATAAGAGGTTGGTTACCAGGCCTATTTAAGAATAAGGTGGTCTGTATAGTGCTTGAAACTCCTATATGAGTATCTCATATCACCATTCACTTATTTAAGATTCACATTCCCTGATACTCACACCATTCCTCATGTCTTTAATATTCTACATAGTGTCTCTTAGGGACCCTACTATATTAAGCCTAAAAGGGCTGGTTGTAGGTACACATTTGCATTCTTAGTTTAATATATGACCATATGCATCTATCATCTTGTGAATTAATTATTTTTTATGGTTATAATGGAGTATGGAGGTTTATTACATGGTATAGACTTAGAGTTAAGGATCAATGAATGAAGGAGGATGGTAGTGAGGATATATTGGATGCAAGACATAAAAATAGGGGTAAAATAGTGTAAATGGTAGTGATAACATATTGAAATAACAAGAGTATGAAAATACATGAAATGGGGAATAATAACCATTCCTATATAAACCACATGGATCTTATATTCCCTTAGACATATAACTAAGCAAACATGAAACTTTTAAGGCATAAACAAAGTGCACATAGACCTAAATTGGAACCTTAGAAACTTAAAAAAATCTTAATTTTCAAAAAAATCTTAAACTTTACAAAAAGTCATTGTGTGTGTTTTTAGGCAAGGAAGATGGTTTCTAGGTCTATGACGCCACCATGAAGGTTTTGAAAGTTTATTTTAAGTCTTTTATGGCACTCCATTATGATTCCAACACCTTATTACATGTTTTTGAGCTATATTCAAGACTCTGTAGATGCAATTGATCCACCCATAGTGCTTATTATGTAATGGCCTTCATGTATGCACAAGTAATTCCTCCTTGAGACATTTTGAGGTAAAAAGGGTCCATTAAACCTTAAACCTAATCAATAAGGCATTTTAATACTTGAAATACTTCTACAAACTCTTAAACCTAGCCCATAACCTTTGATGAAGGCATCAAACCTTTGTCTATTGCATGGACCTATCTGCAAGCCACACATAAGAGCTACTCATAAAGGTCTACTAGTAATATGAGCTCACACATGTGAGTGAATTTATTATATACTATTTAAGTATCCTTCAAGACTCAAAGAAATAACATCCATAATTGGTTTGAGCAGACAAGGCAAAAATCTTTGAAAACCATTCAATCCAAACTGTCCTATGTAGATGAGAAGGGCATACAAATTCCTTTACTTATTAATGACTATTCATAAACATTATGAGACCAATAAATAGAAAAATTCCCATGGGTGGAAGCTTTCTAGGTGTATTATCTCTAGTTTTGAGCTTGGCCCCATATTCTTTCTCCTTTATATGGTACAAACATGAACTTGAAAAGTGTTGTGAGTCTAATAACAAGGTCAAGAGAGAGATGGTATGGTTTTTAGCTTATATGGTGATGAAAAACTTTACTCTCTCCTCCACTTGACATTTTTGACCTCCCTCTACTAAACCATGACTCCGTCTGAGCTGGTCCATACTGTATAAATCCATACTACTTAAGAAACCTCTACAAACTACCATTTTCTCTATAATTCTTCTTGTGTCCACCCTAAAACATCATTAATAGGTTTTTTGGATGGAAAATAAGATTCATTCATCACTTTAAATCTGATGGTATGAATTGAGGGAGTTGAAAAGTCACTATTTGGCATGTGTGGGGCCCATTTTGGAGGAATTAGGCGTTGACTATGGTGATAATGGATTCATGGTCTAGTGATGGCTTAATGAGGTTTATGAGGTCCATTAGAGGTGTGTGGGGTGACTTAGTGATCTATTGAGGCTAAAAAAAGGTCTCATTATGACCAAAATCATTGACTTTACACACATATGACTTTAAAAAGGTATATTAATTGAATTATCATGTCAATACATATATAAATCCTTTATGACTTATGAAAAACCAGAAATGAACCTTAAGACACATTCCATGATGTTCCTTAAAATCTTGAAAGATTACATATCTCATGTTATTAGATAGATCAAGGGTACTCATAATTTGTCACTAGACTTCCTTCTCAATTTTCCTTTACCATGGCATTTTCAATTGTTATAACTCCATCAAGGTAAACAAGGACCATCTAATCATGTTTGATCATCATGAAAACACTTGACCCAAGCTAGAAGGGAGATATAAAGATTGACAAGGCAAAGTTATAGTGTGATAAGACCATAGACTAATTGAATAACCTTCACAACTCACAAGGACAATATGCAATCATGAGACTAATTATGGACTAGGACTTAAGGTTTTAGGTTGACCCATTTGACGTTATGGGATTAGAAAGTGGTCAACACTAAGGAAAAGACTAAAATAAGAACCAAATCCAAGCATAAGCATTGTAACTATCCCAAGCTAATAATTATGAAAAATCCAAGCCATTTAGTTACAGCAAGAATGTTTTTAGAAATGAATTAATTGATTCATGACATGTCCAAATGGTGTAAACACCATCTTCTCAATCCATGTCACACATGAAAATTACTCCTCACCAATAACCAATCCAGTAAGCATAGCTCCATAACAACTTAGACCAGAACCATAAATGGATAAAACTTTGCCTTTGTAAACTCCCCTTCCTCCAAGGATAAATGCACCTACACATTGACTCTTTAGTTATCTTAGAGAACCAATTTAAGCTATGTTTTTCAAGCTAGTCACTGCTAATTTGATTATTTGGCCTATTATAAATCACTATCCTAAATTCAGTCCCTATTTAGATTGGTATAGGAAAAATTAATTATGTGAGTACCATTAGGTTAATGGACATAATCTACATCATTGTGTGCAAATAAAACATCTTATTAAAAATATGCTAGAAAATAGGTAGATTGCATTGGATAATGGGTCTTTTACATCTAATGAGAACCTTAGTATTTATAAAAATCCCTTTTCATAGCATAATAACTAACAAAAATAGAGTCCAAAATAGTAGAAACAACAATATCAATATCTAAGTCAATAAAAATAATATCAATAAAAGAACCAATGTCAGCTAAATGGATAGAACCAAGGCCAGAATGATGCCAACAACCAACAAACTTACCACACAATTGTACATGACTATAACAAGGTTGTTGGGCATATTTTAGGAGGTCACATTGCCACCATCTCCATTAATATAAGACCAAATATTAACCAAATAATACTTTTACTAATCAATTCCAACCAACCAACCTATGTCAATGATCCTTCCTTAACCTAGGATTGCATACAGGTGTAATAGCAAGCAATAGTTACTAATTTTGGACCTTATAATGATAACTCATTATTGACTTGTGACCACATACAAGTGCATTGGCAAGCAAGACTTATCCCATCTAACCCCCCTCAACCATCATTTGATAGCAACAATGGTCATGTATCTAATCCTAATTATTTAGTCACAACTTGACAATCAAATATTACCATCCCATGCCCACAACCATTTTCCACTACACCCATCTAACCCATCATTTTAGATAAGAACAATCCATTTACCACTATGCAAGACAATACATTTTATATTATGGAATAACTTCAAAATATGCCCATACAAATTTCCATTTTGAATTTTTTCTATACATTTACCATCCACAAGAACATCTTGACAAAGTTCCTCAACTGATCACAAGTTATTAATGACATATCCCCAAATAAATTTCAAGCTTTGGTTAGACATCTCACCCTAGGTCATCAATTCTCCTTTGACCAAAGTGATATGTCATCCCTTGGCCCTCTTCATAACAATTCATTATACATCAAAGTTATCATAACATGACACAAAGTGAAGCTTGTCCTCATAGATAATAGATCAATTTTAAATATTGTCTCTAAAGATCATTAATTTTCTCAGATATACAACAATTAATCTCTAGCCAAACAAGATCATATCAAATCCTATTATAATGAAGAGTAATAATCATAAGGTATTATTATATTTCCAATTATATTTGGTCCCTTGACCCATGATACACTATGCCATGTGTTAGACCTAAATTTGTGATATAATTTACTTTTGGGTAGTCCTTAGATATATGAAATTCATGCAATCCCTTCAACTATGCACTAGTGTATCAAGCTCTCTCATTATGGTATGGAGTTAACTATCCATGGAGATTTATATCCCTACAAACATTGTAAACATTTCAAGGTTGAGTAAGAAATCTATAACTACTAGTTTGACTTGAATTTGATTCCCAAAAAGGATAAAAGATTCACTAGAGGCCAATTGCATTAACCTAGATACCTTTGGTTCATCTTCCCACATGCCACCTCTTAAAATGTCCAATAAGACCCATGATACATTCCATATTACCAAACTTCCAAAGAATCCCAAGTCCTATGGTAGACCTAAAACCAAATCACCTTATATAGAATGGAAGAAAAAGGGAAAAGGAAAATTGCATAGTCCAGCTCCTATCATTTTCACATCAACCACTATCCAAGAATAGAGCCCTCTTATAGATGATGAATCATGGTTATACAATGACAATCTATCCAATTTTTATAAAAATTACAAGTATCCTATCCATAATAGGATCATGGAGAAACATGAAAATGAAGGGGGAGGCCTCAGACCAAATCAATAGGGAACACTTGAGCCAATTTCTATCACTCAGTATAAGGAACTTATGGTTTTAGATTTAAATCACCTAGGGGTGACCCCATGTATCTTATTCATGTTCTAACACTAATGCCTACTAATGATGATGCTAATAATGAAGTAGAGTTTGATCATAACCTTTATCTATTTTTACCCTTAGACTAGTTATTCACCATAATCCACTTCCTCTATATCACTCTCAACTTATAGCCTAAGACCAACAAGAATCTATAGTGTGTATAGAAAAGTTTGATAATGATGAGGCCTTTTACAATTTTTTAGGCCTAAGGGACAATGTTCTATTGGGATACCACAAACAAGGGTTCTCAATCAAACTAGACCCTATAACTTATTTCAGATAATGTGTGAATACCCTTTACAACAAATAATTGAATAAAACATTGAATCCCCAAAGTGGAAACCTCTTTGAGGCACTTTTAGACTAGGGTAAAATTAAAGAGAAAGGTTAGTCTAGTGTTGAAAACCTATTTTAGGTGCCATTAAATGGGGGTGTTTAACATTCCTCAAACATAGCTAAGGAGATCACCAATGATGAACTTTCCTATGGGTCCAAGTTTAATACTAAAAAATAACAGGCTTTTAATTGAATCATCCAGGAGTTTCAAATAGTGTTTATCACATCATCATCCTTATAATTTGGAGATTTTTATCCCTTGTACTTTGATGAAATTGAAGAGATAGTCTAAATAGAGGACTCTTCTAGTGTAAGCTAATTCAAATCTTTACCAACCATTATGGATGATGGTTCAACTTTTATTGTGGAGGACACTACAGAAATCAACATTTGGAATCTAGATGACCCAAAATGGGTCAAACTAGGCATGTCCCTTACTAAGGAGGAATACAACATCATTACAACCCTTTTAAGGGAATTTGTTGACATATTTTCTTGGGCATACTCAAATATGTCAAGATTGGACCCTGATTAGTTGTATAATTTGTTTTATATCTTGATTCCAAAATTGTAAAAAAAAAATTGTGTAAGATGCATCCTCACATTATTTTATTAGTAAGGAAAAATATGTAAAAACTCTTAGAAGTGAGATACATTTGACTGATCAAATTCTTAAAGTGTATCTTGAATGTTGTGTTAGATAGTAAAAAACTAGAAGGAATTTGAATATGCACTAATTCTAGAGATATAAACAAGGCATACCCTAAGGATGAATTTTCTCTACCAAACATTAACATGATTGTTGACTCTACATTAGGGTACAAAATTATTTCATGGATGGATGGATTTTTAGGATACAATTAGATCTGAATTGTATCAAATACCAACATAAAAAAACATTTACCACTCCATGGGGAACATTTTCCTATCAAGTTATGATATTTGGTCTCAAAAATGATGGGGCCATATACCAAAGAACCATGACCATCATAATTCATGATAAAATTCATGATATTAATGAATACTATGTCAATGACATATTGGGAAAATAAAAGATTAGGGCAAATCATCTAGCAACACTATGAAAGATATTTGAGAGATTGTGTGAATACAAGGTCAAACTCAATCCTAAGAAATGTGATTTTGGAGTTACTTCAGGAAAATTACTTTTCTTAATTATGTCTCTTCAAGTCATTGAAGTTGATCTAGCCAAAGTATAAGCCATTATCAAGATGCCACCACCTTCCAATTTCAAGAAGCTCCATAGTTTATTGGGCAAGATAAAGTCTATCAAACACTTCATTTTTCAATTGGCCAACAAATTCCACCCATTCACATAATTGTTGAAGAAGGGTGTCACATTTCATTGGGATGAAGAATACCAAAAATCTTTTTAGAACCTTAAGTACTATCTTGTAAATCCACCTATTTTGTTACCTCTTATGCCAAGGAAACCATTCTTACTATATCTATCTACCATAAATAAAGCCCTAGGGGAACATATATATCAGTATGATGATAATGGAAAAGAACATGATGTTTATTATTTAAGTTGTATATTGGTCATGTATGAACACATTTATATGCCCATTGGAAAATATTGTTTAACTATGGTCTTTATGGCTCAAAAATTTGACATTACATATTAAAAAATAAGACCATGGTTATTTCAAAAGTAGATCTACTCAACTATCTACTATCCAAAACAACTTTATAAGGTTGCATGGCCAAATGGATCATACTTCTTAGTGAGTTTGAGATATAATACATCAATCAAAAAGACATCAAGGGAGAGGTTCTTAATGATCAGCTTATTGAATCTCCCATTGTATATTTATAACATTTAACATTCCAATTCCCAGATGAGTCCATTATGACCATCATTAAAACACATCTTGAGGAGAAACACTAGTTGTATTTTGATGGATCATTCACAACACATGGATCAGGGGTAGGCCTTTTATTTATTACACACATGGGGATTTTACCCTAAATCATTTTGGATTAGCTTTCCTTTTAATAACAACATGGATGAATATAAAACATTCATTACATGACTTCATCAGGTAGTATAATAGAATATTTGGCATCTTAAGGTTCATGGTGATTCTCAGTTAATCATCGATAAAGTTATATATCAATTTTAGACCAAGGATGATAAGATGTTACCATAAAAGGCCATGTTTAATGTATGATTTGAAAATATACCAAGGTTTAATAATAGAATAACATATACCATGACCACCATTAGATATTTGATTCATCATACAAACATGACAAAGGATTACCAATTCCTCATTGAAAATTTGCTAGCACTAACTCATGAACCTTCAACCATCATAACGATCTATGATATTATTGGTCCAAGATATACATGGTATTCATACCTTTATGCCTATCTTCATGGAAACATCATGCCACCTGACCTATCCTACAAATAATCTAAAGCCTTTATCCATCATACTACATGATATAATTTACTTGGACAAACCCTTCATCATCATAACTTTGATGAAACTCTATTTCATTATTTAACTTTAGTAGAATAAACATTAACATTACAAGAAGTTCATGAAGGAGTATGTAGAGCCCATACAAGTGGGGCATCCTATCAAAAAATCTCCTACATGTTAGGTATTATTGGCCAATGATGGATGTAAATGTAGCTTCATATGTTAAAAAGTGTGACAAATGTCAATGGCATGCCAATCTAATTCATGCCTTGACTAAGACTCTAAAACCAATGCTTAATCCATGTCCATTTACTACACAGGGCCTTGATCTCATTGGGAATATAAACCCTACCTCATCTTATGGCCACAAACACACCCTTACCACTACTAAATATTTCACTAAGTGGGTTGAAGCTATACCCTTCACTTATGTGACTGAAAATCAAATTTCCAAATTCATCTTTAACCATCTCATTTGATGCTATGGTATCCCATTCAATATTATAACTAATAATGGTATATTTTTCAAGAACAAGGATGTTAAATCATTGTGTGATAAGTACAAAATTACTCAACATTTTTTACCACCTATTACCCATAAGGTAACAGTCAGGTTGAAGCATCCATAGAACCATTATCAACATCCTTAGAAATATTTTCAATGACGCTAGCTACAATCATCACTTATAAATATTCCATGCCCTTTGGGAATACTACACCAATTACCATACTCTAATAGGAGCCACACCATATTCACTAGTTTAAGACATTGAGTCCATTCTTTCCATTGAGGTTGAGTTACCTTCTTTGCATATCTCTTCAGATTATGTCTTAGATAATGAATATTATTTATTAGCTTACCTATAAGGGCTGAATTTACTTTATGATAAATTTGTGGCCATAGTAAATAACCTTCAGGCACACTATAATTGACACTATGGCCACTATAACTAGTGGGTCATACATAGAAAATTTGCTCTTGGTGATATTTTAATTTAAAAAACCAACAAAATACCATGGTCAAGAATAAGCACAAAATCAAGTTCATACCCAATTGGATAGGCCCATTCATCATTGTTACAAACTATGGCACTAGAGCATATAGGCTCATAACACTAGATAGGGATGAACTTGATGAGTGGATGAACATTATACACATCAAGTGTTACTTTGCTTGAAAGACTTAGATCATTGTCTATGAGGCACATTTTTATTATACCATAATATTGAAATTATTATATGAACCATATTATTCTACCACATACCGTTCTATCATTCCTTTCCTATTGACTAAGTTATTTTCACCCTACCTACCCAATCCCTTTAACATTGGTTCATTGGTTCGATGAACACTTAAAGTATGAAGATTTTGATCAAGTTTTAGAAGTTGATTCATTATTATAGATAAAAGCCATATTTTGGATCAGTATGATAGTGGTTTAGTAGTTTCATCCTTCATTTATTATTCTATTCTATACCAAGTGTTCTTGATTGTAAATACCTTTGGGAAAATTAGTGTCTCACCATTATGCTACTAATTATAATCACCTATGGATAAATTAAAATAATTGACCTATGCCATTATTTCCTAATTATAACAACCTATGGGCCAATTAGGAATAACCTCATTTATCATGCTTTAAAGTAACACCTTTCCATACCTATGCCAAACTATTCTATTTACTTACTTTTTCTATTTTGTTTAAATTGGTTGCAACCTAGTTAGACTCTTCCACTATAAAGAAGAACTACATTGACTTGAGATCTCATCTTGGGGATATGTAGGTAGTGATTAATTTAAATCAAGTATAGCTAAATCACACCTTTTCCATGATATCTCCATTTGGATCTTCCCAAAATATCACTTCAATGCCATCTCCAATTTTCCATTTGTATCCCTTAAAGAATATATCTCTACTCTTGATAATAAAGTTCAAAAAATAGGAACCTAAAATAAACTAATCTTCAAATAGAAAATTAATCTCTCTAGAGTTTAGGTAATTAGATTTAAGTATGGTTTTATATTGGTTACTTTTCATGGATAGACACCAACCTTACTTTTCCAAAAGAGTTGTGTTCATAAGTTTCAACCTCCTTAGACCCAACTCACTAAACTACTTGGGTAGACAAAAATTTTCCCATGCAACAAGTGGGAACCTACTCTTATCCTCTGAGCCCATCCATAAATACCTATTTTGATTTTTTTTAAATTTTTTCCACTACAATATTAAGCATTTTTAATAATGACATAATATATATTGGAAACCTTTACAAAACACTTTTCATGAGCATTAGCTTACCGTCTTCAGTAAGAACTATTCCTTTCTATCTAGATATTTTTTTATAAAATTAAACTACCAAGGGGTATTAAATGTGTTGAGACACATGGCCAAATAATATAGGTACCCCTAGATTTCTATTAGTTAGTTATATTATTTAGCATTCTAATGTGTGAAACATTTTGACCTACCTAGCTAAGGGAGTATTAAAGAAGTAAACTACACTCTTATTAAATTCAACTCTATATTTGTAAGTCTAATCATAATTATAAATGATGTAATTTAGTTTTATTGATTATATAATTTATGCTTCCAAAATCATGATTATATCATCCATAAACTATTGGTGTAATGTGGGATTAACACCGTTAGTATCTCTAAAACCTCTAAGTCTCCCAATTATAATGGCAACCAAAATAGTTCTACTGAGAGATTCAACCATGATAATAAACAAGAAAAAAGAGATTGGGTAACCTTTCCTAATTCCTCTCTTACTTCCAAGGAAGCATTATATAACCCTATTAATTAATAAATATAACATAGATGAAGATACAAATGATTTAATCAATAGTCTGAATTGAGGATGAAGTCTAATATGGCTCAAGATTCTATCTAGTAAAATCCAGTTTACTTTCCCATACACCTTACTCATATGAATTTTTATTAACGTTTTGGCTTGATTAATTTTTCCCATAGAATGAATGTTTTTTTACACCATTACGATACCATATTGGATATGTCTTAGCACAAAAACTCCTTATTTTAAGGAGATTATTTTTTCCATTAAAGGTTTTAATCTACAAGATATGATTTTAGACAAAACTTTTTAGATTGTATTACAAAGGATAATTGGATTAAAATATTTGAAATCCAAAGATCCTTCCTTCTCAAGGATCAACACAATAAAGGTATTATTCAATTTATAATTAGTTTCCTAAAAGATAAAATTTTAATCACCTCAACAACTAAATCCACCATAACAATTTCCCAACAATGTTAGAAAAAATCAACTGAGAATCCATCAGGATCGACACCTTATCCTTATTTAAGAGGAAGATAACAAATATAACTTCCTCATAAGTAATCAATTAAAGTAGTATATAATTATCATCATGAGAAATGAGACTCAGAATATTAGCAATAACCACTTGTACCAAAGGATCATTCAAACTAGGATTAGTAGGAAAAATATTCTTGAAGAAATTGGTAGCTTCCTCTATTATAATGTTATAATATGAGATAATCTCCCCATTATCTAAAGATATATTAGAGATTCTATTATTAATTATATGTTTAAGGGTGTTCATGTGGAAAAAAATATTTTTTATATCTCCTTATTTTATATGAATCACACTAGATACCATAAACTTTCCTCTTTAGTAACAATAGTGTGGTACTCAAACAAAAGAATCTTTTCCTTGATACAATAATACTCATTAATACCAATATTAGTTATAATATCATCCAACCTATGTATATGATCACTCGTATTCTATTTTTGTTCAAAAATACTATAGTAAACTTCTTTTTTTTAAATCCTTATATTTATCTTAATCTCTTTCAAGTTTTAAACTAACTTGTACATATCGATGCCAAAGACATTGGCATTCCACAACTCATTAATTTTATCAACTAAATATGGATGATTTAAATACATGTGATCAAATCTAAAAGGATTCATATCCTTTTTGAAAATGTCATCCATGTTAAAAAGTAAAGGGTTATGGTCACATAATTTTCCTTCTCTATTTCCAAGGTATGTTTATGACAAATGGGTGTTGATGGATTTAATTCATCAATTTTGTGAAACTCAAATTTTTTTGTCTAGTAATAATAAAGTAGGCATAAAATTCCATATCAAGATTGGAAGATACAAATGTGATTCATTAGCAAAATAAAATACCATTGATTAATAAATGACATGAGTCACCATTTTTTCACTCCATGGTATACCCTCTTATGACAACTGAGGATTGATTAAGCTTACTCTTGGATTTTCATATCAACACATTTCACATTTTAAATATTTTTGGATGGATTATGTGGATGGTAAAGAAGTCATACTTTAGGATTATTCATGACTAATTTTAAGTAGGTCATTGAATTTAACATAGTAGATATTATAAAAATAATTAGATATGATGTAGATATTTTCTATAAGATTCATAAAATCTATCTTCAACCCTTGCCTCAAGTTGATTGGACTAAATCAGAATCAACATCATTAAATGAAATTAACTCAAGTTATTATAGATATAACTCTCGCTTGCTTGAGAATAAATGAATTAAAGTTAAAAATGTCAAATTGCCATCACTTTCAAATATATTATCAAAATTTTTGTTTAATTTCACATATCAGTAGTAGAGAAAACACTCACAAGCTCATCTTCTATTAAAGGTGAAAGTAAAATTGTATCAAGTGAAAAGTAAAAAGATGAAATTATTGGGAAGTTATAAGGCCCATACCCAAATTCAAATTAAATAGACCATATAATGGAAGTAAAGGTGATTTTTTAATTCATAGTGCCTTAAGTCAGCTATAACCACATGTTATTCACTCCCAAATGTTAGTCATAAATACCACCTAATAGTTTTAGATATGGATACTCCCTTAGTATCTTTTACACCTCCTTCCCTTATTAATGTATAAATAAACCCCATCTTTATTATATATCTCCTTCCCATAATATACTAATTTGGATTCCTTCGCCAAAGTAAATAAACCCACCTTCATCTTCTACCCTTGAAGTCAAGGTGCGATTAACAGAGCAAAACACACATGTCAAATTTATTCCTTATTCTACCTCCCCTACACATCTTCAATATTCATATAGTAAATTTTATCATTTAATAAATCCACTTACATCTTCCACCCTTAAAGTCAATGTGTGGTTACCAAAATAAAACAAAGAATATGAAATTATTCCTTCTCTTACCCAAGATATTATAGTTTCACCTCATACTTTTTCCTCTCAAAAATAGATCAAGTAACAATCACCTTAACAATATTTAGGGATGAAAGTACCTAATTGGTTGAGTTAAGTGGTGAATAAAATAAATAAAATTATCCAACTAAAGGAGATATATTTTAGTGTGATTATTGTGTATGCCCCTCATATAAAACATAAAATCAAAAATATATACTAGATTGTGATGGATGATCAAGGGGAAATAAATGTTGAAATTATGGTTCCTTCAGTTGATAAGTCTAAAGAATAAACCACTACTCAAGACTATCAACTTTTAAAAGTGCATATTTGGAAACCCACTCAAGA
This sequence comes from Torreya grandis, assembly GCA_037957365.1. NCBI lineage: Eukaryota > Viridiplantae > Streptophyta > Pinopsida > Cupressales > Taxaceae > Torreya > Torreya grandis. Next base: position 505,889 of record JARHVA010006332.1, read on the forward strand.
GGGGGTGAAAGAAAATGTACAAAAAAAATTAGAACACTTCTAAAGAATCTAAATCAAGGCAAGTCAACCAAAAACACCTCAAATAAAAATTTGATCAAATCTAAGCCATATAAAAAATTGGTTAATCCAAATCAGTCTTCAAAATTGGCACTGCAAATAATTGATGAACATATATTGACTATAATAGAGGAAATAGGTTACATATAAAAAGTTGCCAAAGATGAATCTGAAAACTTAATTGCACAAGAAAATGTGGTTATTGATATTATGATGAAAATGTGTGAGAGGATTAACTTAGAAGTTGAGGAGGCAAGATATGTTGAAGATAAATATGACACAAAAGCAAAGAGGTTAAAATTATTCTTTCTAAAATTGGAGGCATTTTTGGAAATAAGATTTGATGCCTTAGTTTTACAAAGAATTCTTAAAGATAATGAGTTTGGAAAGTAGAGAGAATAAGTAATTTAAAAAACTTGCATGCTCTATCTTAGACAATAATGCTTCTATACTACCATCTCAGGTCATAATATATTAATTTGACAAGATAATTAGAGAGGAGACAACTCTAAGATCAAATTTTAATATTTATTAATTCAAAAGGTTCATCAAGTATCACAATGTTTTGGATTTTTTTCAAAAATAATTGAAGAATCTTGGATAAGTTCCATATCAAATGTTTGATTTATATGTCAAAAGTGAAATCATTTATATTAATTTAGACTAACCAAATGAGGATAAAATTAATGAAGTCTTCAAAAAATTGATGATTAGTAGGAGAGATTAAATTGGTTTAAACCAAAAGTGATCAAAGTTGTTGAAGATTCAAAGGAAACTAGCAAGCAAACTAAGGTAAATAAGACTTAAAATTAATTATTTTTTTATATTTTGTGTCTTTTTAAATGAATTTTTTGACCTAAATTTTTTTAAATTCATGAAATTTAAATGTCTTATATGGTTAAATTATCATTGCATTCCTTACATTGTTAATGAGTATATTATAATAAAATTATATTTTGACATTCTTTTTAAAGAATACAATCAAAATATTATTCTATATTATTGTTTGTCCTATTAGCTAATTGATAATTTGATATTTATGTTATTAACTTACTCATAAGATTTATACACCTAATACCATAATTTAGTGTATAGAGGCAAAAATTTATGTAGCTTGGATATTTTCAGAGCATTTGTGCTTCTCTCTATAAATCTCATTTCCATCACAAAAATTTGTGAAGGCAAGCATTTAATGTATTATAATTAATATTTAATTATATTATAATTCTTATTAGTATGGTGCAATTAATCAAAACCTATCAAATTATATATCATATATTTTATTTATGATCACATTACTCCTAGTATATATTTTTTGAAATTTATATGCAATTGTTATATATATATATATATATATATATATATATATATTAAAGTGAAATAACCTATTTTGAAATTTAAATTGGAAAAATGGGTCGTGTTCCATTTAAAATATATGGAAACACACACACGTGTACACATGCACATACACACATATTTAAATTAAAGAATAAATGACCTTAAAAATTTGATAGATTATGGTATAATGTATATACATAATGTTTTTGATTAATTAAGGTTGCAAACCAGGGGCCAAACCCTATACAGTCAAAAAAGACAGGAAGGTTGGCAAACAAAAGATGCCAGCACCAAACCAAAAACACAACTGAGAAATAAAGTCAGAAGCAAAACAAAACACTAGAAAGACTAGAGTCAAAAAGGATGAAACTACATAAATATAGAATTAACAAGATCCTTAAAATTCTCATTGTCCACATTGTTAGCATTCCCTAGATTACCCACCGCTTCCAACATAGTCATATTCAGTAGAATGTTATTTCAAAGGCCTTTGACGAAGACCTTTTCCATCTTTTGAATGTGGACCTTCAAGGCCCCAATATCTATTTTCCAATCATTCTCATTCTTTGAACCCTCACCAGCTTCTTCTACATGCATCTTCTCCTTATTATCAGTAGTTCCCCTAGAATCAGTGCCCTACTCTTCAGTGACCTCAAAAACTTGAGAAGCCTATTTCCCACCAGTGTCCTCTAAAATTTCTTGAATTTCTAGCTCTTCATACACCAATTACCACCTTGAGCTTCGAATAGGTAACAAGCCCTCGATTTTGTTTGCACTGAATGCAGATGTGAAGACTCATTTTACAAAATGGCCCACTGCGGTGACATCTACTTTCATGCTTGAAAATAATTCCCCCTTGGTTTTCATGATGAAACTCTTGCACCTCCACCTCATGATACAAGGAACTAATCATGACAAATAAGGAAGTACTAAGGTTATCATTTTCCATGATCCATAATGGCCTTCTCCACGTGGACTGCCTTTGAAATCTATCTTCATCATCAATGTGCATCATTCATGCTCCGTCATCTCCTTATGAATGATCTCTCTAATGTTTGGGGGTATATGAGCCCCTTGTCACCATACCCTCCATCTTGAGAATTGCTAACCAAGGTTGGCACAAGCATCAGTGACCCTGTTACCTTCTCTGTAGGTGTGGGTAATCTCAACTTCATAAAACTTTTGTAAAAGAAACTGGATGTCTATAATGATGTCTTTTAGATGGATACCAATGTTAGATGCTTTATTAATGGCATCTATGACCAACTTAAAATCTCCCTAAATATTCAAATTTCTAATTCCTAGGGATATAGCTAACTTTAATCCCCAAATTAAGGCCATAGCTTCAATATAGTTATTGCTCTAGCAACCCATGCCACTAGTATAGACAACAGACATCCCTCCTTTATCATTTCTTATTATTCCTCATCCACTTGCTTTACCACTCAACTTGGATACCCCATCAAAATTGAGTTTCATCCAATTGGGTTTAGGTGGTATTCATTTAGTATGAAGTCTCTAAAGAATTTTGGAATTATCATGCCCAGGGATAAGGTTTAAAACCTTCCATTTGGCCACAATTTGACTTTAATATTCAGATAGGGGTTTCTCTACAACACTAATATGAGCTATTGTAACACTTTTCAAGATGGTCCTAGCAAAGGAGTTAAACACCTGAGCAGCATCTCCAATAGTGTCCCTAAAAATTCTATGATTTTGCTCTTTCCATAAAGTCCAGCTCAAGCATGGTAGAGCTTGCTTCCATAATTCCTTAATCTAGGGATGTGTGAAGGTTGAGTTCTAGCTGAGAATTAATTCTTTAAGGTCAGAATTGAAAACCCATTCAATGCCAAAGTTGTTAAGTATTGTGCCCCATAAATCTTGGTTAAACTCACAGTGTATGAATAGGTGTGAAACTAATTCCTCTCTATAACCACATAGAAAACATCTGTTGACCAAAGTAAAACCCCTCTTTTGAAGGTTGTCCTTAGTAAGGATTTTGTTATGGGAAACAACCCACCAAAACAAGTTAATCTTTGGAATGAGTTTATGATTCCAAACCTTTTTCCATACCTCCTTATTTTGAGCTTCAGGTGTAAGCAGATGATAGGCATATTTGATAGAGAATGATCCATTCTTATCCAGCCACTAGTATTGTTCATCCTCCCAAGGGAAGAGTAGGATTATAATCTCCTAGACACATTGTTGGATCTCCCAAATTCTTGGGATAAGCTTAGGCTTGTGCACACAACAATCCAAAATGTTTTTCTAGCTACTTATCCCATTGTTATTTTCCATATAATCACTAACCCTATCACCAAAGAACTGAGTAGTTAGGTCTATAATTTCTCCATAGTTTCCTTGGGAGATGAGAGGCTTGTACCTTAACCAATTATCCTCCCAGAATTTAATCTATCAGCCATTTCTAAGCTTCCACCTAATTCCCTGTTTGAGAAGATTTCTACTTTTTAGCATTTTATTCCATGTCATTGACCCCTGGGGTAATCCCCCCTATTGAAGAAAGTTGGAATCATCAATGATATGCATGTATTTGGCATACATTATTTCCCCCCACTCACTATTGTTGTGAATCAGATTCTAGCTAACTTTTGAGAGGAGGGCTTTATTCATTTTCCTGATGGATCTTATATTAAGTCCACCATGAGATTTTGGGAGACACACTTTTTCCCATCTGACTAAAGACATTCTCTATTTGTCTTCCACTCCCATCCATGAATATTTCCTTTGGATCTATTCCATCTTTTCAGCAAAATACGTAGGAATTTTAAAAAGAGACATGAAGTAAGTAGGAATACCTTACAAGGATGCCTGAAGAAGTTGTAGCTTACCCACACTACTGAGTAGTTTTCCCTTCCACCTAAGGAGTTTACTCTATGTACATTCCACAATACCATTCCAAAAACCTAAAGATACCCCTTTGACTAAGAGTGGGAGACCTAGGTAGGTAGCTAGTAGGCTATCCTCAGCACAATCTAAGATATCAATGATTACATGTCTAAGTTCATTGGGAGTGTTAAAGAAGTACACATTACTTTTCTAGAAATTTATTCTTTGTCTCAAGTCTCTATCATAATCATTAAGTGGTATCATACACAAACTAGTGTATAACCATAGGATGAAGGGAAGAGGTAGGTTTGATGCCTACTAGCTTTTTTGAAACTATATCAGCTTGTATGTATCTTCCCAGTGCCTTAGCCATAATGATGAATAGGTACGGGAAGAGAGGGTCTCCCTGATGAATTCCTCCTGAGGAGGAGAAAAACCCTCTAAGAACACCATTAACCAACACTGAGAATTTATCAAAAGAGACTACATTCCATAATAAGCAAGATAATTTATCATTAACCCAAATTTTCTAATCACTTGGAATAGAAAAGTCCATGAGACTGTATCATAAGCTTTGGATATATCAAGATTGAGGGCCATCCTAGGGATTTTGCTCTTATCCATGGAGTGGATAGTCTCATGTGTGGTAATCATAGCTTCAAGAATCTGTCTGCCCAAGATGAAACCTTTTTGAGTAGGAGAAATAATTTTGTCAAGCAAGGGTTGAATTCTCAAAACCAGCAGTTTAGTACAGATCTTATACACAGTGTTGCATAAGCTAATGGGTCTGAAATCAGCAAGGTGTAAAGGTTGAGATTTTTTAATAACAAGTACAATGAAGGTATTATTGACTTGTTTCAAAAGTTTTCCAAATCTGAAAAAATCATGAACTACAGTCGTGAGGTCCGCTCTAACAATCTCCCAATATTCTTGAAAGAATATAGGAGGAAAGCCATCAGGACCTGGGGCTTTAAAAGCACCCATGGAGAATAAAATGGCATGTACTTCTTCATTGGATACAAGCTTTAACATTTCTAGATTGTCTTCTTCTATTATCAAACAGGGGATTTTATCAATAAATTAACTCATAGATCTATCAATTCTATCATTATTTTTTTCTTCCATAAGTAGATTCTAAAAGAACACCCTGGCTTGCTTCCCTATTTCGTTATCCTCAGTAATATTGTCTCCATTATCTAGGATAAGCTTAGTTATTGAGTTGGATTTTCTATGTTTCATAGCTAAGAGATGAAAAAAAGCAGTGTTCCTATCACCCTCTTCAAGCCATTGAACACGAGATTTTTTTCTAGAAAACCTCTACCCTTTCCTTCAAATTCTTCCATTTTGAAGATAGACTATTCTCTTCTTCAAAGGTGCCCTTAGAGTCATCCCCTTGATCAATCAGTTGCTAAATATCCTTGATTTTTCCCATTATATTTTTCTTCTGCTAGAAAACCCACCCAAAATTGTATCTATTCCAGCCATAAACTTCTTGTTTAATGTGCTAGATTTTCTTGACTATTCTAAACATGGGAGTACCTTGAATGGGAATATTCCACCATTGAGCCACCATTTGTCTAAAACCTTTGTGTTTAATCCACATAACTTCAAAATAGAATGGAGGAGGTCCATGATGTACCTAATCTCTCCAATTGAGGATAATCAAGCAGTGGTCAGACATGGTTCTAGGTAGAGCCTACGCCTGCATATTTTGATAATCATTCTAGTTGCTTGATATCATAAATCTATCTAATTTAACCTAAATCATTTGATCTCCTCTTCTTCTATTAGTCCAAGTAAAATTTTGGTTCTGCAGCTCTATGTCTAATAATCCCCAATCATTGATGAATTCAGCAAAGTCAAACATGTTGTCTGAGTAATCAATAATTCCACCCTATTTTTTAGAAGGGTATAAAGGTGTGTTAAAATCTCTAGCTAACATCCATTTATAATTCTAAGGATTATTCCTGTAGCTACTCAGATCTATCCATAATTTTTGTCTCAAAGCTTTGTTATTCAGTGCATAAACATTTAGCAACGTCCAGTTCAAAGAATTCATGGAAAAATTGGTAATCAAAAAGTGCTTATTATGGGCCATAAGAGATCCTTGGATTTTAGCACTATTCCACATAGTGGCAATCCCTCTTGAAGCCCCTTTAGTAGGACTAATACAAAAAGTTGCCTTAGGCCATATATAGTCAGCAATTTTCACAAAATTCTCCTCTTTCATCTTGACTTCTTGGAGTAATATAATATCTAGTTTATTATCTAAAATGCAATTTTTAACCTCAAACTACTTTGAGAGACTGTTAAAGCCCCTCAAATTCCATAATAATATTCTCATTTAGAGAGTTTGGAGGGTTGGGTCTC
>JARHVA010006332.1:517500-557500 GCA_037957365.1 Torreya grandis
TGTCCCATAGGGTACTAAAGATCTGATCTTGGGTTCGGAAAAGCATGTCGATCACTTAAATTGGTGAAATATTATAGGTGTAAGGAAGGAGCACTAGTGGTGTTTTACCATAGACTACTTCATAGGGAGTCATTTTATTTGAAGTGTGGTAGGAGGTATTGTACCACCATTCAACAAGAGAAAGCCACTTGGCCCACTAGTGTTGTTATTCTAAGGTGAAACAACAAAAAAATGTTTCCAAGCATTTATTGACAATTTCAGTCTGGCCATCTATTTGTGGGTGATACCTAGAACTCATCTTCAATTTTGCATTAGAACATTAAAATATTTCTATCTAAAATGGCTAGTGAAAGTTGCATCATGATCTGAGACAATAGAAGAAAGAATTCCATCAAGATGGAAAATATGGTCCAAGAAAATTGGTGTGACTATGGAGGTGGTATAGGGATGGCTAAGGTCACAAAAATGACTATATTTGGAGAGGAAATCAACCACAACCAAGATCACTATTTTCCCTTTAGATTTAGGGAGCCCTTCAATGAAATCCATAGAAATACCTATCCAAATCTATGTAAGTATGGGAAAGGGTTCGAGTAACCTAGGGATGAGTGTGGTTTAACCCTTATTGTATTGGTAAGTATCACATTTATCCACCATATATTGAATTTATTTTTTATTCCCTTCTAAAATAAGTTGCATCGTGCCCACTCATATGTTTTGAGAAACCCTGAATGCCCTTTAAATGGAGAATCATGGAGTTCATAGAATACATCCTACTAAATATCTATGCTCTAGGGAAGTACTAGATAACCCTTAGATTATAGATAAGCACCATCCCAGGAATAATTTGGTATAATAAAGGGTTTAGTGGATAACTATTGAATGATTTTAGATAATGAGGATTCATTGGCATACCCCTACTATACATCATCCAATCAATTTTGAATAAGCATGGAAATAATTGAAAGGGAAGCTTGGTCTACAAATGTGAGAGATAGAGCATCAACCACAATATTATCCTTACCCTTCTCTCAAGTGATCTCATAGTCATAACCCATGAGTTTTCTAACCCATTTCTATTGTGATGGGTTGGAGACCCATTTTTATAGCAAATATTTTAGACTCTAGTGATCAATTTTAATGCAAAAATGATTCCCTAGTAGGTATGGTCACCACTTCTTTACTACATGCAAAATAACCATCATTTCTTTCATGTAAGTAAAGAGTGATAAATTTTTTCAAGGGATTTGTTGGTGAACATAATGGGGCATCCTTCTTAGAGGATAACAACACCAATTCCATTATCATAAGCATTACTCTTGATAGTGAAGATCTTGGCAAAATATAGCATAACTAGAATAGGTGTAGTAAACATAGCTTGTTTCAATTCTTCAATGCACACTCAATAGCTTATGTCCATGTAAAAGCATCATTTTTCAACATAATTATTAATAGAGATGCAATATTCCCATAATACTTGATAAACTTGTGATAGTATCTAGTCAGTCTCAAAAAACCATAGAGGGTCTTGAGTGTCTGAGGATGAGGCCAATTTGTCATGGTAAATATTTTTTCAAGATCCACCTAAACCCCTTGGGCTAAAAAAATATGCTTAAGATACTCCACTTTGTCTTGGACAAAAGTTACTTTGGACTATTTTACACAAAGATGATAGTTAGAGAGAAGTTGTACTGTGAGTTCTAGATATTGGAGATGCTCAGACCATATTTTACTATAGATGAGGATGTCATTGAAGAAGACCAAAATGAATTTATAGAGGTAGGGCTAGAATATTTTATTCATCAATGCCTAAAATTTTAAAGTATAATTAGTTAGGCTAAAGGGAATGAATATAAACTCATATTAGCCATCATGCATGTAAAAATATGTCTTAGGGATATCATCTTCATGATGTCAGATTTGGTGATATCCAGAGCATAGATCTAACTTAGAGAAAAAATGAGCATCATGATACTCATCAAGAAGATAATAAATAATAGGTATAAATAACTTATCCTTGATGTTGATGTGATTAAGTGCATATAAGTCAATGTAGAGGCACCATGACGCATATTTTTCCCATACAATGAGAACTTGGGAAGAATATGGGCTAGTATTGGGGTGAATAATTCCTTGCTTCAGTAAGTCTCAAATGAGCATATCAATCTCAGTATTTTTTTGAAATGGGTAATGTTAAGACTTGATGTTGGGATTAATTCTTCCAAGAAGGAGCTAAATATGGTGATCCTTTATCCATGAAGGTGGCACTCCCACTAGTTTGGCAAAAACACATGCATACCTATGTAAAATGGTTTGTAGATCAAAAGGAGTAAAGACCATTGATGGTTGCATTTGAATAGAATAGAGTTGGGAAATGACACTATGTGAATTATTATTAATAAGATTTTTCATGTGATGTGAATTGATGATGTTGAGGGACCCCTGCTTTAAGCCTTTTAATGTGTGATTTTACCCATTGTCTAAAAAATGCATCCCAATTTCAAAAAAATCCCATAAGATGGGCCCAAGTGTATGTAACCATTGGGCTCCCAAAAAAAATCACATAATCCTAAGGATAAGGATAATATGTTAGAGTACAAGTTATAATCTTCAATAGATAAACACATAATGTGACACTTCCTTTTTCAATGTAATGTGCCCCCATTATAAATTATGACTTCAAAGTTGGAGCAAGGATAGACAAAACAATTAACCTATTTAGAAATCCAAGGGTCAATAAAGTTATGAGTGATACTAGAATCAATGAGTATTGTGAGAGGGAAATTCTTAAAGTAACCCTTGACTCACATGATTTGTGGGGTGGTGACTCCTGATAAGGCATGGAGAGATATCTCTAGTTGGTCTTCTTGAGAATCAGGTTCCATAATCAATGAAGCTCCTTCTAGATCATCAGTTGTATCCTAAACATCTTCCCCATCTCCAATTTTGGGTGGAGATTCCACATCCAATAGTTAGAGTTTTTTCTTGACACATCAATGTCCCTAAGTGAATTTTTTATCATAATTATAACATAGTCCTTTTTTTTATGATCTCACATCTCTACTTCAGTCAGATGCTTGATAAGAGTGGTTTTAGGGGATGACATTATTTGAAATCATTATGGAGTTATATTTTTGAATGGAGAAAAATTAGATTTGATTCACTGTTGAGTAATGATCTTATCCTCTACCAATTTAGCCAACCTTGGGGCTTCCATCATCATGTTAGGCTAGAACATTTTGACCTTATATCAAATTGCATCCTTCAGTCTACTAAAAAAATAACTTCTAAAGAATTCATTAAATAATCCCTCTATGTGATTGGCCAATTTTTAAAATTTTGTTTGATATTCCCTCATGGTTCCTATTTGGAAAAGTTTAGTGAGTGCTCTCATGAAGTCATAAAAAACACTAGGGCTAAACCATTTCAAAATAAAGGTGCAAAAATTATTCTAGCTTGGCTCATCATGAGCCTTGGTATACCAAAGATACCATTGAAGACCTTCAAGTTCCAAGTGAAAGGATGAAAGAAAAATCTTGTTGGCATCAAAAGTATTATATGGGATAAAATATTGTTCAGCCTAATAGATCCATCCAATCATATATGCACCATGGAATCAAGGAAAATCAAGCTTTGGCCCATGAAAATTATTGGTAGAAGAAAATTTAGTGTTAAAAGAGGAATCTAGATGTCTTCTATTGGTGAAGGTGGTACTAAGGCTAATATTTTTTTCATCAAGATATTTGATGTGTGTCTTAAGGGTGAAAATTTCATCCTCCATGTTTTGTTGTTGTTGTTTGGGTTACTATCATGACCTGAACAAGATATTTTTTTTGGAAATGGGTAGGAAAACTAGAGTTAAGACATGTTTAGTAACATAAATTTTTTATTTGGGAAAATTCGGAAGGGGTAAAGGTAATTTTACCAAAAATTTTGTAGTGGGAGTATGATTGATGAAGGTGAGGATCATTTTAGGAGTGAAAATGGAAAAACTAAAAAATTTATCAAAGAGGGACAAAGAAGAAGAAAAGGGATATGAACATTGTGAAAAAAATTGAGGCAAACAAATAAAAATAGAAGTTATGGTAAAACCCAAAAAATAGGTAAATTAAGATTTGCAAAAATTAAGAGTAGAATTAGGATGTGAGACCTCAAGGAAGAAAATGAGGGGAATGGACCTTCAAGTGTCTAAATAAAATTTGAGGATCAACAAGGCTATAGATGGATAGATATGGCAAAAAATGAATAAAAAATTCTTCCTAACTTTTAATTTATATCTATCTGTAGTTCTTCTAAGTGTCTTTTGAGAATCTATAGATAGTTTTTTGAAATTGATAGAATGGAGATTTCCTAGTTTTTGGTTTGTATGAATTATTTAGCTATAAGTCCTCTAATAGTGTATGGATACTTTACTAATTGATTTTTTTGATAGTCTATTGGAGATATTTATAAATTGATAGAAATGGGCCCCAAGTTTTAATGACTACCTAAGGGTTTAAATATATCACTCTGGTAGCCAATTTCATCTAAGCAAGTACCACTCTCTAGAAATTTTCTAGCCATGGATTTACCTCTCAATGATATCTCTTGGTTTTCCTCATGGATGGGAACTACTTAATCAAAAAGGGGTCATTTCCCATTTCATTGGCAGGTCTTCTCAATGGGCTAGCTACTTTGGGGTTCCTATGATACTCCTCACAATGAGTTTTAGGGATTTAGCCCAAGCACTTCCCATAGTTATGCAGTTAGGTTTTTACCCTGATCCAAAATAGATTATTGTGATACAAAGAATTAATTTCTAAAATATTATGTAAATGGATTATGTAGCATAACAAAGTTAAGACTTTCTAAAGGAAATAAAAATTGGCCTTGGAAAATGATCTGATATCATATGAGAGGATCCATCTTGAATAAATTATTAGATAATTATAGATACATGAAATAAACTATGAAAATTAGCAATATATTAATTCAAATAAGTAGAATTGAATTAAAATGGCTGAATTGCAGAATCACTAGCCTCTTCGAGGGGGAAACCTCCTTTGAGCCAGATTAATACAATAAATTCATGGATGCCTTAATAAACTATGAATTCTCATGAATGTACGATAAAACAAAATGCTCATGGGATGACTTACAAAGCATATGTGTTTATAGAAACTAATATACTAACAAAGTAAAGAGAAGAGGTCACACATGTTCCTAACATTTAGAGAGGAAGTCAAGGGTTTTTAATAACTTCTAATTATTTTTAGAGGTATGTTTCTTTTAGGTTTATGATTCTCCATTTTAGGAAAGATAGGGGAGGTGGGATTGGAGGATTAGAAGAACTTGTGAATTAGAAAATCATAGCTTGGTAGATAGGTTATCTTTTCTTTACCATATTGAATTTATATATCAAGTATTAAAGATAATGAGGGATATAAAAAATAAAAATTAGGGGGATAAGATGATGAAAATAATTTAGAATTAGAAAATGTAAATGATTCACATGATTATACCTTTCATCAAAAATTATATACCTCATAATTTGTTATCAAACTTTGTCAAAGGGTTTTGGGACATCCTTTCTCAATAATCCACCAATGTATTCAGGCATATGCTCATTTTATTTAAATATTTTGTCTCTATCTTCCTTGTAATCTCTACTAAATTTGGTGAACTTAAATTCTTCTATTTTTAAGCCTGTGACTTGGGTAGTGCAACCTTCTATGATCTCAATAGAAACATTGTTGATTGTTACAACACAATCTTCCCACTAATCATCAAATTTCCCCAACAAATGTTTATTTTATATGTCAATGTTGTTAATTAAATTCATCAACCCATCAGTTTTGAGGATCTCTCAAACCTCTTTATCCTTTCAGATATTATCTGTAGACATAGGTTTTATTATATTGAGATTTTTGCCCATTGTGTAGAGGATGTAAATCTTGTGGAGAGTGTTGTATTAGAGGAAATGATTAACACATATATAATAAAATTTTATTATCCTTTAACCATTTAGTCATTACTTTATACAAACCAAGCAAAATAAATAAATATATTTAATAATTTTTAAATTTATGGATTTGTCTTAAGTTTATATCCTTTCATTGAATTGTACATGGTAAGCATTCTTTTTGACCTCCTTTCAAACATGGATGGTAAGAATTATATTTTAAGCCATGAACAATTTATTTATCACCAATAATTTTATGTGTCTATGTGTACATGTGTGTGCTTTAATTTTCAATATTTATAGGACTTTATTATATTGTCTCATAACTCCTTTCATAATATAAAAGTGATCTATTTACCATTTACTTTAATTTTTTCTAAACTATTCATAAATTACCTTGCCAATTACCATGGTCCATTCTAGCCTAAGTCCCATAAATATTTTATTTTACATATAATTTCTTAATAGTATTCTTTAAAACATTATTTATGGTCATTATCTTTCTTAAAACTTCTAAACTATATTGTTTAATATTGTTATGTTTATGTTTTAGTTATATAATGAGATTCTAAATTTTACCTAATTAGAGACTTAAATATTTGGAGACCCATTTTTATGTCTAACACATGAGCATATGATAAATTATATTGGCCATATGAAAAAATGGGTCATGTTCCATTTAGAATATATTATGAGATAGATACATGCGCATGCACGCTCACACGCACGCGCACGTGCGCGCACGCACACACACACACACACACACACACACACACACACACACACACACACACACACACACACACACACACACACACACACACACACACACACACACACACACACACACACACACACACACACACACACACACACACACACACAACATTTCACAAGAATAAATGACTCAAAAAAAGGATGGAATATGGTTCCAAATCCCTAATAATATGACTTATCAAGTCTAGTATTAAATATATTATTTTATCAAGGAAGGAGTATTGGTATTATTTGTAAAGTCAATATTAAAACTAATGACTAAAATAAAACTTATTTCGAGACTCCAAGTCATCATCCTATTAATTTTACCCTTATGTATTACAAACTCATACTATATTATTACCAATCATAACATCACCCTTGATACCAATGGCACACACATAAAAAAAATAATACATCAAACAAGATGACCATAACATATATATATAATTTTATAAATCCCAATGTATTAAATTTATGACAATGATTACTATATGCATTTCAACTAGGCCTTGACAAATTAATCCACCCCTTGAATATCCTATTGAATGTATCAATATATCTCAAATTCTACTAATTTCCTCTTATAACAAACTGTATTTGAAATTTTGTTTGAATTATTCATTAAATCTTTAATATGTTGTTGGTATTATGGACATTGATAAGAAAGTGATATATTGGGGCTAGATATATATGGAAAATTTGATGAAGGTCTGAATGTTATTTAAAAAGACCATTGAGTACATTATTTTTCCAAAAAGGTAGGTGTATGAAAATAAAACTTTGTGTCCATCAAATTAGTTTCTATATTGGATCCATAGTTATATTTTCATGCAATAATGACATGTTATAATGATAAAGAATAATGAAAAAAATTTGAATGACTATTTTCTTAATATTTCACCATGCTTATGGATCCTAATATATATATCAAGCTCTTTGATTGGATTATTTATATTATAATACATTAAAATCTATAATTTACTGCATTAACATAGTTGCTAGTACTAAATGTATTATAAATCTAGTAGTTTGATAACATTGAAAAATTAGGAAATTATGATCCCTAAGATTATAAATTATATCACCCCATTCAAGGATGATTAATGATTTAAGGCAAAATATCATCCCTTTTATCAATCATATCATAATGATACATTTAAATCATAACATAATTGATGTCTACACCTCAAAATTAACATATCTCCATATTGGAATCAACTAATTATTTAATAAACCTAAATATGAATATTGATTATCTAAGTAAAGGTGTTATTTAGATGTGAGACATTACTATATTAGTTAATATACAACTCATTATCACTATGATTTACAACATCATTCAAATCATATCATAATTGTCATCTTTCAAGTTAATGATATACAAATATTTATAACATAACATCATTCAAAAATTTATAATATCATAAGATTATACAACATATGATATTCAAAGATTTATAATATAAAATTCATATCATCACTAAAATTATATCAAAATAGCTTTCAAGTTAATGATTTTGTCATTCATGCTAGCAAAGCTAATGATGAATTTAATAATGGTTTAAAATTAGTATTAAATAATGATTTTGATACCCTACATACATGTAATAATAATTTAATTTAAATTTAATTAAATTATATTGTATTTTCATTTGTACCATGGATTATTAAATGAAGCTCTAATATAGATTTGTTATGGAACTTTTTTCTTATTTTTTAAACAATCTAGTGAACCCAACATCTATTTTTACAAATCTTATAGAAAATATGAATGCTCACAAATGTATTTTTCCCTTCCTATTTATAAAATACAAAAATAATAATAATACATTTTACTACATTTAAGTCGTAAGTAAAATAACATTGTGATTTTATTAAAAAATTAGTGTTAAGTGTCACATACAATAGAAAAACATCATAATTTTTTTCGTATGGGAACATTTACCATTCCTATCAACCATTTTATTTAGTTCATTTATTATAGATTTTTAAATGTTGAGTCTTAAAACTTATTTGGATGTGACATAAACTATAAAAATAGAATCATAACTATGATAAATTTACTATAGAGGAGATTCCTTCACATGGGATTAGGCTCCAATAGATCTTATTTCAAGAAGAGTAAATGTTTTAATGTTTGAAATTATCATACTCTAAGAGGTACCTAAGAAGTTACAGAGTCTAATAGATGCCTAGGTACTTATAAATTTTGGCATATGTATGGGCACCCATGAATTAATTTAAGTCTAAATATGTATACTTTTATATCTTTGAGTTATAGATACCCAGGTAGCAATCAAGCACCATGGCTTCCCAAATAGTTTTGAAGCTCTGTTATTTTCCATGTAGATGCTCAAAAATAAATTATCTATGGAAATGAATGTCCATCTACTTATAACATATCCATGGAACTTGACATATGCCTAGGTAGCTACAGATCTTGATAGGTGCATGTGAAGCCTTATATCCCAATAGGTGCCTAAGAAGCCATGAATCCTAAACACTACTTGAGTATCCATGGAGATCGACTATTGCTTGGGTAACTACAAATCTAGATCACTACCTAAGTAGTTGTCAAGCTCTATAGATGCTCAAATAATAGTTAGACTCCATATCTTCTTAGTAAGTTTTTTGTTATGTACCTAAGTATATGATATATTAATGTATATAGGTTGATGTATATGAAAAAATGTGGCACACATACCCATTAATTAGTTAAATGTATCTAATATATTAGAAGAAATGATTAAATTATGGAATTAACACATTAGGTAATGGTCAGCCTATATTGGAATTATGAGGTTACCCATCCATTATTTTTTATTATATGTCTAAATATAGGAGATGAATATCATTGTAAAGGATATCAATAAACAATTAAGTGTTGAGTTTTATATTTGGTATAATTATATTAGAGGTTTAAAACATCTTGATAGGTGGTAGATCTCCATCCTTGTTTCAAAATTACATTGTGTTACTATAAATCCATTCATGATCATAAATTTACTACCCATGCATAATTATTCCTCCTTTGATTTTATGTACCTTCTTCCATTGTGCTACTCTAATTTCATACATGACCATAGTATTTATTATTTTACGCATAATCTTAATTTCATGTTATATATGCCATTATGATACTCTAATTCCATGATTAATCATAGTAGAACTTCTTTGGCTTCCATACATAGCCATAGTGATTTCTCTATTGATTTATTGTGTAGACATAGTGATTATTACTCTAATTTCTTGTATAACCAAAATGATTTATTTTATGACACTCCTTGACATGGCTCCATGATTATTACCTCTCATTATGATGTGGGTGTCTATATACCTCAATTTTTATAATACTTTGACGTTATCAACATTTTATTCTACCTCTTCAACATTTTCCTTTAGTAGTTCTTATTTATATTGAGTAGATGAAGTGTTATTTTATTATTTTATTGTTTCTCCATTTATGTCATCATCTAAATATTCTTTATGCCCTTCATCACCTACTTCAATATTATCCTCATGCTCTACTTTGTCTACTATTTGTGCCTTTCCAATTATGATATCCTATAAATTAATCTTCCTTTTCTTATACCAAAACATCATGAAATAATTTTCCACATTAATATTTATTTTTCCTAGTGTCTCTAACCAATTATATCCAATAACCATATCCACACCATCCATATCCAAAGAATAAAAATATGAATGTAAATCATGTTTGTCCATAGTGAGCTTCAAATCTACAAAAAATTGAATAGTATTATTATCTACTTGAACTTCATTGATATTATTTACTTGAACATGTATATTTTGATAAACATCAATGTTGATGAATTTATACTTGATTTTAGGTTTTACAGACACAATGACCTTATTATATTGAATGCATCCAAGAAACTAGAAAATTGGTAGATTTTTTTGGAGCCAAAGTATTTGAACCCTTATCATCCAATCCTTCTTATTATTATTATTATTTTATATCCTCTAACTCTCATTTTTCATTATATGTATCCTCATAATCATCATTATTCTCTATTTACTTTTATTCATCATCACTTCGATGTTCTTCTTCATTTCCATAGTTTTCATTAGTTTATTCCTCTCTTTTTTTTCCATATTCATTATTTATAGTGTCTTATTCATTATAATCATCATCATCATCATTATTTTTGACATGTTATTATTAATTTTCATCATCTTAAGTTTCTTTATCCCATTAATCTAGGAAAAACTATTCTATTTCTTCTAATGAAAACTTTCATCATTTTACTCCTAGCTCATCCAACCAAAGTATTGTAAAATCATTAAAAAAATGTGGTAAAATTTTTTGCCACCAAATTGTTTGAAAATTATACTACTTAATATAGATCCATCATTTTCTATCATCAATATCATCTTCACCTAAAAATAATTATAACTTCATGATCCACAAAAAGCTATGGTTAATGAAAAAATCCTAAAATTTTAATAATTCATGTCAAATTGATCTAAATAGTCCAAAAT
The DNA here is from genome assembly GCA_037957365.1 of Torreya grandis. Taxonomy (NCBI): domain Eukaryota; kingdom Viridiplantae; phylum Streptophyta; class Pinopsida; order Cupressales; family Taxaceae; genus Torreya; species Torreya grandis. The sequence continues at coordinate 528,704 of JARHVA010006332.1, forward strand.
GTTTATTATAGATTCTATGTATTATATTTCAACTTCATTGAAAATTTAGTGATTTTTTTTTAACTATTTGGCCTATAGAATGAATCTATGAAAAATAATAAAATCATAATAACTCACAAAATACTTGTCAAAAAGTTCCATAATTTTAATTGTAGCTTTATTGTATTCTAATACTAAATTACTAAAAATTCATATAAAATTTATTAAAATTTTTATAGAAATTATGAATTTGTTACAAACCCTAAAATAGAAATAGTTCCCTCAAAATAGATCATAAAACCTTGAATTTTTTGCTATGACTTCCTTGAAATATTATTCAACACCAAAAAAAATTGTATAAGCATTTGTAACAAATTATAAGATATAATTGATTATCCAAACTTAGGGTTTTTCCCACAATAATTACCCAAATCAATGCTCTGATACCACTTGTTATGATCCATACTTATAATCATTGTAATATGTAGAATATAATGTAGATCAACACAACACAATAGATATTGGTGGGCCAAGATGCCTACATGTTTAATATTGGTATAAATAGAATAATACCCTAATGGTAGGGTAACACCATACAATAATCATTTAGGAAGGAATAACTCCACCATGAAACTTCACATATGGATGGTTGGATGATTGAGATTTGAGATAAGTGTGAAATGATTTGAAACACACTCATTATTTTATTTCTTCTTATGTTTTAGGTATGAAACATGTCAAGGAGGGAAGGAATGTTATGTGCATAGAGATATGATATATTAATGCATGTGGGTTGATGTATATTTTGACATGTGGCATACATCCCCCTTAGTTATTTACATTTGTCTAATATATTAGGATAAATTAGTAACTTTTGAAATTAATACATTAGGTAATGATCATCCTACATTTGGATTAGGAGGCTACCCATACATTTTTAGTTATTAGATGTCTATATATATGATATTAATATCATTGTAAAAGATATAAATCAATTAGGCAAGTTCTGAGTCTTCTATTTAGTAAAAGGATATTGTTGTTTGTCCCCCTCAAAGTGGCATTGAATAGTTATTCATTCCTAAAGTAGTATTGTATGGTCTTTCCCTACCATAAAGGTATTTATTCTATTTCTACTTATATTGAATATTTGGGCATATTATCCCACAAATATCTATTTAATTGTGCTAATATATATTATATTATACATATTTTAATTATTATAATTATGGATCATAACATTGTCAGTCTTTATGGTTTCCTCAGTAATTGATAGACATTTATTTCCATAGATCATTGATTTTTATGGTAGCATATACCATTCATATCAACCATTTAATTACTTTAATGGATTGAGTATGGAATTTTAAATGATTGAGTCTTAAATATTATTTTGACATAATGATAGAAATTACAAACAAAAAATATCTACCATTAAAGTAGTCATCATGGGAGGAGACTTGTGCAGGAATGAACATAATAGTATAGTTCCATTGGTTAAGAAGCCTATAGTTTGGACCACTCTACATGGAGGGATTGTGAATTTTATGGAGAGAATTGATGGTTATGAGCCTCTCATTTCTATTAAATTCCTTAATGGATGAAAAGGTCACATTATAAAAAATGTGGGGGTGTATATTTTTCTTTTAGAGGAAATCATGGCTCATGTTACCACAATGAGTATGAAAGGAAAAAACTTATACAAATCAACTCGAGATATAAATGGGGAAAATGAGACATTTATTAAAGACAATGAAAATCTCATAAAATTTCAAGGTGGTTATCTTTGAGATTCATTTCCATCTCCATATAATGATGTGGTGAAGTAGGTTGTGAAGTATATCACTGTGAAAGGTCACTAAAAGGTAGTGTGAACCTCCCATTTTACCTTAATCACTTTCAGCATAAAATTACTATTAACATTATGTTTTAATTGATAATGTCATTGGATATTTTTTGTACCAATGTGTAGCTTAGTAAAATGAGCATACCTCTCCACCAAGGTTTAATATATTTTTTGTTTAAACATGCCAAAGATTTTCATATTGGCCCTTCTACATAGATAAGGTTTATGGAGACTAGTAATAAGGATGTTTTTTAAAAAAACATTATGTTTCAGTGTAGTAATACTGGTAAAAAGTCTAAAATTTTCAATATCAAGGTATCAATTTTTGAAATGGTTACACCTTAACAAGTTGAGAGATCCCCTATTTCCATTTATTCAAATTTCAGAAGTAGGATTTTTATAAGATGGATTCTAAGAAGAAAGAAGGCTTTTTTTATTCTTTTGATTTGAAGAAAAGGAGTGAAAATATTGATACTTAGGTAGTGGAGATTCTATAGGAATAAATTTTAGTTGGAAAACATGAAAAAAGAAAAAAATTAATAACGAATTAGAAAAAAATCAATCTCAAAGGGAAGAAACATGTTTTGAAATTCCTTGATGTTGTTAATCTTGAGAAGTTAAATTATTTAGTGACTAATGTTTATATCCATAAGGGCATCTAAAGTGGTTTATGAGGGATAAATAGAGTCTCGATTACTCCATCAAACAAATATATCTTTAACATAATGAGATTTTAGATATGGAGGATGTAGTCAAGAAAATGGATGATAAAGTCAAAAAATTATACGTAGAGAATGATAAGATTAAGGATGAAATAATGTTATGTTTTAGTTTATTAGGTTGACTATAAATAATAGTGTTTCAAATATTAATGTCTTAATTAATTGGTTAAAGTGATAAAGGAGGAGTAGAGTAGTGTGAGAATGAGCAAGATGTTGAAGGGCAAGGATGAAAGAAAGTTTGTCAATGTGTAGGCAAGTGGCCTCAAATAAATAGATAATATACTAACTGAAATGATTAAGGATTGTAACATGGACTTATAAAGTCTTAATGGATATGTTTTATTGACATAGATGTGTCCTTATTGTAACTAGTATTTCTTGAGATGTAGTTTTTTTTATTACTTTGTTATAATTGATCTTTCCTGAGTTTTAGTTTTTCATTATAAATTTTTTGTTTACCATTTATTGATAAAAACATGTTTTGTAATCTATATTTAAATATTATAGATATAATTTTATTTGGGATTTCAATCCTATAATGTTATATGTTGTGAAAAAATTGTAAATTTAGGACATAAATGTATTGGACTATACAATTATTTTCTTGTTTTTGCATCACTATAGTATAATTTCCTAGATTTTGAAAAAAATTAATATAAATTAATAGTTACATAGTTATTTTCTTTTTTTAGAGTCTAGGAATATGAAGATAGATACTAGTATCCATGTCTATCTAGGAAGCTACTAGGATTCATTGTTACACAGGCAACCAAAGGATTCCATAGGTGTTCAGGTAGTTGATAGACTCCATGGTTGTCTAGGTACTTGATGGGATATATAATTAATGTTTTTTAATATTGGTTAGTTGAAATTTAACTACCCAAATCAAACTAAAATTAATGCCTAAAATTTACTCCTCTTCTTAATTTGCACCTCTTTATTTTTCAAAAATAAACATTGCATTATCATTCATTCATGAAAGGCATTCATCCTCCACTCTAGAAATATTATTATTGATTTTTAAAAATTTGAAATGTAATTAAGAAAATATAGGGGTATTCCATATTGATACATATTTTCAAGGTCTCATTCATGACTATTCATATTTAAATTCTTGTATATATATGCTAATAAGGTATTATTGATCATTTTGCCCCACAGGCCAAAATGGGTCAACCCCCTATAGCCAAAATCTTATATAGGGGATTTTATAATGTCATGGATAATTTTATAAAGACCCTTTTAGAAGTTAAGAGTGATTGAAATGACTTAGGAAACTCTTAGTTTTCATCTGGTTCTTCATTATGTTCACCTAGACATTTTGGGTCCAGTGGTGAAAAGTGCAAGTAGGTAGTTTTCCAAAGCTATATCTCACACATGCAGTAGTTGTAGAGGAAGGTGACCACATGGATTTTTTCAACTTGCTCCCAATTTTTTATGCACAAAATTTAAGGTCCTTAATAAAAATTCAAATAGAGTTATACATGTGCAAATTTGGGCTCCCAAACATTTCTACTAAGTTTCCCATACTTAGTCATTTGAGATTGGTCATCGTAAGACATCATGTGATAGCAATTATGAACAAACCTTCTTGAACTTAAAATATATTCAATTGAGAAGCTTTCAATACCATCACATAAAATGGGTTCATATTTTTTGGCAAGAATATCATCTCCTACAAATTTAGGACCTCCATGTTTCTTGTGCTTCAAGATCTAAGCTTTCAAAGTTGGTAAAAAAAACATAAGGCATCCGCATGAACATCAAGTTAAATCTCAAGAAAAAATCTACATGTGTTAGAATTTTATATTATATGGGACATAAATCACATTATACATAATGATTAATGATGGTTGTATGAACATCAAATTTAAAGATAGAACAAGACAATCCTTTTGGTCCTAAATTTGACGGTCATGCAAACATTAAAAGATATCCTAAAAATTATTGATTTTAAGAATATGGAATAGTTGTTGGATTTAAAATAATGGGTCCTAGAAATATCAATGGTCCTCACTAAATCATACATCTTAATATAATGGCATGAGATAAGTGAAATAGTCAGAGAGCTTGAGGTGTTGACATATAACACAAGTTCATAAAGTGACAGATTGACAGAAAGATCTTGAGTATTAACATGTGTTTGACACATAGTGTAAGTAGAGACAAGGTTGAAAATTCAAAGTCATATTTGAGGTCTCATTATTTTTTGTATTTATAATATATTAAAGAGTGAATGATAGTCAATGTTTCAATGAGCCAAGTCATATTTTGATAGCCAATTAGAGTGAGGGTGAGCCTAGGATTCTCAATGAGGGTTGAAAGGCTATTTTAGACTATGAAATAAAGGTTTTATAGATTCTTCTCAATGCCATATAAGATGGTTCAAATTCCATAGAGTAGTCAATACAATGTAATCAAGCATAGAGAACATAAAGGGACCACCCATGTGGCTAAATATGGACTTTTGGATTGTAAGTTTGCATCATAAAGGGATCCTTCTCTAACTGTGTTCATAATTTATAGTAGAAAGAGATAATTTTTGAAAGGGTAATATGAAGTAAAATAAATGGACCCCAATAATTCATTGAATGGACCAACTACTTGAAAGTGACCTTTCTCTCCACTATGCATATCATGACAACCAGTCAAGAATAGTTGGAAACAAGTCATGATTTTAAATGATGGATTTGAGTGTTGTAATTTCACTATATTAGGACCCAAGTAGAAACAACTTGATCCTACCTTTGCAGCCACCATGGATCATCAATGAGAGAATATGTAATTTTGCAACCACTTGAAGTGACCTAGACCAATCAAGTGGTCTGAATGAGCATATTCTATAGAGGTAGTTGTAACTACTTTTCAAATGGATTTGAATTCATTTGATCCCTTTTTGAATGGAAAAACCCTCTATCTCTTACTCCCATTTTCTATAAATATATCCCTTGAGATATTTTAAAATAAGTTACACTCCATGTATGGCCCTATTGGAATGACATCATATTGTGCATGTTAACATTAATTCATTTATAATTTTTAGTTCTTGAGTAATTAGCTAAATGTTTAAGTGATGTATGGTGATGCAAAGTGATTATTCTCTATCCTTTATTCCCTTATCCTTTCATGTTTATGTAAACTTTTCTATTCTAACAGGTCATATGAAGTGTTATCAAGTGTATAAGCCTATATTTTAAGTGTATAATGAGCCTTAGTTCTTGAAAATGGCCTATGGTTCACTTACCTTGGATATATCTCATACATCTCACCCCCATATTAAAATACTCATGTTAGGATCCATAGGACTTAGAATTTAGTTTATGTGCCTTGTTTCTTAGTGCAGTAAAGTATGATGGTCATATGGAATCCATCTTGGTGTATCACCTCCTTAGATTAGGTTTATTTCATGCAACTTATAGCTCTTTTACCATAAGCAAACATTATCATATGTGAAATCACTTCAAGATACATTCAAGGAGCTATAAAGGCTCACTTCCACTATAGGTACATCGACATACCTAGAAGTGTTCCCATGTTGCCCGAATCTAGAAGAAGATTACACACCCTCTTCTAGTGTGCAAGATTTGGTGACAACAGTTTTGGCATGCTTGATGGGACTAAGGTCCAAGAGAATGGGAAGATTATTGGTGTGTCTTTCCTCTATCAGCATTTGGAATCAAGCAACCTAACACTAATGGTGACTTTGAATGATAAATTCTAGTTATAATCAACCCAGGTATATCTGTTAAAGTTTTGATCAATTTTTTATATTTCCTTTGATACATGAGTTTGACATGAACAACCATGGTGAATATCCCTACCATGGACCTCCTTACTAGCCTTGTTATGAACCACAATACACTCCAAAATATTCCTATCAAAATGGCTATCAGTTCTATGATCCATGGTGGCCCTATAACCATCCATTTTCCCCACTAGATAGACACCATGTTATTGGATGACCCTGTGGAGAAGGTTACCAAGATACCTATCAAGAAATTCCTCCCTACCAATCCCAATATGAGTCTTACCAACCATACCATGATACCTATGAACCTCGAGATTACTCCTATGATTATTGTCATGAGGAACTATATGTTTTTATGGAATCTATATCAAGGTATTATAAGGAAATATATAGATTCCTACAAGCTAGAATGCAACAAGTTGAAGCTAGTCTTGATCCTCATCATTAGCCTCCTCCTCCATTTTTTTCATCCTATATAAAGTCTTTGTTGGAATCCATATCATATTTACTAGTTCTTAAATATGAAATGATAACATGGGATGATAAGTTTGATATACTCCCTGATCATCTCATGGAATGGTTGAGAAATGTTGTCCAAAGTCATATGTAGACTTTGAAGATGTTTGAATAACTAGAAAGAACTCAATAGGAGATCATGGAACAAATTAACTTAGAAAAGAAGTGCTTTTAATGCTAAATATATAGGCTAAGTAAGTGGGAGGATAAATAGCTCAAAAATAAACATGTTGTTGAAGAGTTTCAAGAAAGCTATTGGAAAGATGAAAATCATGCTTATGTAGATGCTTGTTCTTCTAACTAGACCAAAAAATCACTTACCTATGAGCTTAATAGTGCATTCCTCTTTCCTAAATCCACTCCCAATCCCTCTCTTCCATCCCACATTCCATCTCCAACTTGCCAACCTTCCACTACTCTTCATATCCCATTTCCTTCACATGAGCCCATCTTGAGGGAAGTAAGTGGAGGGGAGTAAATCCAAGCCAAAGCTAACTAAGAAGATGTCATGAGAGACTATGAGGAGTAAATAGCCATAGGGACCCCCCTTAGTGACCACAAGTGTAACTCTGCCTTCTTGGATGAAGAAAAGAACATTGAAGATCTTATCGTAGATACTAGTGTAGATTTTAATATGGAAGTAGAACTTTTTGAAGACTTTTTTATAGATGTTCATGAAAAATGTGGATAATACCTAAATGGAGAGGAATTTGAGGAGACTCCTTGTCTAATCATGAAGTTTTAGATGACTATCTCAAGCATGAAGATGAAGTTCATTATGATGATCAAGAATATACTATCATAGAGCAATTTGGTGATGCTAGTTCCAAGATGTTGTAGACATGGAAAGTGAGGGCAAGGTGGAGGTTGAAGTTCCTCAAGAATAGTTGAGATAACTCCCTAGTATTGAGCCATATTCAGAGATATGGGTACATGAAGAGGATAATCTTGATGCTCTCAAACATCAAGAACATTCTATCAATGATGATTGGTAGCTACAAATGAAGCTCTTTCAAGAGCTTGAAAATCTTTTCCAAGTTGAGGATTATAAAATGTGTTTTATATAAATATTAGGACTATAAAATGTGGCATTGTTTTTTTTCATTACAATCATTGTCAATTATATTGGTTGGCCTCACACTCTATGAACATTTAAGTGACACACTATTTTTACATGCTTGGATTCATTTTGATTACAAAACCTAGATATAATATCAATAAATGGTTCACTCTTAAATTCACTCTTAGAAAGATGATAATGTTAAAATGTCATGTAATATTTAATAGGTTTACACATTATTCAAAAAAAAAAGGTAAATAATTTAGAATAATATAAATATTATTAGTGGGAGTTAAAAAATATTATTTCTTGAAAACAATATTTTGAAATGTGTATATCCAACTCATTCATATGGGGAATGCATAAAAAACAACAAAAATATATATTAACCATTGTGTATTGCAGAAAATATTCTACATTATATAAAATTCAAGTTTTTCAAAAAAAATGGTATTTCATACTATTAAACAAACTCTAAGGAATAAATAAAATCTTCAAGAGACCATATTTTTATAGAATATGGGTACTATTATATACAACAAAAAAAATTAATTTAATATGCAATAGAAAAATTTAGAATTATTTATTGTAAATTTGTTATCAATAATCATGAACTAAATAACATGTTTGCTCAAATTTGTAAAAAAATAGTTAAAATAGAATAAAAAATAATGAAATAATTGAGTTCCATTTGTAATAAAATAGTAATAGAGTATACAAAAAACAAATTGTTGGAAATGAAAGTTAGAAAATAATAGAAACCTAATTCAATAAATAGAGATTATTATGGGATGAAATCCCATTACCAAAAATAGTTGTAGATATAATCACATAAATAATGTTAAACCTAACCATTGTTATTGCATGCCATTGTTATAATTTTTAATATCATGCCCTAGTTTTTAATTTCATGTCCGGATGGATATTATCAATCTCATGCCCCTACTCTTATTCTAAGTGAATTTACCTATTTTTTATTGTTCCCATTCTTCAGTTGTTTTCACTATCATATCATGTATTTTATTCCCTTCAACCCCTCATGTTTTCTTCAATTATAAAAAAATCAATAACCAAAACCTATATATATATATATATGGATATGGTAATGAAACCAAATACAACAAATCCTAATTGATCCACATAGTGGAATTTTTCAAATTTGAATGTCATATCTTAAATTGTCCCACCCAACATTTTAATAATTCAAATATTAAAAGGTCACATTAAAACTTGAGGGCTGAAATTTTTAAGGTGGAATTTTCAAATTTAAAATAGGGCATTGCTGATTTGAATAAATAATTTTAAAATGGAAAAAATCTAATACACAACAAATTTTAATAAACTTTCATTTAATGTATACATAGTTATTTAGAATAATGTCTCAAAATTTAAATATACACTATTTAAGATATCTTTGTTATAACTTACATATTCATAATGACATGTTCATACATTATTAATTATTAAATATTTACATTAGTTTATATTTGTAAAATCTTATTTTATATCAAAATTTAGATAAGTTAATAGATTTGTGAATTTTTTTAATTTGTTAATATATTATACATTATGCATATTAAATGTTTAATTTTAATAAGTTTTTATTCATTAAGAAACATTATTCTAAATAAATTTAATATATTTTAAAAAATGAAAAAATTATAAAAAATAATTATAAGTTATAAGTGGAAACTACTAGAAAATATATTAAATGTAATGGAAAATATTATGAAATTTATCCTGAGACCTAGCTTTTAAAATTGATTATAATCATATAAGATGTTATAAGTTACATAAAGGAATTTTATATTACTATGTATTTTTGAATCACTTAATTACATATAAACATAGATGTTTATATAGTTGTATAGATTTATAATTTGTTAATAATATTGTATATTTATGTAGCTTTTAATTAGTAAAAGTATTCATATAGTTATAAAAAAATTATTATTTGATTAATTAAAAGTACAGGTTTTACATGAATTCTATTAGATGATTTAGTGTTAAAGAATATTTAGCTTATTATTCTATTTTTTTATTTGGTTATTTGTTATAATTAAATTGGTTTAATTATTTCATGGGTAAGTTTATTCTTACTTCCTATTGTGTTTGTTTCACCTGCCTCCTTTGTTCTAGGAGCTTGTTGATTGCGTATATATTGGGATATATTGTTAATTAATGATATCATGTACACTTTAGTCTATTTTCATTCTCTGTTTAATTGAATCTTTCATGATTTTAGAGATCACAGTTGAGGGAGCTTGGGAGAGCATATGAGGGAGTGAGGAGAAGACAAATTTTATCAAAGGGGACTTACCTAATAGAAATCTAAGTGAAGCATGTGGTGGAAGGAAGAGGAAGAGGAATGAGGTGGAACTTTTCACCATATTTGGAGATTAATTTTGGAATAAAACTTTCCATTGAGAAGGAAAGGCATTCTGTGGTGAAGGAGGTGTTTTAACTCCAAAGGAGGCATTTCACGTTGAAATTGGTATCTCTTTATTTTGGAGATTGGTGTGGTAGTGTGATTGAGGATTTTTATTATTTAGAGTGGAATTTTTATTTATGGTGTTTCTTGCATTCATTATATGAATTTTTTTTATTAGATTAGCAACTGAAATAGAGCATGATAATTGGTATAATGTGTTGTTGTTGGTGTATATGTGCCATATAGCCAAGAAGGCATCTTTGTTACTCTATATGGATTTAAAAAATCAGATTAGGTGTTTTAAATTTATTATATCTGATTATAACTACTTATAATTTACATTTATATTAATTTTATTCAATAATTAAATCTCTTAGGAGAGGAGGAAGGCATAATTGTGAAAATAAAGGTGCCATTATATAGAGAAACACACATGTTCTTTCTAATTGGTTGTTTTATTTTATGAAACTTTTATAATATGTTTCTAAAAATTAGGTGAATTAACATTTTTATCATTTCTTAATTTCTGAAAAATCATTTAAAACTTTAGAACATTCACTTTTAACCTAAAACTAGCCTGAAACTAGGGACGATTAATTTAGTTGGGGGCAAATTATAGATCCAAATCTCTTGAAAATTTATCACATTATCCAAATTTTAGTCCCCTTACACATAGGAAAAATAATTTTTTTAAACATAGCCATATAATTCCATATTTAATTATTTTTGTCTTTTTTAATCATTTTGGTAAAATACAAAAACCTTAAAATATCACAAACTATAATGAATTTTTTGTGAAAATTGGAAGTTTTATCTAATTTTAGGTTAGATTTAGTGTCCAAAAAAATTGTAAAATTAATTATAAGTTTTTTTATTTATTTATTTTCATGAAAAACTAATAAAATGGATAATGTATAACATTTTTTATTTCCATATTATCAAAAACTAGATAGAAAAAACTTTAGCTTATGGAGTCATATGATACTTAAAGTTAGTGAGTATCATAATATTGACCAGATTATTCTTGGTAAATAATATATACCAAATAATCAACAAGATTACTATGATAAATGTCATCATAAGGCCTTAATGATTTTAAAACTATCTATAGTTGACAATCTAATTCTATATGTTAGAAATGTTGATAATACACCATAATTATGAAAACACCTTAGGGATAAATATCAAGCTTCTGAAATGAATATAATTTTGTATTTGAAAACTCTTATATTTTACACTAGGATGTAGGAAGGAAGTTATGTTTATGAATACTTTTTATAGTTGAAGGTAGTGGGAAAAATTGTAGATGAGAAAGACCTTATTTCTCTAGTTATGTATAATTTACCACATTCTTATGATTCCTTTGCAGAATCATTACACAGGATTGTAGAGATGCATACATTAGACTTTGAGTAGCTTTCCACTCTTCTCATATAGAAGGAGCAATGGTAGGAATATTCCATAGCTTCAACATCCAACTCTATAGAATGGTTTTTTTTTCAATGATAAAAGGCAAGGGTAAATTGTTAGAAAATAAATATGTTTCAAAGAAAAATTTAAGTGATTCCAAGAAAACCAAATGGGAGTGTTTTTTTTATTTTCAAAAACAATGTCATTTTAATAAATATTATAGAAAGATAAAAGATGATATGGCTAATTCAAATAATAAATCTATACATTCTAATATTACAAAAGAAGACGCATCTACTAAATTTACTTTTGCATCAACACAAGACCAATCATGTGAGTCGTGAAGTTGGTATTTTGACTCAGAAGCTTTACAACACTATGTATGTCATTGATATTGGTATGTAATCTTCATTGAGTATAATAATAGTAATGAAACTTTTTTCTTAGGTAATGGATGGACACATGAAATTAAGGGTTATGGGTATGTATAAATAATTTTGAAAAATGAGTAAAACTATACATTTATTAATGTCAAATATGTACTATATACGAATACAAATATTTTATCCATTAATGAAATTACCAAAAATAAATAATTGGTAGTTAATTTTGAAGTAAATAAATGTAATATAACTATACTCAATGATAAATTTATTATTGTGGGCATAAGGGAAAGGGGTCTATATAATCTTGGAGATCCTAAATTAGTAGAATAATATGATTTAAAAAAATTGATCAATTTAGTACTATTTTCCATGAGAGATGTGGTCATTTGAGTTACCATTATTTAAACATCTTGACTAAAAATAAAATGGTGCATGGACTCCCATCTATTTAGGAAAATAAAAAATGTATGTGATGAGTGTTAATTGGATAAACAAGTAATGCAACCCTTTCCTACTAGTAAATCAGGGAGGGTAGAATGTGTGTTAGATTTGGTACATATAGATATTAATGGACCTATGAAAAATAAGATTATATTCAGTTCCCTTTATTTATTGTTAATAGTTTATTATTTCTCTCAAAAAATATGTGTGTAATTTAGTAAAAATAAATTCAAGTGTTTTGATAATATTTTTGCATGGAAAGCACAAGTTGAAAATCATATAGGTAAAAAGGTTAAGACCTTTAAATCAAACAATGGTGTATAATTTATCTCCAAGAAATTCAATACATACTACATAAAGGAAGGTATACATAAGCAATAACCACTCTAAAACAAAATGAAGTATTGGAAAGGAAGAATATGATTATTATGGAAATGGCATGGTGTATAGTTCAATGCATGAATGTACCTTTTTATTAATTTATAGAAGTTGAAAACATTGTAGTGTTCATCTTGAACAAGAATCCTTGTAAATTTGCGTAGGATATTACTCCAAAGGAAGCACGGTCACAAAGAAAACTTAATGTAAATGATCTCAACATTTTTGGTTGTATTGATTTTTCATTAATCCCTAAAGTGAAAATAAGTGGTTTATATGTGAAAAGTAAATTTTACAAGTTTTTTGTATATGGTGAGAATTCCAAAGCTTATAGAGTACTATATATTTCTTAAAATCAAGTAATTGTGAATAAATATGTCAAAATAGATGATAAAATTCCCTATTTATCAATATATGGTAAACCTACAAATACTAGTAATATTTGGATTCCTACCAATGAATGTGAATCAAATTCTAGTACTAAAATGGAGCATGACTTAAAAAAACATTAGAATAATATATATGCATGATAGGTCCTAATGACATAACAGGTGGTTCCACAAGTCAGCAAAAATGACCAAATGGTACTATATCACAATGTGGAATATTTGGAAAGAGAATATTATAGTTTATTTAGAAGTTATATCCATAACACTAGGGAAATAAGTGGTACAAAATTCTGGTCATGTAAATTTTAGTCTCAATACTAATGTTTCACAAATTTTTTATCTTAATACTTATGTATATGTTAAAAGGATTGTAGAATGGGAATATACCAATAAAGTAGAGTATTATGCACTCATAAATAATGGTACTTGGGTTTTATCTAAGTTACCTCAAGGTAATAAAACTATTTTTACAAATGGATTTATAAGGTAAAATGTAAATCAGATGGTTCCTTAGAAAAATATAAATCGCTTCTTGCTGCAAAAGGTTATGCACAAGAAAAGGGAGTACATTATGAAGAAACATTTACTTCTACAACTAAAATGATAACTTTCAGAATGATTATATCTATTTATTCTCAATTTGATTGGTAGGTATTTCAAATGGATGTGAAAAGTGATTTTTTGAATGGATATTTAGAGGAGGAGGTTTCTATGATATAGCCATAGGTATTTTGGATTCCTAGTAAAAAACATCTCATTTTTAGGTTAGTGAAGTCCTTGTATTGACTTAATAAGGCTCCTCTTATTAGTAATTAAAAATAGACAAATATCGTAGAGAGTTTGGTTTTAAAATAAATGATGCATAATCTAATCTCTATGTTAAAATAATTGGTGATGACATAGTAACTATAGTTTTATATGTTGATGATCTTGCCATCACTAGAAGAAGAAATTATTTGATTAAATAGGTGAAATCTAACATCTGTTATGTGTTTGAAATGATTGATCTAGACATGCTTCAATATTGTCAAGTTGTCAAGTTTTTATAGTATTAAAATCATGGGTACTCAATTTTTATATCTCAAACAATATGACAAATATTTTTTAGATAAATTTAGAATAAATGATTGTAATCATGTAGCTATACCTATGGAAGTTGGGATAAGAATCTCAACTAACAATGATTCACCCTAGTCAATTAAATAGTATATCAATAATTAGTAGGTAGTTTGATTTGTCTTACTACTACTAGACCAAATTTATGTTTTGTAGTAAGTTATCTATATCACTTCATGTATAAACCACATTAAAAACATTAGAAAACTAAAAAGTGTGTTCTTAGATATGTCAATTTTAATCTTGAATTTGGCATTATGTATAAACAATTTGTTGAGTTTACACTAATAAGATATATTAATTCATATTAGGTAGGATTATTTGATTCTATAAAGTCTAAAATAGGTTATGTATTCAATCTTGGTTCAAGAACCTTTTCATGGTAGAGTAAGATTTACAATATAGTAGCATCCTCTTTTATTGAATTAGAATACAAATCAATTATTAGTGTAAGTTGAAAGTTAATGTGGATTTAGTCAGTATTAGAGGATCTTCGACGTGACTTATTGAAAACACATATCTTCTATGAAATCAAAGTGTACTAAAGATTTTGAAGAACCTAATATTTCATGCTAGGAAAAAGCACATTGAAATTCATCATCACTACATCTGATAGTTGGTTTCTAATGAAGACATTTTTATGTATTATTATTATCCTACTTTTAAACACCCAACTGATATATTGACTAAACATTTATGTAAATAATATTTGGTGAAATTCTAAGATAAGCTTGGAGTTATTTCTAATTCAGTCATTTAAGGAGGGTATTAGAATAATTAGTGTATAAGATTATTTAGATTATTATTCTATTGTTATATTTTGTTAACTTTTTATAACCAAATTGGTTTAGTTATTTAAGGGGTGATTTTATTCTTAACTCTCATTATGTTTTTTAACCTACCTCTTTTGTTATAGGAGCCTCTTGATTTCCTATATATTGGGCTATCTTGTTGGTTAATAATATCATTACATTGTAGTATATTTTCATTCTCTAATTAATTGAAACTTTCAAATCCCATAGCCAGAATGTTTAAATAATATTCAAGTCATCACAAATCTTCTTGATTGGATAAAAAGATAGATAAACTTATAGTAAAACTCTTAAAAACTCAAAGAACCCTACATTAAACATTGACCAAAACTTAACAAGAATAAGAAATAAACAAGGACCTAGTTTAATTAGTAGACTTTTCTAAGTCAGATTAATTCACCATTCTATCTAGAGTAGTCTGCTCCTTATTTTTTTTGGTTTTGTCTTTCGTATTATGACCATGAGTTCATCTGCTTGGGCTTTACTCATTGTCCAACTCTTTCTTCTTTTTCCTAGAGTTTATGGCAAAGGTTTAGCTACTTTATCCTAAAGTAGGATGTCTTTCTTTCCATTTGTATAACCTACTACATTTTCCAATTTATTATTAATCTTAATAGGGGTAGTGGTGGACATAAGTGTCACCATCACCCCTTTCTCCTTCTTGGGAGGACTAGTTTTCCCCCCTTAAGTTTGAGGGTTGACCCCACATTTTTTCTATTCTCCCAGTCATTTATAAATTTCTTTACCTCACCATTAATTGCATTTAATTATTCCATATGTTTTATGATAATCCTTATGTGGTGTTTTAACTTATCATCTAGCTCCATCAGATTCAAATTAAAATTTAAATGAAAGATTGAGGTGTCTTTCCTCTTTCTCTTCTACTTAGGGTCCTATTGTGGCATAGAATTTCACCCTATGAGAGGGTTCTTTAGGATCTCTCACTCCTAGCCACACAATGGCATTAACCCTAGGGTATAGGTATCCTATGATGGGGTTGAACCTTTAAAGAATTTTTTTTCCTCTTGGTAGATCACCTAGACTACTAATCTTAATTAGGAAAGGAGTAGAAGAATTGCATAAAATGACTAAAATAATAAAAATGGTGATGCACCAAATTAAAAGACACTCCTATTTCTCTAAAAAAATACAAGGGTAGATCAAATATCTCTCACTCAGACAATATCTTACACTAACTAGTTTTGCATAAATGATTTCAAGTAAGGCATCTTACATAAGGGTAAATCATAGAGGAATGATTAAAATCACATTATAATCCCACCTATGATTTAAATAAAATAAAATAAAACATGAAAACACCTTAAACCACCTTAAAAAATGAAATAAAGAGAGGAAAAACACCAAGGAAGAAGACCTCTTCACAAGGTAGTCATGCAAAAACTATCTAGAACACAAAGTATAGTTAGAGAGATATGTAAAATAGATGATCTTATTACTTCAAAGGTTGTTTCTTACAAATTTTTATAGTTTTTTACCTTGTCATAAGAGAGTATCATATATATATATATATATATATATATATATATATATATATATATATATATATAATAAGGGAAGATAAGGAGAAGAAAGCTTCCAATCCTCCATAAATACATTTCAACCACCATCTTTGACCACCCAACATAGAAGAGGAGTAAATGTCTTTCAAAAACCATCCATGGTCCTTAAGGACTTATCATGCTTTTTTATAATATTATTTGATCAAAATGGGCTTCAAGAGCCTTAAATTATGCAATGATCCAAGTCCAAAATTTAGTAGGGTTTTAACTTAAAAAATCACTTGCAAAGTATAAGAGAATCTCCATCAAGGATTTAACTTATGAAAGCACTTGAAAAGTTTTATATAATCTCTATCAGGTTTTAAATTGAAAAATCACTTGCAAAGTTTGATAGAATCATTATTGGGGTTTTAACTTGCAAAGTCTGATAGAACATCCGTCAGGGCTTTGGGGTGAATGGGTGTCTTAGGTGGAAATACAAGTTTTTAGAGTTGCCTTGAAAGTTTTCAATATGTTTTTAACCTTCTATTTCCCATTTTTCTTGGTGGGTGGGGGGGAAGGTGGGGAGGGGGGTAGGGGGAATATATATTTAAGTGCACTTTGATACTTTGCAAAGTTATAAAGTGTCCAATTTCTTTTTAGGAGGGACAGTGGAGATTTAAGTGAACTTTAGAAAGTTGTAAAGTGTGTAGAAATATACAATTTACTTTTGGGAGGAAAATTGGAGATTGAAGTGCACTTTTCAAATTTTTAAAGTTTTAAAGTACGTATAAATATTTAGTTTCTACTTGGGAGGGAAAATAGAGATTTAATTGCACTTTGCAACTTTGCAAAGTTGTAATGTGCACATAAATCTGCAATTTTTGCTTAGTCTTGGTATAAAGGTTCTTAGTCCATATTTAATATTTTAATCAAGGCTATGATAGTTTAGTTATTTTTACCACCACTTCATTCTTACCACTGGATGGTGAATAACCTTTAAAACTAGTTTGATCTAGCACTTGCAGTATAAACCCCATTTTTAGGCATTTACCTTAAAGTTTCCAAAATTACCTTAAACTTTGATAAAATATTCATAATAAAGATTAAAACATGAAGTAAGGACATGAATATTATCTCCTCCCTTCACCATTGGATCATCTACTACAATAAGCTCCTAAGATAGTTCAGTTCACCATGCCAAGACCCTCCAAGATAGTGCACTACATCATTAAGTCATGACTAAAAAAAGATTAATCATCAAGTAAAAGGGTCAATGAATTGTTTAAGAGAATTTAATTGTCCATATAGGAAAATTTTTGGTATTTAGGCCAATTTTTTCTAACATTTTTTGTGACCTCCTAGGACTACACTCCTATCTATGCAATAGACTAGTCATTGTAGTTTGTACATTGGGCTTATGGAGTCATAAAAAATCCTCCTCAACTAACAACAAATATACCAACCACTCAAATAAAATCTCACAATATCAATAAAAACAAGAAACAAAAAAATAATGTGCTTAAATCACTTAGGGAAGGGAAACACAAAATAGAAGAGGATGTGCATGAAACACTTAGAGGAAAACAACATCTAATCTAATATATATTATGGATAAAAACTAATTCTAATAAAAAGGTT
Organism: Torreya grandis; assembly: GCA_037957365.1. NCBI lineage: Eukaryota > Viridiplantae > Streptophyta > Pinopsida > Cupressales > Taxaceae > Torreya > Torreya grandis. The sequence goes on from JARHVA010006332.1 coordinate 547,075, forward strand.
TTATATGAATAACATTAAATGGTATGGGTAATACCTCTCCATAAAACTTGGAAATATGAAAGGAATTCTGTTATTTTCAAACCTAAATTAGGTAGGGTACATTCCACAAACTATCAAATGTTGCCTAGTTTGGCTTTGTTAGCAACCCACGTTAAGACTAGATCACCTTATTTTAAAACTATTTCCATGACTCTTTTATCAAAAGGATTTTTTACTTGAGCTTTATGTGATTCCATCATATTTATTACAAGGTCTCTAATTTCTTCAAGATCCATAAGTTATACCATTCTCACACCCATGGGCTCACTTTCCATCAACTCAAGTTGATGAGATAACTCTATAGCTAGTAGTTTAAGAGAGATGGGAAACTTGGACTCTCTTCTATACATAAGTATAAATTATGAGTTCCAAATGTCACTCTTGGGAGTCACCCTATCAGTCCATAAGTTTTATCTTAGCTTGGTATGCCATATTCTTGGGTTCTCCTTCATGGTCCTCTTGATTATCCTAATCAAGTTCTTATTTATTGATTAAACAAGCCCATTTCCCTAGGGGTAGTAGTTGGATGATGTGCTAATGTGTATACCCATATGAAGATCCCATTCACTTATTTTTAATCCAACAAATACCAAGGCATTATCTGATATGGTATTAGATGGTATCCCAAACCTTGTCTTAATTATATCATAGAAATCTAACACTACTATCTCATTAGCTAATTTTAGATAAATAGCCTCCACCAACCTGGTGAAATAGTTAGTGGTAGTGATTACCCACTTATTCCCTCCACTATAAGGTGGGTTTATCATGCCTTTGAATTCAAACAATTATTACATGAAGGGCTTCTCTACTTGAATAGGGTTAAGAGGAAGGGTTGCTAGTCTTTATTTACCACTGAAAAGAGCATACTTTTGGCACTTCCTAACCCATGTGTAGGCATATTTTAAAATATTGGTCCAATAGTAACCATACTCATTATTTTTTATGTGATTTTCTTTGGATTAAAGTGACCTCCTACAAGTCCATCATAAAAATGCTCCAAGATTTTGTTTACCTAATAAACCCTTATGTACCTAAGCAACACTCCATTGAGGTCTTTATTTATTAATGCCCCATCAACTAGGGAATAAGGTATGGATTTAAGTATAAAGTATATTATTTTAGTCTTATACATACCTTGAGGACACTCACCTATCATTAAGAATATAATCATATCTTACATCCAATTAGTGGAGGGTAGAGCTACAACTACTTACAAGCCATCTAGCATCACTAGAGCAACCTTATTTCCTCTTGTAGGTTAGCAACCAAGTGCTCATATAAAACTTTACCTTTTACTAACATATTAACCTTTATCTCAACATCATACTCCATGAATCTGGTGATCCAACTTAACCTCTTCTCATTTAGATCCCTACTCAAGAGGAAATATATCACACTTATATGGGAGACCATGAGATTAATCTTACTATTTGACACGATAGGCCTAATTTTTTTTAATGATATCAAAATAGCTATCATTTGATTTTCAACAAAAGTATACCTCTCTTCATAGCCTTCAAGCCCCTAACTGAAGAAAGTTATTAGCTACTCAAGACCCTCCTAATTATTTTGCATGAGCATAGATAATATGTTATCCAAATTAGCAAAGGCATATAGGTATAAATCTATTGAAAAATATATATTTAAGATATTTGGTTCTTGTGCAATGACTAACTTGATAAACTCAAAACTTGCCTCACCTTTTTTTATCAAGAGAAGACTTAATTATTATTCAAAATTATTATCATAGGCTTGACCAAATGTGAAAATTAGGTATGAGTCTCCTCACAAAATTTATCTTCCCAAGGACGCTTTGAGGTCCTTTCTTATGTTGAGGCAAAAATAAGGCCAATATATCACTCATCCTCTTAGGATAAATGACTAATCTTATCTTGGAGACAACATGCCCCAATAGTTTGCCTTTATAAACAACAAAATGAAATTTTAGGGGTTCAAGGAGATACCAAACTCCCTACACCTCTCAAAAATGAGTCTTAAATGGTTTAAGTGGTCACTTGCCTTCTTAGAGAAAAGTGTGATATCATCCAAGTACACAAGCACCATCTGGTTATGTAGACCTTAGAAATACATGTACATGGCTCTTTGGATTATGGAATTAAAATTAGAGAGAATAAAATTCATGTTATTTTAAGTATAATTCCCGCATTTGGTGGTGAATGTTGTTTTGTACTGGTATTTTTCTTTGATTAGCTCCTGGTTGTAACCTGAATACCCATCTAAGAGAGAGAAATGTTCTGAACTAGCTACCATTTGGAATAAATGCTCAATGGATGAAAAAGGATAGTGATCCTTTAAGGAGACCTTGTTTAAAGCCTTGAAATCAACACACAACCAAATCTCACCACTTTTTTTCCTTACAAGTACTAGGTTAGACACCCATGAAGAGTGCTTAATTGGAAAGATAATGTTTGACTCAATAATCTTGGTCAACTCTCTTCTCATGAGTACCTCTAGTTTAGGATTGATAAGACTCTACTTATACCTCATAGGATTCAAATTTGCATCTAATTTAATGGTGTTATGATCAAGATAAGGGTCAAAACCCCTAAGATTAGTGTACTCCCAATCAAACACATATGTAAACTCCCTACAAAGTAAAATGAATGAAACTTTCTTAGCCTCAGTATTGACCTTCCCAAGCTTGATAAGTTTGTCATGGAAGATGAGAACTCTCTAATGGTTCTCTTCACTATTAGAAAACACTACCTAGTCTTTCATCATGAAATATCTATCATGGAATATGTTGTCAAGGGTGACCAACCCTTTAAGGAGTTTGTTTCATTTTAATAAGAGGATTTGATCTCCATACTAATTTTGTAACTAGTTCTAATTTGAATATGAAAATTTAAGCTCTTGTTGTAAGAAGCAGGCAATCTACTTCTCATTATCAAAAACCTACCAATTGGATTTATTATCGAGAATGGATGGTCTTACAACCACTTTAACATGTGAATGATTTTTTGATTTTCTCAACTCAACTGATGTATTAAACTGGGGCCCCACTAATGTTAATATATATATACATACTTGTTGATCTTTCTAAGCATACTTTGCATGTTGAAGTCTTAAAAATCCTCAAATATATCCCACACCCTACACTTGTAATATTTCAGCAAGGGGTTATTAGATGTATTTTATATTCTTACCTAATTGACAATGAGTTCATTATCTCTATATACCTAAAATTTCTTGATTTTCCTCTTTTTGGCCCATTGGAGGCCATGAATAAAGCTTTCATATTTAGAGACATTAAAAGAATAACTAAATTGAAGCCTATAAGCTAAATATTACTTATTATTAGAGGGAGAGACCAGCATAACACCTATCCTTACTCCATATATGCCCCTTGATCCATCAAAAAATGTTTTCCAAATTCCATTAGTCTCCTCTTGTAGCTTAGTAAGGGATGGTATAAACTCATTATATTCATAAAAATATTAAACTCCTATATTTGTTTATTAAATGCCTCCCAAAGGGTAAGTTTATTGATTTTGATTCCATAATTCATCCTATAATACATTAGGTATTACCTAAACATGAATGTCTAGCTCTTAACTAATAGGGTTACCTTTATCATCCAAGATTGTGTAGTTTATATTTGGATTGCTTGGTTCATAATGATCAATGTGAAAATTTGTAATTTATTCAACCTTAATGGACACCTTGATTCTATACCTTATCCTAAATGTCATATAGGACTAATACTACTTGGTAACCCCTAATTTTGGTGGTGAAATCTCTAGATAGGCATAGAGCTAAATTGGGTGGTACTTATAGAAAAACCACATCTTGGGCCGCCAAAACATTAGGACAAGCATGGAGGGTTAATTTTAGACCTTTGATAATACTAGATGGTTTAGTATAATATCTATCAATCTATAATACCTATTTAAAGAGGGGTTCATATTTCAAACCAAGTTCATCTACTATTGATTTAGGCATTAATAAAGTTCTTGCCCCTTTTTACACCATGTATTTATGCACCAAAGAGTTAATAATGATCAAATAAATATAGAATGGAAAAAATTTGATTACTTTTTTTGACTTCCCTTCATTGGTTTTGATTGCATTAATGAGGACCACATTACCCTTACTTGGTGGCTTCTCTAAAACATTGATTTTTGACAAGCCTTATTGAAAAATATCCACTTGAATAGGTATATAAATCATTTACCACATAATGACACTCAAATTTGACTTCTTCATTTACTCAACACTACTGATATGTGTACCACTAACCTTTTCTTTTGTTTTGTGAGCCACAACAATGTTTTGTACTTGTGATCTTTGAGGTATAAAAGTACCTCCTTGGTTTTAAATTTTTTGAGTAATTTGATATTTTGGAGTTACATCATGCTCATTTGTATTTGAAAAAATGGAGGAGGGTTAAAAGTCCCCTTAACTACTTCTTGGATACCCTTTACATTCCTTCTCTTGAAACTTGTGTTGGCTACCACAAGAATGTTTACTTGGCCAATACTAACTTATTGATTAAAATCATAACACTCCTCCAATTGATAGTTCACTAATATATAATACAACTAATTTTGTCCCTAATTATCCCTTTGGACTTTTTTAGTCCCTTTTCGTTTAGTCATCATAGGAAATTCTACATTTTATGCCATTAAATCTTTGCTGAACCATAACTAACACCCTATTTCCATTGCACATTTAAGCCTTGGTTAAAATCTGCATTTGGGGTGATATCCTAATTTTAAGATATATTTCAAGTTATAATAAACTCACCTTCTTGTAAAAGTTTATTTTGAAATATAACTAAGGTCTTTTAAGTACTTGTAGCATTAGGATTATAGATGTTACTTGGTTTAGCATTGGTGAGTTGTCCTTGCCCTTGACAATTATCCTTGAAGGGTGGCCTATTGGCTTGATAGGGTTTTTGAGGATGATATGGGGGATGTTATGGTCTATTAAACTAACCTTGATGAACCTAATTTATATTGACATTAACTAACTCATTAACAAATGTTCATATCATGTTCTTGACCTCTTAGAGTTTTCTAGATTGACTAGTTGAAGCTTTATCTTATTTTGGTGTAGGTAAGACATCAAGTCTTGGAAAAGGAGGAATGGTAGAAAGAAGAGGAAAAATAGTAAGATGTGGTTGAATATTATGGAACAAGGGCATAAGATGCCTAAGTGTGAGCTTTGCAACTTGTTTTAGGGTATTCTCTACCTTGATTACTACATTATAAGCATAAGGTAATGTGCTTTCCCCTTTTGACTATTTCATAAATGTAATGTCACTATTGAGGGACCTTAGATAATAGAGGAAATAATAATTTGTAGTGGTATTTACAATGATTGGAATCCTATCCCATGTTATTTGGAACCTATTTTTAAAGTCTTTTATGACCTCTTAAGGAACTCTCTTGATTGTTGTCAACTACTCTGATAGTGACAAGTTGTCACTCTTATCTTCAGACCTATTTCATAAAGCATCCACTAACTAGTCTCATGTTTTTATGAAGTTATAATTTAGGTTCTTGTTGGAGTTTAAGGTTACACCCTAGTTGAGGAGAGAAGTGTTCAAGTCCTATCCTCAAACCTAGTCCAACATAGGAGTGACTTTATACTATGGGATGTCTAATTTATAGGTCACACCTCTAGTTTTCATGGGGATATCTCCCCTAATATGACAATACAAAGCTTTATAAGATATAAAACTATCACATGAAAAAGGGAATGAAATAGAAACTAATGCAAAACTCTACTCTACGTGGTGATGCACCAAATGATAAAGGATCCAATCTTAATCACTTATTTTGATAGCTATTAATGAATCTAATGGAAACAAAGATTGATAAGACTCTTCACTAATGTTTCAATCATGAGTGTTTTATATGGAAGTTAAATATGTTCTAACACTTAAATGACTAAGTCTAGACCTAAAATAAGATACCAGTAACTTGTAACACTTCAAGGAACATTCATATCTACCAACACATAATACAACCTAAAAAAACTAACAAATTGAAGCTAGGTACATAAAAGGACCTGTAGATGATCATATAATTCATAAATATATAAATAAAACCCTCAATAAACACACTAATATTCAAAAAGAATCTAAAATTACTTTCAATTTCTTCAAAAGAGTTTACAAAGTGATTTTGATAGAGATTTGCTACACCCAGCTGAGGGATGACAAACAAGAGTTCAATTCATATTTTTATAGATAAAATGGAAGAAAAGTGAGGTAAATATAGGCATAAGAGGGTTCATCAATGAGCCTAAAGTGAGATATGGTAGTTACATATACTAGTCCCTCTCCTTGAGAGTTGACACCCCATTGATGAGCCCATTTTTTGGCATTGTGGATGTTGTAAATTATTCAATTTACCTCATTCATGATTTGACTATTATAATTTGGTAATTATGCAACACACATGGGGTGTAAATAGGTCCACTTGAGGCATTAAGTAGCCTTTCCATCAATATGCATGACAAATGGTTCATGAAATTACCTCTAACCTACAATAATGGCTCCCATTTTGGTGTAGGCTCACATATATGACTATTATAATGCATGGAGATGGTCCATTAATGGCCTCATGCCACACTTTGCTCACTTGATCCTTTCATTTTCATGATAAGTAGGCCTATGTGGTTTGATCTCTAACTTTCTATTCATATCCACTATGTGAGTGATCTAATAGTTGAATTTAGGCTCTAATCAATTTGATGAGACTTATATAGTCCTTGGATAACCTTTATTACATTGACATTAAGACTCTTAAAGAGTATTTGAATTGTAACACATAATATCCTTACATAACTAGGCTAATTAGATAGCCTCACAAACTGGTAGTTTAGATAGAGATGATTTGAACACTTCCAATCATTTCCATGAGTTATATTGGTCTTGGATGGATAGAAAAGGTCCTAAAACTACTCTTCCTATGGTCTAGAATTATTCTTTAGGCTTTAAAACACAAATTTTAACTAAAAACCTATAAATTTATCATTTTATGAGATGTTCATACAATTTATGTACCATACAAAACCATGAATTTGAGCCCCCTTGAGTTACCTACATGATCCAAGTGATATACTAAAATAATTTGAGCAAAAGAATGTATCTCTCCTTAAACCTTTCTAGATTGGTCATTATTAGGTTTTAAGGGACGTTTTAGGGATTTGGGAGTTTTAGGCATGGTTCATGGAGATTTGAGTTTGTATTTTTGGAATAACTATACCAATCCTAAGCCAATAAGCCTTCTTACCAGCCATGAACATCTAGACTTTCCATGTTTAACCTTCAATTTGTGGTGAGCATTTGAAGGTGTTCCTTGTATGAAGAATCTATGTTTTGAAAGCTCTTTGTGTGCCTGAAAGTATAAATTTACTCCTTGATGAATTCCCTAGGGGCTTAAGATTAGCTAAGGGACTTTAAACACTATGGTATCCCTCCAATTTTGATTTATAAGCATTCACATTTCCTAACTTGTCTTCTATTTCACCTTTAAAAGCATAACCCTAATGAGATTTAAAGATTTTTCTTGTATGTAGAATTGATCCATAGACTTTGGCTTTATTATTGGAGCTATGAATCACATTTACCTCATGTATGACTAGGAAAACACCCTGAATACTTTAAGAAGTAGCATTATTGCCTTCAATGTGCTAATTTTATTCATAAGGGTGCATACAACCATGTGTACCAAGACCTATACTTTTCTATTTGATGAAATAGTTATGGAGGTTAGCATGGAGAGAACAAAGAGGATTTTTTAGGTGATTTTGTAGTCATTCTCCCTCCTTCAACTCATTTTTTAGATATATTTTCTCTATACCCTAGTTCTTGAGCTCAAACTGACTTATTTGGGTCTCCTCCATACAACTTTGACCCTATACATGTCAAAAAAGGATACATGGTGGTGATTATAGGAAATTATAATACTTTAATGGTCATTTCATGGCTAAATCCCTTCATTTAGATGTGTTTTGGAGTGATATTTCATCAACAGTTCATTTCTAGGCTTTCTGTAGGTTTTGAGATGTCCACATTCTTAAAAATGGTTCATAAAGTATGGACATCCAAACCTAAAAAAAATTCCATGCATGTTTATGAAATTTACCCCCTCATATATCATGAATAAATTTTATTTTATTTCAAAGGCTCCTTGGAGGATGAGCATCAAAAGATGAGGTTAGGGTTATTTACAAGCAATTTTGAGTCCTTATTTTCTTAGCATTCATTCATATAGCCTAAACCATATTTCCAATCAATTTTCCATGAATTTTTACTCCATAGGGATACTTAAATATCCCTAAAATATTTTATTTTGAGGATTATTTTGGTATAGTGGGTGAGCATTTGAACATGCCCCTTGAATTGCATATATGCAGGTGGACTGGTTTGAGCTAGGTTTTATGGAATTTGGATCAATTTTTTCAACTCTGGATACTTAAAACCCCTTTTTGGGGTATAAAACATGATCATACTCCTCACCTTGTCCATTTAATTGATCACAAAAACTTTCAAAGGTCTCAATATATCATTGAGGTCTGTGTGCAAGATTATTTGCTTGATTATGTACTACATCTCTAAAATTTTGGAATACAAATCAGAGTTTTAGACCTTAAGAGGGGTTTAAAGGCCTATAAAAATTATTTTTTGTTAAAAATATACCCTATATGGGTCCCATATTGATTTTAAATCTCATGTACCCTAGGTGGATCTTTAACTCACTGTATGCCTACCACAGACAAGCCTTGGTCTGAGACCAAATAGTGGGTATACCTAATATTTGTCCTAAGAAAGTGAACATATGTGTCTCTTTAGTAAGTCATGACCACCATATATAATAATTTTTCAAGCATATTTATTCTTGGAAGGGTTCCATATCACCATTTTAGCTAAAACTGTCTCCAAATTGCCTACTAACTATGTACTCATGCATGCAAGTGTTGAAGATGGCCTATAGCCTTGCCTTTGAGGGTGTTTTTTATCCTAGGAAGTATTTATCACATGATTAGAATAGTAATCATGACCAAGTGATAGCTATTATATATTTTTTATTGATGTCATGGTAATGTCATAGAGGTGTCCTTATGAGTGGATGTAGTGCTTTGATATCTTAAGTAACAATGACAAAGTGTGCAATGTGTTTATATTAGTGTGCTTGAAAGAGGCTTGGTTGATCTTCAATTTTGACATGATTATAGACGTTAAAGTATGAGCATGGTGATTATAATAGGTGAAAGAGGTCCATAATATGTTTTTTATCCTTTGAGATCTTGGTTGCATAAGTAAAATTCATCTGGTAGTCCATAGTTTTCATCTAAACAATTTAGGTCTAGTGGCAGAAAATCTAAGCAGGTAGTTTGATGATGTCACCATTTCCACATGGGAATGAGTCAATGGGAGTCAATTATATGGTTGTGATCACGTTATTCCCTATTTCTTATGCACCAAATATAAGTTCATGCGTCAAAACATGGTCAAAGATATGAGGGTACAATGTTAGCTTCTTAGTTAGAATTCATTATTTTCCCATACTTAGCCAAACTTACATATGGCTAGAAAGATCCAAGTAAGCATGTTGATGAGATCAACATTCACACGAGTGGAAGTGTCAAGATAAAATTATCATATAGATTTATTAATTTTTCTACCTATTTTATTTACACTATTTTTTAAATCATGCACTAAATTACAACAAAAGTTATGCAGGAGTAAAGTTGGTCTCATAGATAAATTCTAAGCATAGTTGGCTCTGTGACAAAATATTTTGAGAAGGCATTTTAATGGTGTTATATCTCACACACGTGAAGGTTCCAAGAGATATTTAGTATATGGATGGAATCTCATATATGATAAGATAATATGGTTCAAATTTGAGATCATGTGAGTAATCACAAAATAAGTTATTAAGGTTTAAAGTTGGCTACTCAGATAGATTACAAGGGTCCCCATAGTCAAATTTCCACATGTTAAAGTTTTAGCAAGATCAATGCTACACATTTCTCCAAGAAGTTAGGAAATAGTGAGATGAGTATAGGTGCATGATGTTTAATGATTAATTAAAGGTACAAGATAAGGATATAATAGTGATCAAGTGTTTGTACAAATTGATCAAAAGGTGTTATCTACATGATAAAGACCTGATTGATCCATGGAGATCAATAGAACATATTGATTCAAAGTTTCAATATTGCATGAGATGAGCTCAAAATGATAGATGTTTAAAATTTTATAATTGGCAATTATGTGTTAAATATTAAACAAGATTGATGGAGTGTATTTGATCTGAGTTGAGAGGACACGAGATGCAATCATTATGTTTGAGGTTTAACTGTGACTGTTGCCATTTAAATATTTGAATTTTAACAAAGGAAA
>JARHVA010006332.1:562500-660000 GCA_037957365.1 Torreya grandis
ATTTTTGGTTGTATTTACATTCTTTTTGTAATATTGCATATGCTTATTGTAACATATAGAATTCATTAATTGATTATTGATTGTGAAATTTTGATTAAACTAATTATTGATTTCTATGGGGAAATATGACATTAATATATTACTAGCATTATGGAAATGAAGGATGTATAGGCGGGACGCGCTGGGCGCGCTGGAAGTGTGCCCAAAATTTGAATTTTTTGGGCGGCAGATTGAAGGTGCCCCATCTGATGTGGAGAGCACAAGTTTGAAGGCAAGAGTAAAATCACTTGTGGAGAACCAAGCAGTAGGTACAGACCCTGGAGGGATAGTAGGAGGTGCAGGAAAAAAATTTGGGGCAGAATGTGACGCTATTGTAAATAATGGAAAACTTTCGAGTGGTTATAATCCTTTCAGTGGGATCTGTGTCTCCTATATGGATTCTACTCCTATTGTGTTGGGGCAGGAGCGTGAAAAGGAAAAAGATAATGTGCATTTTAATAAGGAAAATTCTTTAGAAGTGCTAAAGGTAGAAAATGTAGAACAAAAGATGTGGTCATCTCTATTTGGCAAGAAACCCAATGGAAAATCTATTTTCCCACTGGTGACTGCTAAATCTTGCTGGGAGAAAGGTGAGTTTCAAGTTTTAATTCCAGACCCTTTAATAGATTTCTCTGTCTTCCATGGATTTCACCCTAGTGGGTAAATTTTCAGGAGCAAGACCAGATCTAAAATCTCTAAAAAAATGGTTAAAAGGAAATGGGTAATTAGAGGAGAGGTAGAAATGGCACCAATGTTGAATGGTTTCTTCTCATTTATCTTCAATTGTAAGGAAGATATGAATATGGTTCTAGGTGGAGGACCATGGTATTTTGGTAAATGTTTTCTTACTATCAAGAAATGGGAGCCCAACATGGATCTATCTGATTCTTTTTTCTTAACCACTCCCATTTGGGTTAGACTTCCTGGACTCCCTTTAGAGTTTTGGCATGAGGAAATCTTTAAAGGTATTGCCAGTTCTTTTGGTGAACTTGTGGCAGTGGATAAAGCTATGGCTTCTAGATTCAAACTTCAATCTGCCAAAATTTATGTCAAAGTGGCAGATTTGAATCACATCCCAGAAAAAGTGGATATAATATCCAAGCTGGGCAAAAAAACTCAAGGGATTTTTTTTGAAGATTTGCCTAATTCATGATATGCTTGTAAGAAACAAGGGCACTTCATTAAAAACTGTCTGTCTAAAAGCAAAAATCTTCTGAGTGGTGTTTTGAATGGGTGAAAAATTCAGCATAAGAAAGAATGGAAACTAAAGGAAGATCATAGACAAGAACAAAAGATTAGCGTAGAGTCTAAAGATTTAGATGAAGAGGTGGATAAAGAGCCTTCTTGTGAAGAACCTAAAGATCCACAAACTGAGGCGTATAAAGAGTTCTCTGTTGAGAAATAAAATTCAAAAAAAGAAGGAGATGGACTGCAAATAGATATCAAAATTCTTGAACAAAGAATAAAAGATTTGATGGATTTATCAAGACAAATCATTTGCTATCAAAGGATAGAAGAGTGATGGGGAGATGCTGATGACAAAAGTGTACTAGAAGAAGGAGAAATCTTGGCTGGAGATGTAAATAACTCAGAAGAGGGAGATATTCTCCTTTCTCAGTCTAGGGAGAATCAAGCTGATAATGAAATCCCTTTAGAGGAGCTACAGGAGAACCAAAGAAAAAGGGGTGGAGAAAATGCGAATACTAAGGGAGTAGAAACTAGAAGCAGTAAAAAAGACAAGCAAACAAAGGTGAAATAGCTTGTTTCTGCTCAGGATAAACTCAGAAAAAGAGATGAACAACATCGTAAGGTGAAACCGGATATTGGCTCTCCTAACAAACCTGGAAGAAGACCCATAAGGCAAACTAGAGAGCTAGAAAGTATGCAGAATATTGCTGATGGCAGACATGTAACTATTCTAGATTTTACCCCAAAAAATAGATATTAGAGCATTTCTCAGGATATTAGGGGGTTGATTGTCTAATGGTTTTTTGAGGTTATCCTTGTATAACCTATTTTTGTTGCTACATTTTAGTAGGTTCAAGGATGGCTTTTCCTGATGCATGGTAATGCTTTATCTTTTTTGTTCTTGTTAGAGGGTTTTGGAGCCCCTTCAAAACCTATTTTTACCTTAATCTAAAACATATAGAATTCATTTTCCACATTTTATATTTCTTTTTTTTAATTTTTGACGTTCCTTCCTTGTGTGATAAATTTATCATTAATATTTACTTAATTGTTTTGGATCAATTTATTTATTTATTGTACTTGATTTTGAAATTTTTTATGTGAACTTATATCCCTTAGAATAATTTGATTAGGAGGGACAACGATGGGATCATCGAGTTGTGATTGAAACTATTAGACCTTAAAATATCAAAAAGGTGTATTATTTATATGAAATTAATAACAATAACATTAATTAATCAATTTTAATAAACTTTGTATATTAAAAGGTATAGATGTCATCATGTGTGTCCAAAGTCTTCCTAAAAAAAATTATAATGCAACTAATTTTTCATAACATGAAATGGCATCGACAATAGTTTTTATCCCAATATTATATATAAGGAGATTAATCCAAGAATTTTTTTTTAAGAACCATTAAACCCTTTGATAGTTTTACATGTTTGTTGAAGGTTACTACTATAAACACCAAATTTTTATAATAAATTATCACTAAAAATGTTTACTACAGATCCAACATCAATAATTACTCTCTTAATACATTTTTTCAGGGATCTTACTTGAATAAACAATGGGATATTTTGTGTGACTACATATTGTGTTGGTACATTATTATCTAAATTGATTCTTATTTATAAATATTTAAAATAATTCATGATTGAATAAAAAGTATCAGGTTGTGTATCATTAAGAATAATATTGTCCCTTAATTTTTCATATAAAATGGCTTTGTAAACTAATGAGGTCTTTTGTAGGTCTAAATTTTTTTTTTTTTGGTGATTTATTTAATTGGTCAATAATATCATACCCTTTTGGTTTGTTTTCTTGTCATGTGGGAGTATTTAACATGGTTACTACCTCCATGATGTGGTGTCATACCTCTTTGGTTGTTAATATCCTAGACTGTAGAATACATTATAATCTATGGGAGAATAATTAGATCAAGATGGTAACCATTATATCGTTGGAGTATATGAGGAGTAATGAAATGTGTCATATATTCCCTTTGTCACCTAGTTTTAACATGTAATATTTTGAATTGAATATTATGGCAATGGAGATACATTATCATTTGAGGTTATTTTTGAACAATATTTATTGTATTAGGAATGTGTAATTATTATTTCTCATATACTATTCTTGATTTGGAATACCTTAAACATGTTTGCATTATATCCCATAGGTCCATATTTTTTGAACAAAATAAAAATGAAAAAATTCAAGGGTACCAACAAGAATAAAATATAACATTAAAAAAATTATTGCAATTAAACCAAATGTTAAAAAAATTTAGAAAGCTAAAATATTAAGAAATACCTAGGGTTAAATTTTTCTTGAATAATAAATGGATTTATAAATTTTTTAATCTAAAATTTAATTAATGTGGGGATTAATCCTTAATTAGATAAATTAAATATAATAATGTAAGGTGTTATAAATTCACTTTTAAACAAAAAAATGACGGCAGATGACTAAAATAGACTAAGAAAAATAGAAACTAACAAGGCTAAACTATGAAAAAGAGAGATGAACTTAACTTTTTAAGTCATTAGGTGAATGGATAGGGAAAAAATGTAGGAATAGATAGAGTGTAGGAAACCCATAAAATTTCTAAAAGTTGACCTGAGTGCCTTTAAAGACAAGACTGCCTAGTATAAGAAAGAGTGACTATGGTTATTATCCCTATTGGCGAATCTAATCTTTTTATGAAAAACTAGAACTTTTGGACTAGTATGGTGAGACAGTGAAAACTAAGTATTATTTAACTAATTTTGTCTACAAAAAGTGTGTAGAGACCTATATGTGTCTTATTTACGATGAAAACCCTAGATTCATGCCACAAAGAGATAAATAGAGGTGAAGGAGTAAAAATGGGTTAGTAATTAGAGTCATGTTATAACTAAACACCCCACTATGATAAGTGATGCCTACATACCATTACTCTAAAGAGGGATCAAACCATGATGTAGTTATCCACCTAAGTGTTTTGTGAAATTGATATCTTTTGACTATATGAATGCATATATAGTCATTTTGAACACTATATCATAGAAGAACAGGGCTACAGAAAATTAGCTTAAGATTTGGTTAAGTATTCCTTGAAGTGCTTAGAACATGAATTGGGAAGAATAAGGAACTTTTTATCAATGTGCACTTGTGTCAAAAATATTTATGAATTTAAATTTCTATTTATGTAATAAGTGATTTAAATGTGTATTTATATCACCTCAGTAAGATGACAACATGATAGGAAGCCTAAAAATAGGGAGGATGAACTTAAGGAGAGTTTAATTTGAAAATATGATGATTGGTAGGACATATCGATAATCAACATATAAGGACAATATCGATAGTTATTATTATCCCTATCTACCATTCTTATCCCCTAAGGAAATTTGATAGGATCTAGGTCTCGACTAAGGCATACAAATGCATATATATTTTTTTATAAATCATAAAATTTTGTGTGAAATAGATGATAGTTACAAGATATAATAGGCCATATCTTAGGCGTCGGGTAGGCCAAACCAATGAAATAGGTGTCAATTAGATTCACGAGTTAATTAAGGATAAAAATGGGTAAAATAGGTATGATCAAGTATTCATGACTAAATTTAGGTTACTACAATGAAATGGTACAAATTATAATTTTTGACTTGAGTACACTTTATTTTATCTTAAATTTTGCCAAAATAACTAAGTGAATGCATGAAATGATGTTAAATTTTATGTTAAATTCTATGGTGAATAGAATATGTAAATACACAAGGTATTAATAATATTCCATGAATATGATTAAATGAGTAGATTAGAAGTGCGAATCTCTTATTTAAGAATAATGAGATAATTCTAATATAATCAACAAAAAAAAGTAAATATTTGTAAAATTAAGTTATGTATTTCTCTGTATATTAAGGACCCAAAATATGTTTAAACATTTATATCCATAACCAACTTATTCCTTAAATTAAGATGGAAAAATAAATAAGTCAAGTTACACACTAATTAGTGGTTGCAAGTGAATATATGTTGAAAGACGTTAAACCCTTAATTTTTAAGAAAAACTATAGTAAAGAGGCATTAATGGATCATGAACTATTAAACACTATGAGAATTAAGTAAACAATGTAAAGTAGTAAAACGCTAATATATTTTCAATAGAAAATTATGAACATTCATTTTTATATGTCGCATACTTAACCTATGGGAGTTTTTTAGGGTAAATTTAAAATATTTAATCACTTAAGAGGGATGGTCCTATACAAATAATACCATGAAAAGGATATAAATAGGTTTTTTAAATTAATAATTTTTAAATCCCATTCTTCTCTTTTATGTGAACATGGAACCTCATGCTCAATGGTAGAATTGTCTACAACATTGATTGAATCACATTAATAAAATAAATAATGACATGGTCATAACTAAATGAAAACTTATCAAATGAATTGAATGAGAATTCTTGTCAGCATGAGTGATTTTATGGAAATCAAAGGACAACTAGATTGGCCTTCTTAGTCTTGTTGATATCAATATAAATTGAATAATGGAATGAACCAAAGTAAGCTTCACAAATTGAATTTACTATAGGCTTAGTCAAAACTAAAATGACTACATGCTTGGTCAAAACTAGAATGACTACAAGCTTAGTCAAATATATAATCTTACATAGAGTATGTAGGTATAAATAGACTTTACAACCATGAGTTCATGTATATATTACATAATCAATAGTAGTTACATGGATGGGATGGAAAAATAAAATGGAGTCCCAATTTGGAGTTCTCTATAGAAAATATGAGAGTAACATCAAATAATATGAATTAGATGAAGATAGAATAACATTCAGTCAAGGAAGTCCAAATGGGTAAGAAATCTAAGCCATTACACCATGCTATAATGTTCCTTATATATAATTTATTCCAAGAAAAAAACGCTTCTCTATAATACTCGATTGCTAAAAGTAAAAATGTTAAGATCAATGTCTTAGCCTCTCTACCTCTAAAGTGGTTACTAAGGAGTAGTGTTAAATCTAAATCAAATAATAATTAAGATAATGATAAGGCAAAAATAAGAGAGATGGGTCTTTCAGTAATTAGATGCTATATGATTCAAATTTCATGATTGAACTTGAGGATATAGACAAGAATGTTAGTGTTAATAAAAATATTCCTAGTGAGGTAGAACATGTTGATGAATAGAATATACATATGGATAGTCACATATCTAAAAGTAGGCAAGGAATAAATTTTAATCCTCTAGGTAGTAAATTTAAGGATGACCATGTAAAAGTAAAAATAAGGGATGCTCATCCATAGGTTCAGGTAGACTTTGAGTTGAATTATTTTAAAGATATTACTAAAAATCAAAATAAACTAGAGATTTTGGAGGATGAGGTAAATATTCACAAGCCATTTCTACACTAGTTCATGAAGGACCATTCAAGATTAAAATAAGAGGTTAACAACTTGAATAAAAAATATGGTTTGTATTATTCTCAGGAGAAGGAATTTGAAATGGAATCTTAGATTGACATTATGTATGATAGAATTAATATGTTGGAGCAAGAGAATAGAGAATTTAAAAAAAAATCTACTAGTTGGTTTTATTAAAGTGATAGTGAATAATGAAATGCAGAGCATGGATGGTTTATCTATGTTATTTAACAATTCTAACACATGTGATAATGATCCTAGTCATATGAAAAGGATTTAAGTATTGGCTAATATGTCTAAAAAAGAATAATTGGTAAGTGATTTGGAGAAGAAATTTCAAATAATGACACATGAATGGATAATAGATTATGATGAATAGAATAAAATTCATTTATAAATCTCTATATTTTGTAATGGAAGCTATGAATTAACTATATCTATGTTTTATCTTTATTGTGACTATCTAGTGAACTTATATGTTCTTCCTATGTTTGTATGTCTTTTGATCTATGTTACTAGCCACTGAGGTTGTAATTTTGTATGGGTAGGGTCCTTCTAAAACACACTTTTACCTTTAAAAAAATAATTATTGGTAAACAAGAAAACATGGGAAGATAAGTTATAATATTTTAAATATGGGAAACTATGATAACAATCAAGATATTTATAAATAAAATCCATTTTGAGTTGGTATATGGGTTTTAGGGGAACTTGTGTTTAAGCTTTGAGTTTCAAGTTTTCAATTTCTTCTAAGATATATTTGAGAAAGGATTTTAATCCATAATGATTAGACTAAAATAACTTATTGATTTAGATTAAAATAGATCTCCCCAAGAAATTAATTTTAGATTCAAGGCCAAGTGGAAAAAAAAATGATTATAAGGTGGATCCTAGACGATTTAGGTTTTCTGATATATTTTCATTTTAGGATAGTAGACATGAAGATAGAGGAAAAAATGGAAAATTTTTCCCCTTTTTAGAATAGTTCATTTTACATTAACAACATAATAGGAGAAACACATGATTTATTACAACATAGCCATTAAAAACTATTAGATCTACCTATGAATGACAAACATCTAAAACATATTATTTAGATAAACAACTTAAATATTTAATAATTCACATATAGTGTGTCTCTTCTCCCACTAAATTTACCTTAAAACACTTTGTTTTTTATGTATGAATGGGGTGTGATACTTCTCTTTCATGCTTTTATTGTATTTTATTTTATTTTTTAAATGTTTAGCTTATTTATATAACATTGTTTTCACTATTAAGCATTTGTTTGTACACTTTATTTGAAATTTTATTCAAATTAATTACCCACATGGCATCTGGGATATGGTCTACTTGATCTATAAATTTTTGAAGATCTCATAGTGCCCATAGAGCCACTCATCCTAAAGATGGATACATTCTTAGAAATCATATATACTAGTTCAAAGATAATGAATGCATTTGAATGTATTTATTCTTAAGTTTATAAAAAAAATGCATTTTTAGGCTATAATTTTATGTGAAATTTATAGTGATTAAGTCTTAAATGTCTATATGGTTTATTCCATGTATATGGGTGAAATTTTAAAATTTAATTTATATGATGAAGTGTTCAAGATACATTTAGTAAATGCAATGATGATATTTAGGATTAGGCAATCACTAAAACATCCATGAAATTTTTATGTTTGTGAGAAAATAAGGGGTGTATGGCATGGTGGAAACAATTATATTATATAAGTATGTCATCATCATCTATTGCCGTAATATTTATTCATCTAATTTATAGAACTAGTGTAATAACATAATAAACTAGTTAAAGCTAAGTCACTATGTAGATCTATTATTTAGCAACATAAATAGTACTTTCATATCTACCCTAATGACTAAAAAATTTGCGTAACAAGCCAATTAGAAATTTTGAAACAAGTAATGGATAATATGAAATTAAAATGATTGGAATATACACACCTTGATTTTTTTGTATTTTTGAGTGTGGATATAGATTTTGTAATATTATATATATATATATATATATATATATATATATATATATATATATGAAACATTCAGGCCTATAACTCTATAGGAACTAGATCAACATTTACACTGATCATACCCCAAATGAGATATTTGGTAAACAAAATTCACTATTGTTATTATATTTTTGTGCCACTTGTATCTTATGATATTTTATATATTATGAATTATTTTGTACATGTGAATAAATTAATGTCATACCTTCCTATAAGTTTTCTTTTCTAAATTAGTGGACAAAACTACTTGATTTTCCCCTAAATACATTTGAGTGCCTATTTTACAACAATATGTTGAAGGAAAAGAGAATGGAATAAGTAGTTGGGTTAGGCATCCACCAGTATGGGGTTTAAACTATGTATTTTGTATAATATATTCAAACCCCTCATAGTTCATTTGTAGTAATAATGAATAATTTGAGAGAATAAGCTACATGTTTTATTTGTAAGATTGATATGCAACTACATGCACATTTTTCTAGGTCAATTTTGGTATAATATTTAAGTCCTTGAAAAAAAGACAAATTAATACAGAGTGTGCTTAGAATTAAAATGGAAAAAATTATTTGAAAACTTCCTTAAGATACATGGTAGATAGTTTCCATATGTATGGTAGATGATTACAATGTTTATAGATGATTTTTACATATAGGCTTTAAATAGATTGAATTAAAGAGGAATTGGATGTAAATTATGATAGAAGAAAAAGGTAACAACCAAAAAATGGATAAAATATTAAAATATATGCTGACAAGTAGAAGGGCACACATAAACATAGAGGAAAGGATCAACAAACCACCGTTACGATCCTAGAGGAAGAAACAAAAATATATATAAATATGATAGAAAAAATATGCTCTCGATCATAATAAAAATATGCCATAATGTAAAATAGAATAAAAAAATACAATGGGATTACACAAATAATAATAATAATAATAATAATAATAATAATAATAATAATAAAAAATAAATAAATAAATAAAAAACAAGCGAAAATAATTACTTAATTCAAGGTATTGGGTCATGTAAACAAAATAGTGTCAAAAATAATGTAATAAGAAGGCTTGTACCAAATTTAAGTTACTATATAATCCCCCTACTTTGTTATGCATATGTGAGTGTTTCTTGCATGTGTCAATTAATATTTAATTAAAGTGTATATCTTGACTTACCTAGGAGAGAGTAATTTCTATGTCATGAACCCATCCACACCTTTTTTCACTTTGTAAACTTTAGGATCCATACCAACAATGGCCAAATTCTATTAAGTAATCAATGCCATATCATCCTCATGATAAATCATGTAAATTTTAAATTCAATTTTTAATTTGAAAAGGGAGAATAGGAATATGGTTTTTCTATTTCCCAAATACTGCAATAATACTTATTTTGGTAATTTTTTTTGGTAAGTACTGAAACATATCCAACATGTATCTATATTTTTATAGGAACTCTATCCATTTATTGAGAAAGGAAGTAGATAAATTTTATATTCAAAGACCCTCAATTATTTCTTATCAACATTTAATTTGTGTCATAAAAAAGAAATCTCATGCCTAACTTTCTATTAGGAGGAAAGTGATCTTAAAAACTACTTTGGTAAACATTTTCTTCATTCTTTTTACTCAAAACAATTTTTGAAAATGAATTGATATATGCTTCCATTTAGAGGTGAGGGATTGAACAACAATGCATATAATCACTCATCTCAAAATAATATTTATGCAATCACCATATGTAATAATAATATAAATAGTCAATAATATTGTAAATTTACATAAAAAAACATGTAACTATCATAGAATATTACTTGTAAAGTCCCATAGTGGGTTAGATGTAGGAAACTAGTCTTTCCCCAAGATTCATAAAAATATAGATAAGTGTCATATAATTATTAATATATAATTTGTACCTCTAAAAAGTATAATTTCCATATGGCATATGAAATATAGCATCATGAAAATATCAATGAAAAATATATTATTATAGTGAGCACCAATGTTATTCAATTATGTTCTAACATATTCGTAATACATGTGAATCATTATCAATGTGGATGATGAGATGGATAGGAAATAGTAGGAATATTCTCATTTTGGCCTTTTTTATATTTTTAATTCTCTTATATGTTCATTGTAAGCAAAGTTTGTAGTGTTTGACTAGTTTAAAATGATGTCATCATGATCATTCTCTCTCAAAGTTACCAAAGAAGTCTAATTTTTTCTTGGAATTTATTTCAAATGAGTTTCAATTATTCATTCTCTCTCAAGGTGCCAAGGAACACTTTGAGTTCTAGTAATGTACATTCATCTCCATATCTTGGTGATCAAGTCAAACCTGTAGGTTATGATCATGGGATGGTAATAATCATGTGTGAACATTGAGAGAACTATATTTACCTCTCCAAATCATCCTAACATAATGTGAGAAATATATAGAGAGATCAATTGAACACCTTCATTAAATCCTTGCTAGGTGTTAAGGTCAAACAACCACCTACAATAAACAAGGATATTATTAGAGGTATCAAGGGGAAATGTTTTGTTTAATGAGACAAATTAAGGTTTATAGAACATACTTTGAGGGCATATCATTATTTAACCCAAGGATATCATTTAAATAAAATAATAAAACATTGTTAAGGTTGATAAATCAATCCATAAACATGATAAATATACCTTATTCAGAGAAATTAAGGTAGTTTTGTGAAAATTAACATAAAGGTGATCTTTTGTTTCACCCCATTCAACAAACCTTTTGATAAAATAGGCATTCTTCCTATAAAATGTGGATGTTAAGGGGTTTGAGGATAATCTTAAAATCATTTTTATATTATTGAATCCAACTTTACCTTTGCACTTAGTTTGTAAAATGTTGAAAATAAGCACTTATAGTTGAGTATAGAAGATGCTCTTAAGGATGGCAGTGGTAAAGGGATCTTTGAAAACCAAGGCCTTAGTGAGTAGAGGAGATTTTAAAGCTGAATTAAAAAATTATCAATATATAATACACATCATAAATATTTCTTAAGTCTTAAATACTTATCACATCATTTTTTACCCTACTATAGTTCATACAACCATTACTCAAGCCCTTTAATGACTAAGTTGTAAACTAAAGATCAAGGTCTTGGTCTTAAGTAAGAGTAAGTATTGGAAGGGTTTTAATGGTGTAATATAAAAAATTGATTAATTTATAACTCTCTCCAATTATCAACTTTCCATAGTCATATTCAAGTCAAAATATGCACCTAAAACTGAACCAAATGACCAAGTACAACAACAAACAAGAAGACAAAAGTCTAAGAGGTTGTGAAAAAGGATGGAGGGGGTGTCATGTTAGTCATGGAGTAAGGGGAAATTAAGGAAATTTAGAGGATATAGTAAGGTAAATTCAATTAAAAAATTATTCTTCAAAAATTCACTATATATAACTATCTCATTCAATGCTAAATTAGACACCTACAATCATTAGTTGGCTCAGACAGTGAGGTGAAGTTGAGAAGAAGTTCTAATGTAGTTAGTAGGAGTCTATACAAAACTTATAAAATATATTTTTTAAAGGACATAAATATGTCAATAAGACACATAATTTATAATGACACCTTGAATAAGTAGGCCACTACAATGAATAGGCCTAGTCATTATAAATAACACTGTACAAGAAGGTCTGAGTTGACCTAGATAGTTATATCAATGGAGGAATAAGTAAAGTAAGTAGGAATGATTAAGCCTAAGACACTTATATGTCTACATAATACCATTTAAAATCATTATAATAGATTTTTGGAGTCAATTCCATGAAAAATTCTCAAGGACATTGCATTGGATACCTCACCTCTCTCATAGTTATTTACCTTGAGAATGTCCACCTACATCCTTCTTTAAAAGGACAAACTTATCTCCAAACATGAGTAAGGTTAAAGAATAGATTTATATGATATTTTATCATATGTAATAGAATATTCATTAGTATTATGGAGTTTTAAATTAATTAATAACATGAATAAGGTTACCAAATGCATTCCCACAGTCATATTCAAGTCAAAATATGCACCTATAACCATCTTTTCATCTTCGATAGTGGTAGGAGGTTGAGGTGGATTCAAGGTTTTTTATGAAATATAATATATTAATTTAGTGTTTTTAACCAATGTTACATCAATGAAAATATATAAAACTAAAAAATGAATTGGTTTTCATCTATGGGAGACTTGTGCTCAAGGTTTGGAGATGAACAATGAAGACAAAGTAGTGGAATAGAAGATTGTGGGGAAAAATAAGAAATAGTTTGGATTACATAAGGTCTATAAATGGTTTTCAAAGATATATTAGGGAAATATAGACATTTTAAATTTATTATTTTGGTGTGTAATGATATAGAACCAAATAAATGGAGTTTAAACCTTGCTTTTGCTAACACAATCTCATAAAAATAGTATATCTATATGTTTTACTTAGTTTTTGGCATGTGAAGATTATTCAATGCTTATAACCTATATGTAGAGATGAATGATGTTAAAAATTACCTAGATATTGATATTGATTCCCTTAAAACATCTGTAAACTCAAGAAATTGATTTTTGAAGCCTTTTAACCTTTACAAGCATGCACATTTGGTCTATATAGGGTTTCCAACCATAAAACTCTATATCTCCTACTTCAACTAGTGAAAAATCATAAAAACTAGTAATAATGTCTATTTCATCATTATTGAAGTGAATCATAGGGTTTTGTTTTGATTCTTTATCGTATAGTATGAATTTGGAATCTAGGTAAGTGTGATAGGGCTTAAGAGGCCTAATTAGAGGGATGCTAGCAAAGGAAGTGCCTTATAGAACTAGAGTCAGACCTTGAAACTTTATGTATGGTTTAATGGAGATAGAGGGTGGTGGAAAGTTCTCTTAGATCGTCAATATGGTTGATTATTTTTTCAAACAAGGAGATAATGTAAGAAAAAAGGTTACAAGCCTAGTGGTGTTGTTATGAGCTTGAGATATGAAAGTGAGTATTGGTGGAGAACTAAGAGGATTAAATGGGTTTCAAAATATATAATATAATCATGAAATTTCATCCAATTTATTATATTTTCCTCATGAAACATATAATTAAATTTGGTATGTTGAACTAAGAAAAGAGATCGTTAAAGCGGCTAGTGAATGAATAAATCCAAAGGCATGAATTAGAGGTTGAGATGTGATAAGGGGAATAAATGATCTAAGTAGAGTGTGAAGGAATTAAAACAAGTTTCAAGGAAATATAATAAACCATATCATTATCATGAAGGCTATATAACCTAGTAAACATGTTAAAGACATCAATGCTAAGTTAATCCTTGAGAACAAGTAGGTTAGATCCTAAGAAATAATGAATGATAGAGGAGTTTTATGATGATGTTTGGAAATTAAATATTCATAATATACAAATAACCCCACACCTATACATTTTTTATTATCTCATAGAAGAGTGGTTTAAGTTCATCTACAGTCATCTTGATGATGTGGAAAGAGAAGTTTTATGATAGAGTGGTGGGATTTGAGGGATCTAAAGGGATCTATATTCTGATAAGGGATGAATATCTTAAAATTTTATTAAGATTTGTATTAATATTTGTTGTTAAAATAATATTACACATAATCACTTACCTCATGATCTCCACCTACATCGTTCTCAAAGGAACATAGTCCTATCTCTAAGCATTGAAGGATGAGAGAAAGTGGTATTTGAATGAGTTTAATGTTAAAATGAATAAATAATATGAATATGAAGGTATTGAATCATAAATAAAATTAAAAAAATCTATTCTATACCCCGAATCATCACCTATATCCAAGGGCATCACCTTTGAGCACTCAAGCTTATATGATAGCAAGAGGACATAGTTCTTGTTTAAGAGGTTATCAAAGACCAATTAAGATAATCTATAGAAAACCAATATGGGATTGGAATTAAAAATATTAAATAATACACAATATTAAAATAGTGTATCCACCTATATAAATAAAGAGATCTTTTACTACAACCACCCTCATTTGGCATCAGACAGTGGCATAGGGTCACACTTGGTTGTTTGGCAAATAAAATGGAGTTCAAATGTTAGAGGTTGGTTTGTGAATTCAATTGAATTCAAGTGAGAGTTTCATGATAAATAATGGATATGTGGTTAAGTGTCAAAACTCCTAATAGCAATAAAGACAATCTAAGGCTTACATAAGTTAACAATTGAAGATTGCCAGCTAGACCTAAAAGAAAGATAAACATAAACTATTAGAATTCAAAGGATCTCAGGAAAACCAGGAGTTTTAATGACCATGTTTAAATAAATATTATTATTTGAGAGATGATGAGAATGAAATTCATATGCATTCATACCTACCACACAGTCCTCAAACATAGTCAACTCATGAAGCCTATCTTAGAGAAATTGGTTATTTTGAGATATATATTGGTGGAATGAAGAATTAATTTTTGATATAAATAATAAATGTTACCATTTAAATATTATAATTACATTTTAAATTTAAAATAATTAGTGAAAGTGCCCACTATTTTAGCATAGTTACCCATTGTCAAACATAATAAATGCCTAGTGGACCTTTTTGAGAGTTCTAAGGTATCTAAATGTCAAACCAAAACATAAAATTTGATAAAAATAGTATCCATTAACCATTTAGGATTCCCATTGTATTTTTAGGGTAATAAATATTGTGAAATTTCCCATTATTTTATCATAGTCAGACCCCAACCAAGAAGGCATTCATTAGAGACGAAATGAAGTTTTATCAAGTTTAAGTGCAAATAAGGAGTTTAAGCCATGGATAAGTTTTAAAATAGTGAAATATGATGCCTTTGAAATCATATTATATTTTTATTTTATCAAATCTAAGGTTTCAATTAAAAAATTCCTTGAGGGCAAGTTTAAGCAAGAAAACCAAAGGAGGCAACTTAAGCTAATTTTGAGAAAAAAGTACGTACAATCTACAATATGCATGATCCATGCATTGAATTTGGTAGAGAATGTTATTAAATATATTATATACCTATATAACATAATTTTTGGGTCTAAATAAGAGTGTAAGTATCCATTTTTTTTTATAGTTGCCCACATGTCCATTGGTAGCCACCATTAGAGCTAGGAGACATTTTTGAAGTCTACAATTTGGTGGAGGCTTTTGAATCTCATAAGAGTGTTTTGGAAGATTAATAATATTAAAATAATTATATATAAACCTATTTATAGGTGATCACACTCTAGGTTCAAAGAAATCTATGCCTTTGAGGGCTAAAACAAGCAGGTAGGTAGTCATTCCCATATGTAGTATTAAGAAGAATAGAAGCAAAAATGAAACTTGAACATAAAAAGTAGGTAAAAAGGGATGTAAATGAATTTTAATCAATGGTATTAACTATAAAATACTCCTAAAAGTTTCTCAATCACTGAAACTCAATGATAAGCCCAAAATCTATTCTTAAGGCCTAGAGGGACTATATCCCATTGAGGCACTAGCAAACACTTCAATGCAAGATGACCTCTTGAAGGGGTATTATGATATGGTATGGGTACCATAATTATGGTTTCAATTATGTATAATAAATGGAATATTTAGTTCTAATTCAAGGATAATTTCAAGCTTTTCAAGTCTAAGACACCAATTCAAGGCCCCTCTTTAGATGCTCATATATTTCACCATATAAGGAGTTGGTAAAAATGATATTAGTATGTTTTGAGTCCCCGTATGAAATTAAAATTAATTAAGTGTTGAGTTTTCTTTATGGTCTAAGTTTTATTAACAATCATTAAGTCTATAAGTAGACTTAGAATATATGTAGAACCCCACAGAAAAACTTCTTTCTATTCATATCTTTCCACACCTTCCACATGGGAACCCAAGATTCTCAAGGAAGTTGAAGGGGTATATAGGATAAATATTAATGGAAATAATTTTTGGGATGGAAGACTATATTTTATGAATTATTGTTAAGAAGGTAGCCCTATTTGAATTGCCAAAAGAGCCTTGTTGACAAATTTTGGGTTTTTGAACTCATAGGACCATAAAATGACTTATAATAACTTCTAATCCACATATAATTAATATCATAATAAATAAATCTCATGTGAAACCTATTTTTTCATAATAAGTTGGCATGTGTTGGTACTTAGGATGCCCAAAATGACCTAAAATGCCTATTTTTGTAGGTATTCAAAGAGAAAAATGGTATAAATTCTTGGAAGAGGTCTAATTAGACATTAGTCACCATTACATGTGACTTGGAGTCCTTACTATGGGTTTGTAGTGGGCTTTGCTAAGTAGAGAGGCCAAAAACCTAAGTTTCTTAATTTTTTATGAATGGTTGCATGTTTAATGGTGATTTACACCATTGTTGTAGGTATTTAAGGTAATATAAATCTTCATTTTATCCATAATATAAATTATATGGATGCTTATAGGTATTTTATAGGTCCAAAAGTAGTTCTCATGGTGACAAATGGTCTTGGGAGTAGGTTCTCGCATAACTAGTTGGAGGTGGCTCAAGCTTGGGGACCTCCTTCAGTGGAGTTTAGGATATTTTCATGTTTAATGGTGTATTTTATAGTTTGAAGGTAAAATTTTGATTTGAGAAAAAAAAAATCACCAAAAACCAAACACTGAAACTTAACCTTCAAGATTAGTTGCAAGCATAAAGTGCCAAGATCACTAACCATTTGATCAAGTGACTTCTAGATGCCAAGTGGAATGGTGTGTAGAAGTGATAGTGGGAGAGTTTGGAGGTTGGAGGAAAAAATTTGAGAATTTAATTAGGTTTATAGTCTTTTAAATGCTTTCCTTCATGTTAGTGGAGTATAACATCATCACCCTTAAAGATTTATGTCTTCTAGAACCTTTTTAGGCCAATGAGAAGGCTTGAAGACGTTTTTGACATTTGAAGGTTAATTTGATGAGAGAATATCAATTATTAATTAACATAAATGTTTTGGAGACTTCATGGAAGGTGGTTGAGTGGGATTTATTAAATTTTGAGATCTTTCTTCTCCTCTCTCTTCCCTTTTCTCCTATATCTCCCTTTTCTCCCCCATTTGTAAGATATAATCTCATTTGATAGACAAAAACCCTATAATTTTTAAAAAAAAAAACCTTCTAAGTAATAATATATCTTATTTCTCCTATCTCTTACTTGAATCTAGTGCTTTAGTTAGTTTGTATATGATTGATCTATGGAGGGGTGTCTTTTCTTGGTAATTATCTTTATTTCTTGCCTTGTTGTAGGTATTCCACCATTATTATAAGTATGAACTTATGTTTTTTTGGTCATTAGTGAAGTTATTGTGTGATTTCACCACTCTTAAATACTTCACCTATTACCTAGTGGGCCTTTTTGTATAAATATTGATGCAAAATTACTAGTTTAAGAGATTATATGAGTGTTGTCTATAAACTACCTTAGTGTTAGTTTCACAAAATTTGGAGTGTATTTAAGTTTTATGCATCACCTCATTTTTGTTTTTATTAATCCTTTGAAAAAAAATAACCCCTTTTCTAATAAAAATTAATATTTTAGGTGAAATACCAAGAGGAACCATCCTTCTCTGGAGGTTCAACCCCAACACATGATACCCACAACGTAGGGTTATTCCCATTTTGTAGCCAATAGTGAGAGAGCCTAAATAACTCTCTCATGATGGTATAATTATGTGATATAATAGTTTATGGCATTCCAATTGGGACAACATTAGAAGGATATTTATTGATATTGATGCTGGTCTTGGCCCATTTTCAATATCTATTACATCCACACTCTCAGCATCTAGTGACTCCAAAGAACACTAAAAAATTTGATGGCAGAAAATTACCTATATTTCATACCAGAGGTGAATAAAATATCATATTCTCAGGGTATTCCTTTTAGATTTATTGAATTACCTTTTAACTCATCAAAAGTTTTGAGTTTTATTAACACTCATCCCTACAAAGGAAACTTTCCTCCTAAACCAATTTCCAAGTTTGCCTCCACAAGAAGATCCTTCTTAGGCCTTTTCAATACCATGGATTGCCTTAAATAATTTCCTTTTATTTATTTAAATTTTTATATTCCTTTATAAATCAATTATTATGATCATATTCTGGTGGTATCCCTCAATAATGTGCCTTACTTCATAGGAGATAATTATATAACCCCTTCTGATCACATCAAAGATATAACCAACTTTTACAATATCCATGTCATCAATGAAGAAAATGTTTCTATTAGGATTTTGGCCATATATTTTAAGGGTAAGGTAATAGATTGGTATATAAAACTTTATCCTAACTCCATCACATCTTGGGAATAGTTAGGGTATGTTTTGTGCAAGAGGTTTGAAGATAAGATTGACCACTTGTCACTAGCTAAATAATTAACTTCAATGAAGATAGTTACTCATGAGGTTATGTAGATTTTTAATAATATGCTTCAAAAGACATGGGATAATACTAAAATATCTATTAGGTCTACTCCTAACTATTATTTCTTCTACTATCTATGAAATTTCAGTAGTGACATTATAGTGATGATATAGGCTAATGGGGAAACAGATTACCAGATGCTTATGAGGTGGCAATCAAAGTAAATAATAGCTTAATCCAAGATAGAAATATCACACCTATGCCACTATGAAATTTGTACCTAATATTCAACCACATCCTATTATAATTACTCACCTTGTTTCCATTCCTCTTTTTCCAACACTTGCTTCCATACCTACACCAAAACAATAGAAAGATTCAACAAGTCAATCTATTGACTTTCAAGAACTCAAGAATATGTTTCAAAATTTAGGAAATGAATTGGTAAATTTTAATAATAATAAATATCAATATAATATATATTATAAACCTTAATATTATTTCTAAACTAATAGGCCACCCTTCAAGGAAAATTTACAAGGATAAGGACAAGGGCAACCCAACTATGTTAGGGAAAACAATTACAATCCTAATACTACAAGTGTTTTCAATACCTTGGTCCCTATTCAAAATAACACTTATAAATAAGGTGAGGGTTATATGACTTGTAATTAGTCATTTCATCAACCCATTCTCCCAAACACTCAGTTCAATCAAGATTTCAATGATCAGTGGTAGCAAGCTGCTAGTTATGGTTTCAATCAAGCTCTCATGACTCAGAATATAAAAGTGCCTATGATGAATAGACCATAAGAGTCTTAAAAATTACAAGGAAATAATAATATCCCAAAATATTTATGTGATACAATGGTTAACTATGAATAAGAAGAGTGTTATACTTTCAATTAGTAGGTTAGTTCTAGCTAGGTAAATGTTCATGTGACAACCAACACAAGGTTCAAGATAAGGAACGTGGAGGGTATCCAAGAATTAGTTAAACATCATCATACTCTTTCTCCATTAATGTAAAATCCAAATGATCGTAATACTACCCAAAAGGTTCCAATTACTCAAAAAAATAAAAACCAAGGAAACACCTTTGTACCCCAAAACCCATAGGTTTAAAGCATGGTTGTGGATCCCAAAGTACAAACAAAGTTTGGTGGTTTTAACATTAATATTTTTTAGAAAATGAAGAATTAAAATTTGAGTGTTCCAATGTGGGACATGACTTCTATGCTTGGTCAAGTGGATATCCTTCAAGATGGCTTGTTAAAGATCAGTGTTTCAAGGAATCCACCAAGTAAGGAGAGTGTAGTTCTCAATAATAATACCAAATAAAATGAAGGGTAGTCAAAAAAAATGGTTAAACCTCCTCCCCTATACCTTTATTTATTCATTGGAAAATACTTTGTATCCAATTGCATGCTAGATAGGAGATCAAGAAATTTAGTGATGCCAAAGTTAATAATATATCATCTTGGTTTGAACTATGAAC
This sequence comes from Torreya grandis, assembly GCA_037957365.1. NCBI lineage: Eukaryota > Viridiplantae > Streptophyta > Pinopsida > Cupressales > Taxaceae > Torreya > Torreya grandis. The sequence continues at coordinate 583,081 of JARHVA010006332.1, forward strand.
CCCAAACTAAGGGAGTTATATAGCTTGATGGATATTCTACCAAACCATCTAGTATTATTAGAGGTATAAACTTGAACCTACATGTTTTTACTATTGTTTCATTATCTCAAGATGTAGTGGTTCTAAAGGTGCCTCCTCACTCTTTTCTAAGCTTATATAGAGATTTCATAGCTGAAATTGGGGGTTACCTAGTATCAGATTGGTCTTATATGGATTTTAGGATAAGGTATGGGACCAAGGTGTCTATAAAATATTAACCTATTTATCAATTTCACATTAATCCTTATGGTCTAAGTATCTCAAATATTAATTTTACCATTCTAGGTGATTAAGACCACCTTTTTGGTCAAGAGCTAAACACTCATCTTAAGGGAATACCTAATATGTTCTTAGATGATTTATGGAGTTAAAATAACATACTCTATCCTTTTGGAGGTTTTTAATAAATATACATGAGAATTTATTACCTTCATGAAGAGAATGAGTTCATATCATCCCTCACTAGGCCATAAGAGGATACTAGTCGATTATGAAAGATGTTCTTTGATGGCTCAAGGAGAAAGAATGGAATAGGTGAAGGTGTAATGTTAATATATCCTTATATTGACAAATAGTTTTCATCATACATGTTCTAGTTTATTTGTTCTTGTAATGTAGCTGAGTATGATAGCTTTATCCATGTTGTTGAAAGGGCTAGTAAGAGGGGAATAAAGCATTTAAATGTGTATGGGGATAGTAAGTTGATAGTAAATCAGGTGAGAGGTTAAAACATAGCCAAAAAAACCTTAATGAATTCCTAAATACACAAATTATGGGACATAATTAAAGACTTTGAAGCCTTCAATATCCAAGTAGTGACAAGAGAGCAAAATTAGCATTCTGATAAGCTGGTAGTTATAGGGGCTCAGTTTGAAATCCTAAATGATTTGAATAAGTCTAAAGTATAGCCACATGTTAAAGTTATATTGAGACCATCCATTTTAGATAATGAAAATTACTGATAAATCTTTGATAGTAATAAGCAGATTTCTTGGTTTTTACAAAAAGAGGTAATGTTTTCCTCAATGAATCAAAGTAGACTTTAGTAATACTATGAGGACCAAATTATTTAGCTAAAGTATAATAAAATTACTAAAGGGATATTCACCCTTGAAGGTATTTTCTATGAGGGAAATTAGATGAGGAAGGATAAGGCAGTTATGTCTACTAATGAATAAAAGTATGAGAGATTCCTCATATTCAAGGATAAAATTATCTAGCTTGGAAAGGTGAGAAATGAGGTAGAAAAACATGCATTTATTGTTATTTATATGGATTAATTAGATATTTTTTTTTGGTAGCACAATGATCTAAGATATTTTGACCCCAAAATAGCATAACATGCCATATAGTTGGAAGCTAATGCAAAACTTGTTAGGTAGAAGAAAGGGCCAACCAACCCAAAGATTGAAGAGATGAAAAGAAAAGAGTTGACACCTTTTTTATTGATTATAATATCATTTTTCCTATCAAACACTCCTAATGGGTAGCTATTTTGGTGCCTATGATAAAGAATAATTATGAGATCTAGTTATGTGGATTTTAGAGACTTGAATAGGGTCTCTTTGAAAATACCATTACCCCTTGTTGTCCATGGAGAAACTCCTTGAAATGGTTGCTATTTTAGAACATTTTTCTCTTTAGGATGGGTACTCATGGTATAATGAGGTGCTAGTAAGAGAAGAAGACCAATAAAAAACTATATTCACCACAAAGTGGGGCACATATGCTTATCAGAAGATTCCTTTTGGCCTCTCAAATTCTAGAACTACTTTACAAAGAGCCATAGACATGGATTTACAAGGTTTTCTCAATCAAATGGTGCTTCTGTACCTAGATGACATAACATTTTTTTCCAAGAAGGATAGTGAACACTTAGACCACTTAAAGTTGATTTTAGAAAGATTTAGATAGTATGGGATCTCATTAAATCCCAAGAAGTGTGTGTTTATTTTCCATGAGGGAAAAATATTAGTACATATTATCTAAAAATAAGGACTAGCTATTGATCTTGATAAAATAGGTGCAATATTGGCCTTATTTTTTCCCAAACATAAGAAGGGACTTCAAAGTTTCCTTGGAAAGATAAAATTTGCAAGCATGTTTATACCTGGTTTCACAAGATTGTTTAAACCTATCACTATTATATTAAATAAGAATCAGGTATTCACTTGGACAAGATAATGCAACGTATGATTTGAAGATATCAAATAAGCACCTACACTCATGAATCCTAATTTATCAAAATATTTCATATTTTATTCCTTTTTTAACATTGATAACATATCAACTATGTTAATGAAAAATAATGGATAAGGGATTGAATAACCAATTGCATTTTTTATCGAAGGGCTTAAAGGGTATGAATAAAGGTACACTTCTATAGAGAAATACGTCCTCATAGCTGAGAGAAGTATAAAAATGTTTAATCCTATGCTCTCTAAGAACAAAATATACCTTATGGTGTCTCATCCTAGAGTGAGATACTTCCTTCTCAACATGGACTTGAATGAGAAGAGGGCTAGTTAAATTACAAGATTAATGGAATGTAAACTAGAAAGAAAAGTCAATAAGCTAGTAATAGGTAATGTTCTATGTGGAAACATGGTTTTTGACCTTCATAAAGAGAAAGAGGTTATCTTGGTGATGCAAGATAAATTACAAATAGTTGCACCTCTACCTCACACTAGCTAGGTTCAAGATATGGTAAAGTTTTTGTTAATATATGAGTGTCCTAAAGGTATGCATAAAACAAAAAGAATATACTTCTAACTTCAATCCATACTTTATGATTTGATTGATGGTGTTCTCTTCAAAAAATTCCTCAATGCGGTACTACTCAGATGCATAGATGATGATCAAGTGACTAGACTCTTGGAGTAGTTCCATGAGGGACCTATAGGAGGTCATTTTTCCCTAAGAACTATAGCTACAAAGGTGATGAGAGCTGGTTATTATTGTCATATCATATTAAAAAATGCATATGCATGGATGATAAGTGCCAAAAGTGTGATGTCTTTGTAGGAAAGCAAAGGTTAGCAACTCTTCCTATTAATCCCATTCAGGTAGAGTAGAATTTCATGTAGTGGGGGCCTAAACTTTATAGGAATGACTGATCCACCTTCTAGTGCAGGACAAAAGTGGGTACTCACTATCACTAATTAATTCACTAGGTGGGTGAAGGCAATTGCTCTAAAGGAATCTAATGAAATAGTAGTATTTCACTTTTATGACAATATAGTGACAAGGTTTGGTGTATTAATAACCATCATTTTATATAATGAGTTATAATTTATTAGCATGAAGATTAGTGAATGGGCACATCAGCTTGGCATCTACCTTAGCACATCCTCCAATTACTACCCCCAAGGTAATGGACTTCCATAGTCAATAAATAAGAACTTGATTAGAATAATCAAGAAGACTATGGAGAAGAATGATAGAGTGTGGCATTCAAAGTTAAGGATAGCCATATGGGCTGATAGAGTGACTCCGAAGGTTGAAATTAGAAACTCATGATTTGTCCTTATATATGGGAGAGAAGCCAACTTACCCATCTCTCTTGAGTTACCTACCTTGGAGCTATCCCATCAGCTTGAGTTAATAGAGAGTGAACTTATGAGTGTGAGGATGTCATATGTCTTGAAGCTTGAATAGATGATGGATCTTGTAATGAAGACATTGGAATCACATCATGATCAAGTCAATAAGGACTTTGACAAGAGATCCATAGTAATATACTTCAAAGAGGGTGATATAATATTCATGTGGGATTCAAATAAGGCCAAGATAAGAAACCATACTAAGTTTTATAGATTATGGAGTGGAAATTACTTGATCCATGTATGCAAAAAACATAATGATTTTTAGCTTGCCCAGCTAGATGGATAAGTACTACCCATCCTAGTTAATGGGATTCAGTTAAATCCTTCTTACTAAGAGAGAGTTTTATCCTTGTACATATTAGAGTAGATTTTATTATTTTCCTCCAAGTACCTTACACACATTTCCATTTTGTTGTGTGTTTCCCTTATCAAAGTTCTTTGAACATGTTTATTATTTTATTTTGGTTTTTCCTTATTATTTTGAGAGTTTAAATCAGAATTTGTATCCTTGTGATTAGTTGAAAATCAATTTGAGAAAACCTTTATGACCCCATAAGCCTAATGAGTAGATTAATATAACTAGTTTTTTGCATAGATAGGAATGCAATCCTATGAGGTCACCAAAAATGGTGTCCAAAATTATCCCACATGTAAAATTTTTTCCTATATAGATCAGGCCATTCTTCTAGACCATTCAGTGACCCTTTACCCCCATGACTAGTCTCATTCTAGTCTTGAGTTGATGATGTAGTGCAATATCTTTAAAGGTCCTAGTGTGGCATAAGGAATCATGCAGAGTCCTTATACAGTGGATGATCTAATTGTGGAAATAAAAAAACCTCAAGACCCTACCTCATGTCCCTTATAAGATTTTAAAACACATTATGCAAGTTTTAAGGTGAATTTGGAGATTTTAAAGAAAAGGCCTAGAATTAGGTCTTGAACTACAAGTGAAGGATCTAATTGGTTTATAGTGAATTTTAGGATTCAATGGTAGGAATGAGGTTTTTATAAACTATTATATATTCTAGTGGGTCAAAAATGATGTCTAGTGCAACCAATTTGTCCAAAAGACCCCCAAAAGTGTATTAGATGACTTGAGGACCTTATAAATAGAAATTTTATATGAAAAAGTAACTTTTTGGAGAATTCAAATTGGTTTTGACTTCACTCCACCTATTTTTTGAGTTTTCCACCTATTTTGACATGTTTAAGGCCATTTCAAGTCATTTGGAATGGAGGATAGGTGTTTGGGGGCACAAAGATACAATTTTGAGCCTTTTAGAGCTTTGGTTGAACATGTTTTTTATTTTTTTAACTATTATAGGGGATAAATTACCATATTTAGGCATACATTGTGTCTTGAAGGCCTATTAAATCATATATAAGCACAATAACTAGTAGAGGTAAGGAAAACCTATTAACTACAAACTAGGCATGAAATAGGTTTTCCACCATTAATGGAGGGCAAACCATTTCATAAGGCTTATAGAAGGAAATAAAGGAAATTTATATTATAAAAAATCTTTTACAAGTTTTTTATTTCATATGAAAGGTTTGGTTTCTTCATTATAAGGAAAAACCATTTTGGGTAGTCTTGGACAACTCTGAGACAGACTCATGTTTTCACTTGGTATGATCAAGAGAGAGAGATTTGGGTCATAAGATTTTTTGTAGTGATAGGCAACCTATTTTAATTCCATTTTTTGGAATTTATTGTTTATTTTATTCCACCATATTTATGAACAATTATTAATAGTGTAGGGGTGTTTAGATGGCCTACTTATCCAAATAGGGTCCATTTTTTCTTTTGTTTATTCACATTATAATTAGAAAAGGAATAATGGTTTTATGTGAGTTATTTAATGTTAAAATATTACCTATTATAATTATTTTAATAATCTAACTCCTTCTAGTGAGGTACTTATGGCATAAACCTTATTTCCTATATTGTCGTTGTGAATAGTCCATATTGGTGTTTTGGAACATAACATGGGATATAAAACAAGTGAACTCGCTTTTATAGGTTATAAAGATAGTTATTAATTGAATTCCCAATAAAATATTTATAATCCTCTAGATTTATCATATTATCCTTTGATATGATTTTGGTGCTTTAGTATCTTCAACAAGGTATAGATGTAGAAATGAGTTTCTAGTGTTTTAATGGTGTCAAATGATGTCATCATGATCATTCTCTCTCAAATTTAACAAATAATTATACTTTAGTCTTGTAATTAAGTTCAAATTATGTTTAATAAGTCATTCTCTCTCAAATTTCCAAGGAATACTTTGAGGTTTAGTAATGTACCTTCATCTCCATATCTTGGTGAGCAAGTCATACCTATAGGTTATGATCATGGGGCTAGTAATAATCATGTGTGAAAATTAAGATAAATAAATTTACCTCTCCACATAATCCTAAAATTATGTGAGAACTACATGGGGAGATCAAGTGAACACCTTCATGAAAGTGTTGGTAGGTGTTAAGGTCAAATAATCACCTACAACAAGTAAGGAGATTATCAGAGGTCTGAAGGGGAAATGTTTTGTTTCATGAGATACATCAAGGTTTATATAAAAAAGTTTGAGGTTATATCATGATTTAACCCAAGGAGATAATTTAAATCAAATAATAAAATATTATGAAGGTTGCTAAATCTAGCCATAAACATGATAAATCTACCTTATTCAAAGAAACTAAGGTAGTTTTATGAAAATTAAAGTAAAGGTGATCTTTTGTTTCACCCCATTCAACAAACCTTATGATAAAATGGGTGTTCTTCCAATAAAATGTGGATATTAAGGGGTTTGAGAAGAATCTTATAACATTTTTTAATTCTTAAATCGAACATTCTCTTTTCCCTTAGACCGTAAAATGGTGAAAATTAACACCTATAGTTGAATATAGAATATGTTCTTAATGATGGAAATGGTAAAGGGTTATTTGAAAACCAAGGTATTGGTGAGTAGAGGAGGTATGTAAGGTGAATTAAATAAGTCTAAATATAAAATTTAAATAATAAATCTTCCTCAAATCTTCAAATATTTTCACATCATGTTGTACCCTACTATAGTCTGTACAACAGTTGATCAAGCCCCTTAATATTTGAGTTGCAAAGTAAAGATCAAGATCTTGGTCTTAGGTAAGAGAAAGTACTAAAAGGGTTTAAAACTAAATGGTGTAATATAAAAATTTGATTAATTTATAACTCTCTCCAATTCTCCATTTTCCCATAGTCATATTCAATTCAAAATATGCACCTATAGCCAAGCTAAATGACCAAGTATAGAAGCAAACAAGAAGATAGAAGTCTAAGATGTTATGAAGAAGGATAGAGGGGATGCAATGTTAGTTATGGATTAATGTGTGGTGAAGGAAAATTAAGTGGGATATTAAGGTATATTTAATTCAAAATTTATTCTTGGCCAAGTCACTATATATCACTGTCTCATTGAATGCTAAATTAGACACCTACAACCATTAGTTGGCTCAGACGGGGAGGTGAAGTTGAGGACAAGTTATGATGTAATTAGTATAAGGAGTCTTTGGAACCCTTATCAAATATACTTGATCAAGGACATCAATAGGTGAAGAAGACACCTAATGCCTAATGACACCTTCAAGAAGTAGGCCACTATGATGAAAAGACCTAGACACCATAAATAACACCCTACAACAAGGTCTGAGTTGACCTAGATAGTTAGACTAATGGAGGTAAAAGAAATGTAAGTAGGAAGGATTAAGCCTAAGACACTACTATGTATACATTATAGCTTGTAGAATCATAAAAATCTTCTTTGAGAATTAATGACATAAAAAAGGCTCAATTACATTACATTGGTTACCTCACCTCTCTGACAATCATTTAACTTAAGAATGTTGACCTACAACCTTATTTATAAGGACAAACTTATCTCTAAACGTGAATAATGTTGAAGCATAGAAATATATGATAGGGTCTTGTTATGCTTATTTTACACACCCCTTAAAATTTTTTAAAATTAATAATTTATGCCATAGAGATGACTCGATCATGAAGTTTAAAACTATGTCAGAAACCTGATCAATTAATAGTATATTTGGATGCATATTATCAATTATGAATTGATGATTATTGGTTGATGAATTCATGTTTATATTTGAAGTGGTTTCAAAAAGCATAAATGGATAAATGAATAGAATATGCATATATATTTATCATTGATAATGTCTATGACCAGTTATCTTGATTTTTAGTTCATGATCAGATTTAATGTAGTAAAATAAGGACACTTTAATAGTTGAAATAATTATATGATTATGGTGATGATTCAGATATGCATTGATTTTCATTAAGTATGATATTAATTTCAAACCAATTTTCATTTGGCAATGTGAACATTATATGGTGGTAAATTTGATATTTTTAGTTATAATGTGAAATTTGGTATGAAATAGATAAGGATGGTATATAATGATAATCCTACTAGTTTGTTTTCAAAATGTTAGTATAGCTCAATCAATCATATCTTTTTTACAATTGGGAAGGCCTTGTATTTTATAGTTTTTAAAATCAAATACATCATTTGATTTATCATAAACTTTACTTTTAATAATCACATGAGTCCATTAGTTGATAAATGGTTCCCATTCAATTGGAATTCAGTCATGATTTAATGGAATTTTTTAAAATATTTTGATTGATTCGAGATTTGGGAGAATTATTTATTTAGGATATAAAGGAATCCTAAGTTATAAATGATTAATCCTAAGTTTTTATCTAACTAGGGTTCTTAAATCAAAATTGTCTACCCTAAATTCTTAAATGATATGACTTATGGTTTAAAAAAGTCCCATCTTACGATCATTTATTCTATGTTCTGAAATAACATAACCATTGAATCTTAGTTATTATGAGGGCATTGAAATGGTTTAGAAGGTATATAAAGAAGTCTTGTTTAAAAGTATTAATATTATTGAATTAGTTTTTTGTCTCATGGAAATAATTTCGAAGGGCATAGGTAGTGTGGATGACTTCTTTCAAGTTCAAACCTTGAATGACATAGGATGGTGAGTTGCCATTTGAGTTGGTGGATGTCATGTAATTGGTAGATGTCTTGGCGCCAAGTTGTAAAAGGAATTTAGTTTATATCATGATCCCAATGCTTTGAGATCAAGTTATAGATTTGGTGGAAATAAAAAAAGGTTATGGTGAGGTGTACATGCCTCAATTCTTAGAAGTTGGTAAGGGCTTTGGTCAGAAATTTGGTGATTACTAAGTTTGATCATTTAATAACTTATGTAGTGGAATTTTTAAATATGCCCTTGATTTATATGAATAAATGAGAGGTGGAAAAATTATTAAGGTAGTTATTATTAGGGTTATAAGTTATGAATCTCTCCTTTCATTATTTTGGTCATTTAATGAATCTTGTTTATAGAACAAAAATTTGTCAACTTGGATTTGTGAATAATAGATACAGATTTTGGGTAGAAAGGTAGCAAGGAAGCATTTTTAGGTATGAAATGAGCTAGATAAATAATTTTTGAGAAATTTCCTATTGATATTTTGAGTAGTTTTCACCTGTATGATAAGAAATAGTTTTTATTCTACATATTTTTCTTCATGTATAATGGAGAGTTAAGAAAAGTTGTGGTCTTTGAGTTGTTGCTTACATGCATGAGATATTAAAGTAAATAGTTATTATCTAATATTTTCTTGTCAAAAGATGAGATAATAATAAGTTGTTATTGAGATGGTTTTCTTGAACTATTCCAGGTTTGTGTTCTTCAAAATGCACATTGTTGAAGTTATGTGCTTAACCTATCCAGAAATATATTCAACAGTGTGTTGGAAACATATATAGTTTTAAAAGGTTCATTGAGGATTTAATGTTTGGAAAATATATTCTGCATGTTTATTGCATGAATACTTTAAGGGCTTTTGGAACTATTTTCTAAGTATATCAAGATGTAATATACATTTAACTGTATCTTCCTTCAATTTCATTCAAATGTTTTCTATTTGTAAGTTTTCATGGATATGTTGAAGGTTTTAAATGTTTGTCATCATCCATGATTTTGAGGGTTATGGACATATTTTTTTTGAACTCTTGAGGCTTCTCTTTTTAAATTTGTTTAGTATTGAGATTCTGTCAAATATATCTAGAATGGTGTGTTTTGAAACATCTACAATTAAATCATTTCCTTGAGATTTTAGTTTTGTGAATAAACATTATTCATCTATTCATGGATATTTGAAAAAAATGATGGGTTATGACTATGCATGTTGGTTTAAATTCAAAACAAAATCTGCATGTTATGTTGAGGAAATATGGCATGTCAAACTTTGAAAGTAATGAAGGTTTTCTCAAGATTTTGTGTTTCAGTTTGAGATTCAATGAGTTTTCATGTTGAAATTTTTTGAGTCTCAATATTTAAAATTATAAGGCTATGTATCTTAGGGTTTTGTGAAGTGTGAAATATTGGAGAATCTATTATGATCAAAAGGTTTCTAGGTTTAATAAGATTTTTTAGTAAAGATTCATAGTTATGACTTTTTATAGAAGTAAACTCTTCTTATTTATTAAATTTAAAAAGTTTTAAGTGGTCATTAGTATAATGTATAAGTGACAAGGGAGATTATGTTCAAAATGGAAATATTATCTAAGTCGTATCCTTTTAAAAAAAATTATATTTATGGTTCCCATGTAAAAGTGAATTATGTCCACATATTTGGGAAATTTTGAGTTATTATGGCCAGCCATAATATAAAGGAGGCATGTTAAAAATGGTTCTAACATATAAATACAAATACATTCATATAGATATACATATAGAAATTTAGTAAACAAAATCTATAAAATGATGAAGTTATTTCTAAAATTTTACCTATGATTTCAACTTCTAGGTTTTGTTTTGAAACTAAGGGTCAAAATAATTAGAGATTTTAGAAAACTATGACAAGTTCTTTTTATTTTGAGACATAATGGATTGGAATGAATATAGTTATATCAAGTATTTCCTTGATTGAAGAGTTCCTATTGAGATTTATTTAAGAGAATACATGCATAAGATAGTAATAAGAGTGTTGATAGAATCTTATTTTGAAACACAATGTTGTCTATATTTCAAGGAATCATAAGTTGATAAGTATATGATAGTCAACATATGGAAAATAAGTGGCTCTAAATTGAGAAATATTTGTTACCAATGGAGTTCATAAAGTCTTACTTTCAAATCAATTTAGTTTATCTTCTTAGATAATGTTAAGCTAGTGAATTGAAAACCATAAGATTTGATAGAATATCATAAATTAAAATGGTGCATACATATTTTTAATTTTTAGTTTGATTTGATGTGATTAAGTGGAATATTGTTTTGAGATTTGTTGGAAATAATTTAGTTGGTACAGTTAGTAGATAGTGTAGATTATTTAATGATATTGGAATTTTATAGGTGATTGTGTGTTAATATATAGAATTTTAGTTTGGTTTCACATTGAATATATTCATGTTAAGTTTTAGTCATTATTATTAATTTTAAATATATTTTTAGATTGTATATAGGATGTTTGGATGGGATCATCCCAAGTCAAGTAGGAGTAATGATGAAAGAGGCCAGGGGCAGAATTTTAGTAATGTAAATCAACAGAACCCAAATAGAAATATCCCAAGGGGTGGTTTCTAAGCTAGGAGATTTATCCCTAGATTTCATAGGGATGTTAGGATGTACATCTATTTTAATGCAATAAATCCTAAGTTTTGGAATTTTTTAAATAATGTGCCTTTCAATCCAACCAATCATAGGTGAAATCAAGGATTTCATGGATGTAGGTTTGGTGATAGGACTCCTTCTCACAGTAGTTATCCCCAACATTTACATATTAATTTGTATCATCTACCAATTTAGTCACCCATTCTTCAAAGGATTTAGCCTAATGATGAGCCAGACATTGCCAATCAACCCACTTATTTTGATGTTGAATTTTACCATGCCAAAAACTATGCTAACCTTTCTCTACCTTTAATTTCTCATGAGCATTCATCTTATCATAGGGAACCTATTATAGGATGAAAGAATTTAAGCTTGGAGAATCCTATTATAACTAGTAGAAAATGTACACTTGAGATTCATCCTTTTATTTTAGATAAAAGATCAGACATTCAAAATGATATAGATACTCATATTAAAGTTAGAGTGCTCAAATGGATTAAGCTATATATTTATGATCCTTCACCTAATACATGCACAATAATAGTTCATTTTTTAGTTATTGAAATGGTGTACAAGAATGTGTCAATGAACAAGGGAAGCTTGTAATTCAAGTGATTTTAGATTTTGATGATTATTAGATGTTTATGGGATAGAATTTTGTTTTAATTTGAAATTTTAGATGGTATAATTTAATACTTTTAGTTTTGACACTTTAACTTTTAGATTTTGAAATTTTTAGTTATAATATTTCTGAAAGTATAACAGACTTTGATTTCTGAAATACATATATGTGATTATTATTTTTGGGAAATTAAATGTTTGATTCCTAAATAACAAATGGGAATGAGTAGATAAACTCAATAAATAATATATAATAATTACTCTACTAATTTGTGAAATTTAACTATAGTTAGGGATTTTCTAAAAATAATAGTGAGAGAGAAAATTAAACTTATTTGATTCTATGTTTTTCTAATTGAGATAGGGTCTAGAATTATGTGCACAAGTTTGAGAGACTATCAAAAATAGGAATCTAGAGTTCATTTATTAATTTCTAAGGGGTGCTAAAAGTGGGACACCCTAGGTTCTAGTACTGTAGTCCTATCTTGACACTATTGTCTTGGTCATCTAAGTTTTATGGGTTTTGTGTGCTAGGTGTGGATGACTCTGTTTGTGAAATATCAAAGTCTAAAAGTCCATGGAACTCATTATGTACTTGATTTAGTATTAAATACCCTAGGTCATATTTAGACTTAAATGTGAATGTAAAATTAGGATAAAGGAGAAGAGGGGTTAGTGCGTAAAGGATACACTAGATGCACTTCACACCATGTGTGTGGGAATGCTACCCACATACCAATACTCTAATGAGGGATAAAGCTATATGATGTTCTCCCATTGATGTGATTGATGAAATGGTGTGATGAAAATGTAAGTAAATGAAAAACTAAGTACACCTAGAATGACTAGGGATTGGTATAAAGGTTTGAATAGGATTGAAATGCTATTGGATGGTTGTATGCAGATAATAGGGAAAATTACTTGAGTAGTCTTGCTTGTATTCTTTTTTCTCTCTTGTGAATAAGTGCTAACCCTTCTAAATGTAATTTTAATGGTATTTTATAGGGTATTTAATGATCATGGGTTAAATGAATTCATGTTATGCTAACATGAATTAGGATAAATATTTAAAAGAATTTGACCATTAGAGGCCAAAATACAGTTGGACAATAACAAAATTAAGATACCTTGGGTTTTACTATTGTAGTCCAAGTTTGGGCATTATTGTCCATGGATGATGGGACCTAGAGGGTGGATCAAGCATGGAAAGAGAAATATAGTTCTACAATGGTTTAGTTTGGGAGGCTATGGATGACTGAGAATTAGTGAAAACATGCCTATGAGGTTCATGAGAGTATGTAAGATGGACCTATGAGTTGGGTGTCATTAGCCACACGCAATATACCAAAATTTCCATTTTATATGACTACATTTACCCCCACTTTATTATAGTGATGTAACAAAGTTAAATACTAGGATAAAGGAAAAACAGAAATCATACTTGTACTTACCTGTAAAGGTAAAAATCATGAAGATATGTGATGTTGGATGTGCATAGAGAGAGCATAGTGTGAAGTGTGAATCTAGAATTAAAAATATAGAGTAGATAAGTCCTTATTAGGTATGTTATATCTAAAATAAGAATGTAAAAAAGTTGGTTAAGAGAGAGAGGAAGAGAAAGGAATGAATACACCTCATTGGGTATAAAAACTAGTATAAAACCTATTGTGATGTTGGATTATGTTGGGTGTGTGCTATACCAAACATAATATAGTGAATAGAGTTGAGTTCTCAATTCCCTAAAAGTTGCCAAAGAATTAAAAGGCAGGAACTTTAGATCCATCATTAGCTACTAAGTGTAGCTAATGAATCATGTGTGTGTTAATAGATGTTTGGACTATGTGTCTAATCCATTTGAATAGGTAGCTCAATAATACAAAATCTAACTATTCCTTTGGCTCCATCATTGCCCCATGAAGTGAAGTTATGATGTAATACAAGTATGGAATAGATCTCATATGACATGGCTTATGAATCCTATGAATGCACTATGATCTAAAAATGTTGGTGTGGATAGATGAATGTATGCTAAAAGCTAGGGCTCTCTTGGCCATTTGAAAAGATGGAGATTAAGCTTATATGAAGGCCACTTTAAAACTAGTACAATAGGCTTATGTAGAAGTCAACTCAATAAATAGGTACTCAAGAATTTAAGCTTATATGAAATCCAAACTTGAAAAAGTATGTCAACCACTAAATTAAACTCAAAAAAAGGGGAGGATCAATGTGTTGTACACATTTCCCCCAACCACTAGTGTCTGAAATATGGATTTTGATATACAAGTTATATCAACTACCTAATCTAAAAGTAGAAGTGAGAGCCATCATGTTTCACATGATGCCCCCTATATCTAAATTCTCTAAGCAAAAAATGTACTAGAACATGTTGAATTTGGACTGTATTGACCTGACAAACCTATGATTGAACTCACTTTTTTTCTATTTATATAAAAACTAATTTTTCTACTATCTATATAGGAGCACTAAAAATAGGACACCCTATTATCTAGTGTTATAGCCCAACTTTGGAACTATTGTCTAGGGCTAAATCTGGTAACTGTTCTAGATTCTCTACTATCTACTTGGTATTTTCTTCTTAGTCTGATGTCTGGAATCTATTTTGAGTGTTCTAAAAATTGCTTTTTTTATTGTTAAGATCTATAATATCTATGACAAAACCCTTGTTTCTTTCCCCTCTTTCTAAATTATGAATGTATACATTACAATGACTACCCTTAGAAGAAATAACCCTGAAAGTGTGTTATGATGCATAGATATATGATATAGTAATGATAATTGACAAGATATCTCAAGATACATCAAGGTTTGATTTGAGATTTTGTCATATTAATAGGGGTATGCCTAGATATATATAACAATGTAATAACATGTGTAATATATTGAATTAGAACTGAAAGTGTTAGTTTTTACTAGTTAGTAAGGAGGGATGGAGTATCATGTCCATCATGGCATCCAATAAAACAAGGAAATGCAAGATATGGATCATGGAATTAAAAATAAGAAAAGTAATAAGGAAAAAACATACAAAGAAAAAATAAAGAAGCATACAAGAGTAGCCAAGGGGCCAAGTAATCAAGGGACATAAACACATGTCACTCAAACTAGAAACAAAACATACAAGGCATGATAAAATACCACATACACATAAAATAGAAATATAAAAAGTTAGCACATGGAAGAGTACAAACAAAGGAAATTGTAAAATGTCCTAAAGCACACACATGAATAAAAGCAACTGACATTGGAAAATACCCTAAAACACATATAAGGCATGAAATAAGAACTACTAAAATATAAACATATCAACCTATGCTAAGAAATAAAGGAAATTATGTATATACTAGAAGTGGAATTGCATCTAACTAATCAAATAAAGAAGAAAAAGGATGCAATATGTATTAGTATAAGACTAGGTATATGATAGGAAATACATAAGTGCAAGATACTAGTGAGTGTTGATATGGTATTCTGTTTAAGGTTAGTAAGTAATGTATGTCAACATGATATCTACAGTGTGTGATGTAGGAATGATATCTAGAGTGGATGGTGTAGTCATGTAGAATATGCCCCTAATGGGTATGCATATTGATGTGTGTCTCCAAAGTAGAAGTAGGATGCTCCCTCAATGGGTAGAGTATAGAAATCAAGGATCTAGATGTCACTGCACATAGTTAAAGAAGATCAACTGAAGCATGGTAATGTAGATAAATTGATTAACAATAACATAGAACAAAAAATGAAAGTATAGCATAATAGTATTAAAGTAAATCATGGATGCTACAAACAATCAAAATATTTATGTGTTTTGGATATTTTTAAATGTTTTTGGATTTTGAAATGTTATATTATTTTTTATTTTTGGAAAATTTGAACTATATACAATCAATGTAGAATAAATTATGCATAATAAATGCTAAGGAAAAATGATACTAACTAATTAGTCTCATGGGAGAATCCCTATCATGTTGTCCTATATCAATAAGAATGATTATGCATGATCATGAAGCATGATGGACATGTTGAGACTATGGATCTAAAAGATGTATATGTTGTAAATGTTCTAACATCTCTATAGTGGAAACCAACTATGGGGTCCCTCTATAAATCTAAGAAGTGGATGAAATTATAGGGCTATTAGGGACCCATATAGAAATAGGAGAAGCTCTTTCAACATGTGCTCTATGTGTAGATGCATGAGTTCTCAATGAGACTGTTCTAGGTGTGAAAACTTTAGATGGAAGCTATCTAGAATCTTAAAGATGTGAATGTGATGAACTCTTTGTGATGGAAATGAAGGTTTTAGTTGTGGTTAAATCTAGATTAGAGGAAGAACTGTAATAGCTGGAGTTAAAACTAAATGGGAAGGGGTGCTAACCTAAGTGACAAATCTATAGCCATGGGTGTAATAAATTTGCCTATGTTAATAAACTTTGGTGATAGCATGTACTACATAATCCACTATAGGCATAGATCTGGTTATAGGTGTGGGATAAAAGCTAGATGAATTAGGTTTGAAGAGAGGAGGGATAGATATAACCACTAGTGTTTGCTTGTGTCTAGTAGTGATAGGGATATACTTAGAATTAGCCAAAGAATTAGATACATCTAAGTAAAAACCATGTATAGATATATGATTATAAAGAACATTCCACATGATATATAGAAAATAAGGGATAAAGAACATGGAATTATACATTAATGCACATAAAAATTTGACTTGAATCATGACATTTCTAATGTGTTTAGAATGATAAACTTGAAAAAAATTCCACATAAGAGATAGAAATCAAAGGTTTGAGAGCATGGATTTGTGTAAGAATTCATAAATATATTTAACATGAACTATAACATTTATAATATGTTTAGCATAATAAGCTTTAAAATTAATCCATATGAGAGATATAAAGCAAAGGATAGAGAGTATGAATTTTTGTAGAAAGGTATAAAAACTTTTGACATGTAACATAACATTTCTAATGTGCTTACCATGATAAACTTTAAAAAATTTCCACATGAGGAAAAGAAAACAAAGGATAGAGAGTATGCATTTTTTCATAAAGGCATAAAAACTTTTGACATGTAACATAATATTTCTAAGGTGCTTGGCATGATAAACTTAAAAAATTTTCCACATGAGGAATAAAAAACAAAGGATAGAGAGTATGAATTTTTAATAAAGACATAGAATCTTTTGACATGAAACCTAATATTTCAAATTCATTTATGAAAATTGATTTGGTAATTATTTTGTATGAGTGAAAGAAAATATGCAAAAATAATTTTAAAATATTGTGCATTTTGGGCAATGAATTTTGTAATGTCATCCCATATAATGAAAAATAAGCATGAAATGCAAAGGATGAATCTTTGTACTAACATTACATATACTTCATCATTCATGTACATGATAGGTCCCATTATGGTTTCCTTGTTATTTGCAATAAATTTAAGGAAAATGTGTTCTTAGGTGAGAATCATTTTTGCAAATTGATTATGGATGTAAAATGATACCTCAAGAAGCAAAACAGGAGCTAGTACATGCTACTAAAGACTTTTCAAAAATATTTTTGCAAAATACTATGAATTTTTAAAATTGAAATTGACTTTTTGATTTAAGTATGCAAGTAAAAAATTAAAAATTTATGAGAAAGTGTTTGATTTAATGGGACCTAGTAGATTCAACTGGGTTTTTAAGAAAAATATATTTTCAAAAATTACTGTGAATTTTTGAAAGTTGAAGTGATTTTATTATTTTAATATGCAACTAAAAATTTGTAAAATGATTTAAAAATTACTAGAAAATTATTGGGATCTAGATAATGCAACTAGGGTTTGAAATAAATTTATTTTAAAATTTACTACACAATTTTAAAATTTGAGATAAATTTCTAAATTAAATGTACAAGTGAAAAAATTATAAAATTATTAGATTAATACTAAAAGAATAATGGGAGTTAGTTGATGTAACTAGGGTTTGAAATAAATCTATTTTAAAACTTACTAATTTTTTCTAAAATTTTAGATAAATTTCTAATTTAAATGTTCAAGCAAAAAATCAAGAAATTATTGGATTAATGCTAGAAAATTATTGGGACCTAGTGTATGCAACTAGGGTTTGAAATTAATTTATTTTAAAATTCACTAAAAACTTTTAAAATTTGAGAGGAATTTTTTATTTTAATATTAAATAAAAAATTTAGAAATTAATGGGAAAAATCAGCTAGGAATTTACCCTAGGGTTTATAATGGTTTTTATGCAAAATTAATTGTAAGTCGAGTTCACCAATTATTTATTATTTTTGGGAAATTAAATGTTTAATTCATAAATAATAAATGGGTCTGAGTAGATAAAATCAATAAATAATATATAATAATTATGCTACTAATTTATGAAATTTGACTGTAGTTAGGGATTTTTTAAAGATAGTAGTGAGAGAGAGAAAATTAAACATATCTAATTCTATGTTGTTCTGATTGAGATAGGGTCTAGAAATCTATGTATGGGTGTATGAGACTATCGTAAACAAGAATATAAAATCTATTTATTGATTGGATGGGAGATTTAAAATTGGGAGACCTTGGGTTTGACACTATAGTCCCATTTTGGCATTATTTTCCTAGTGATCTAAGCTTTCTAGGTTTTGTGCATCAGGTCTATATGATCCTACCTATGAAATATAAAAGCTTGAAATTCCATAGATCTCATTATGTACCTGATTCAATATTCAATACCCTAGGTCCTATTCATACTTGAAATTGAATATAAAATTAGGAGAAATGAGAAGAGGGGTTATTCTGTAAAGGATACGCTAGAGGCACTTCACGCCCCATGTGTGGGCATGTTACCTACATAAGAATACTCTGAGGAGGTATCAAGCTATATGTAGTTATCCCATTGAAGTACTTGGTGTAATAGTGTGATGAAAATGCAAGTAAATACAAAACTAGGTATACTTGGAATTACTAAGGACTGGTATAAAGGTTTGAATAAGCTTGAAATGTTATTGGATGGTTGTATGCAGAGAATAGGGAAAAGTCCTTGAGTATTCTTAATTGTATTCTTGCTTCTCTATTTTAAGTGAGTGACAACCCTTCTAAATTAACTTCGAATGGGCTTATTATAGGGGATTCAATAATTGTAGGTTAAATGAATTTGCATTAAATTAACATGAATTAGGATAAGGATTTGAAATAATATGATCGTAAGAGGCCAAAATACAATTAAACAACGGTGTCAGAAATAGGACACCATGGGTTTCAACATTTTAGTCTAAGTTTGGGCACTAGTGTCCTCAGTTTATGAGACATGGGGGGGAAGGATTAAGCATGGAAAGAGCAATATGGATTTGCAAGGGTTAGTCTAGGAGGTTATGGATGACTAAGAATTAGTGAAAACATGCCTATGAGGGTCATAAGAGAAAGCAAGATGGACCTATGGATTGGGTGTCATTAGTCACATGCAAGTTACCCAATTTTATATTTTATGTCTTTATATGCCTAAGTTAATTTTGGAATATGCATTATGGTTTGATATAAATAGATATATAAATGTATTCCATTTTATTATTAAGTTATTAGGGTCCCCATCCATTAGAAATAAATTGGTCTATAATCAAATACATGATCTATTAAGACTTTTAAGTCTTAATTAAACCTTTCCTTAACTAATAATGATTTATAATTTATTGAATTTAAAGTTAGTTAGTTAAATTAAACTAATAACTAACTAAGGTTAGCTATAACCTATTTTTAAACTAAGTTTGAAGGATAAAAGGAAATAAAGGATTCATTTGAAGAGGAGGAAACAACATAGGTATTGAATATTTATACCTTTGTGAAGTCAATCACTCATCTCTATTGTTTATGAAACTTCTCTAAGATATCAAGACTTTAGTAGACAGACCAAATGGTAATTTCTCTTAAGGTTGAGTAATTTCTTAGGTAGCATAGGTATATCCAGTTTTTATTATCATTTATGATATATTATCTAAAGTTTATTAAGCTTAACATCTTTTGATGATTACTATTTTCAGTCCTATGTGCAAAATCCTAGTATTCAACTTGAATAATGATGAACACTTTGTTGTTTGTGATATCTCATTGACCTATTTTAATTGTAAAAGTTGTCTCTCAAGACATTTATAAAAAAATATGTTGGTTTTCTTAATAAAATCTATCTTTTCTACTAGGATGACTCTCCTTTGAGAATCATAAATTCTATTGTACTTTATATTGACTTTGATTTTAATATAGTCTAATATTTTTAGATGAATCTTTAATTAATCTAGTTTCTCTTTCTGTTTATTTAGTTTATATATTTTTTCTTTTAATCTATTTTAGTTTTCTAGTGATTTTTGTTTTCATAAGTGATTTCTTAAACAGATTATCTTTTTTTCCCTTTAAGATAGATTATTTTATCTAATTAATGTTTTCTTTATTTAGTCTTATTATAGTTTTAAAATAGTTTTTGTTTATCTGTTAGACTTTATTAAGCTTGTAGATTTAGTTTTAGTTTAGATTAGATTTTAAACTTGTTTAGATTTTAGATTAACAGTTTGTAAGTTTTGTTCTAGATTTTGATTATTTATAGGTTTACCCCTAATTTAGATTGTTTTCTTTGACTAATTTATTTTTAGTTATTTAGTTGTTAGATTAGTTGCTTTAATCCTTAGTCTTTTCTTATTTAGTTTACTTTTTAGTTTAGACTTAGTCGTTAGTGATATGTTATCTTTTCCTTATTTAGTTATTTTTTGTTTGTCTTTTCTTTATATCTTTTCTTATATTGTTGGCTATTGTTTGGTGTGTCTTTTTGTGTTAATTTCTACTTGATTGAATATTTATTTATCTTGATTGATCTCAAATCTATTTTACTTTATATTTGTTGTTTATCCATTTCAATGTAATATGTTATGTTTGATAGCTTATTCATGATTTCCTATAATATATATAATAAATCCTAGTGTCTTTAGTATTGTAATTGAACCTTTAAAACCATACTATTAGACTTGTATGATTCCAACTTTACCTTTATGATAGGAAAAAGGGTTGATTCATTGTTTATACAATTTACATCATCAACATGTCTCATATGGAGTGGAAGATTCATGAGGATGATGGAGTGTGAAATTAGTCAAGATCATGAAAAAGTTCACCAAATGCATGATTCCAGTCATATTCAAGTCAAAACATGCACCTACGTCCATCTTTTTGGCTTGGAAAGTGGTAGGAGGTTAAGGTGGATACAATGTTAGTGATGAAAGAGAATAGATTAATTTATGGTTTATAACCAAGGTGACATCAATGAAAATATAGAAACCCAATAAAGGAATTGGTTTTCATCTATGGGAGCCCTGTGCTCAAGGTTTGGAGATGAATAATGAAGATATAGTAGTAGAAGATAAGATTATGGGAAGAATAATAAACTATTTTAATTAAATAAGGAATATAAATGGATTTGAAAGATATATGATGGTAGGACATACCTTTCATATGTCTTATTTTGGTGTGGAAGGATTTAGAGACAAACAAGTGGAGTTTAAACCTTTCTTTTCTGACACAGTCTTGTAAAGAGAGTACAAATTTTTGAGTTTTACTTAGTTTTGGGCATGTGAATATTATTAAATGATTATAACATATTCAAAAAGATAGAGGTTGTTAAGATAGACCTAAATAATTTTATTGGCTCCATTGAAGCATCCCCAAACTCAATAAATTTATTTCGGAAGGCTCTCAACTTCTATAGGCCTACACATTTGGTCTAACTAGGTTTCCAACAAAAAAACCATATATCTCCTATTTGAAATTGTATAAAATCATACAAAATTGTAATCAATCTATTTCATGCTATGTAAAGTGAATCATAGGGTTTTTATTTGATACCATATGGTATAGTATGGATTTCAAGTCTAGGTAAGTATGATATGGCTTAAGAGGCCTAATTGGAGGGATATTAACAAAGGAAGTACCTTCTAGAATTGGATTCTAACCTTAAAACTTTATGGAAGGTTGAATGAAGATAGAGGGTGGTGGAAAGTTATTTTATATCCTTAGGAAGGTTCATAGTTTATGCAAATAAGGAGAAAATGTAAGAATAAAGGTTACAAACCTAGTAGTATTAGTATGAGATTGAGATGTGAAAGTGAGTATTGGTGAAAGATTGAGAGGATTAAATGGGTCTGAATAGATATAATATGATAGTGAAATATCATCTAATTTTTTATATTTTCCTCATGAAACCTATAATGAGATTTGGTAGTTTGAACTAAGAAAAGAGCTTGTTAGAGTGGCTAGTGAATGAAGAAATTCAAATGAATGGACTAGAGGTTGAGATGTGCTAATTAAAAGGAATAAATGATCTAAGAAGAGTTTAGATGCATTAAAACAAGGTTAAAAAACATTTAATAAATCGTAAAACTGACATGAATTTTATATAACCTAGTAAACATGTTAAAGACATCAACACTAAGGTAATCCTTGAGAACAAGTTAGGTTTGATCCTAAGTAATAATGAATGATAAAGGAGTTATAATATGAAGAATAGATATTCAATATGGATCATATCACACTAACCCCACACCTTTACATAATCTATTATCTTATAAAATATAGGCTTAAGTTCATCTACAGTCATCTTGATGATGTGGAATGAAAAACCGTGCGAGATAGTGGTGGGAGTTCAAGGCTATAAAATGATATATATTAAAATAAGTTAGGAGTATCTTGAAATTTTGTCAAGAGTTTTATTATTATTTTAAGTTAGAATAATAGTATACACACTCACTTTCCTCCTCATCTCCACCTATATCTCCAAGTATTGAAGGATGAGGGAAAGTAGTCTTTGAATGAGTTAAATGTTTAAATGAATGATTAATATGAATGTGGAGTTATTAAGTCATAAAGAGAATTAAAATAAGAACTTACATATCCCTAATCATCACCTATAGCCAAGGGCATCACTTTGGAACACTCAATCTTATACACTAACAAGAGGAGAAAGTTCTTGTTTAAGATTTTATTAAAGACCAATTAAGACAATATATAGAAAAAAATATTGGATTGGTTTTTAAAATATTCAATAATACTCAATATGAAAAAATATTATCCACCTATATCAGGAAAGAGATCTTCAACTACAAGCACCCTAATTTGGCATCAAAAAGTGGCATAGGATCATGTTTAGTTGTTTGCAAAGAAAAAGGAGTTTAAAAGTTAGAGGTTGGTTTGTGAAGTCAACTAAAGTCAAGTGGGAATTTAATGATAGATTATAGATATTTTAATAAGTCTCAAATCCTAAGAGCAATCAAGATACTCCAAGGCTTACATATGTTAACAATTGAAGATTACTGGCTAAACCTAAAAGAAAGCTAAATATGAAATATGAACATTGAAGAGATCTAAATAAAAACATGAGGTTTATTGAACCATGTTTAAATAAATATTATGGTGTGAGATATGATGATAATTAGGTTCATATGTAGTCACGCCTATCACACAGTCCTCAAACATAGTCAACTTATGAAAGTTGTCTTGGAGAAATTTATCATTTTGATGTATCTAATGGTGGAATAAATCCTTAATTTTTGATAAAAATAATCATTATTAACATTTAAATCTTATAATTCCATTTTAAATTTAAATTTTTTAGTGAAATTTATCACTATTTTAGAACAGTCACCCACTGTCAAACATAATCAATGCCTAGTGGACTTTTTGAGACTTTTGAGGTTTTTGAGGTATCTACAAGTCAAACTAAAACTTTAAATTTGGTAAAAATTGTTTCCATTATCGATTAAATATTCCCATTATATTTACATGGTGTTACATATGGTTTAAGTTCCCATTTTTATATCATAGTCAGACCCCACTCAAGAAGGTAGCCATTGGAGACTAAATGAAGCTTTATTATGATTGAGTGCCAAAAAGGAGTTTAAGCTATGGAGAAGTTTTAAAAAATTGAAATATTATGTTGGAAAATTATTATGATATATGTTAAGGTTTAAATAAAAAAATCCTTGAGTGCAAGTTCAAACAAGAGAACCAAAGGAGGCAGCGTAAGCTAATTTCTAGAAAAAGTACCTACATGATACATTATGCATGATCAAAACATGAAACTTGGTGGAGATGTTTTTGATTAATTTATATACCTATAAAAATTAAATTTTGGGTCTAAATAAGAGTGGAATTATCCACTATTTTAGAACATTCACCCATATGTCCATTGGTAACTACCATTGGAGCAACGAGACATTTTTGATGTCTACACATTGGTGGATAGCTTTGAATCTCATGGGAGTGTTTGGAAAGACTAATAATATAATAATAAATCTATATAAACATATTTATATGTGATAAAACTCTAGGTTTAATGAAAAATATGCCCTTGAGGGTTAAAATAAGTAGGTAGATAGCCATTCCCATAGGTAGTCCTAAGAAACATGGAGGAAAAAATCCAAATCGAGAATAAAAAAGAGGTAAAAATGTAAGGAAATTAATATGAATAAATTTTATTAACCCTAATATACTCATAAAGGTTCATAAATATTTGAAACTTAATGATAAGCCCAGAATCAATGGAGGAGTTAGTTTCAATTCAAGGAGAATTTTGAGCTTTTCAAGTTTAAGACATTAGTTCGAGCCCCCTCTTGATATGCTCATATCTTTCACCACATAAAGAGTTGGGAAAAATAATCTGAGTAAATTTTTAGGAACCATATTTAATTCAAATTATTTAAAGATTAAATTTGGTTGAGGGGATGAGATTTAAGAACAGTTGTTAAGACTATAAGCAAGCCCAAAATGCATGTACAACCCCATAAGCAAACTTCTTTATGTTTGTATCTTTTCACACCTTCCACAAGGGAAAAAATTATTATAAAGGAATTTTAAGGGTTATATAGGATAAATATTCAAGGATATAAATTATAAGATGGAGTTCTATATTTTATGAATGCTTGTTAAGAAGGTAAGCCTGTCTGAACTACCAAAAGAGCCTTTTAGACTAGTTTTGGGTTTTTGAACTCATATGCACATAAAATCACCTAGTATCAAATGGAAAACACATATAAAATGTAAATTACTCTTTTAATATCATGTCATACTTATTTCTTTAAGGAATATGGCATGTGTGAGTGCCAAGAAGTCCCAAAATGGACTAGAAATGCTAATGTTTTTGGTCTTCAAACAAAAAAAATGGTATAAATACATGGAAGATGCCTATTGGGACTTTAATAACCATTATATGTCACTTTGAGTCCTTCCCATGGGTTTATAGGTGATTTTATAATTAGAAAGGCTAAAAACCTAAGTTTTCTAGCATTTTATGATTGGTTATTGGTTTAATGGTGATTTCAACCATTGTTTCAAGTCTTTAAGGTATTCTAAGTATTAATTTTATCCCTAGTATGAATGATATGGATGATTAGAGGTCTTATATAGGTCCAAAAGTGGTTCTAAAGGTGATAAATGCCCTTGAGAGTAGGTTCTTACATAGCTAGTTGAAGATGGATTAGGCTTGGAGACCTCCTTCAATGGAGTCTAAGAGATTTGTATGTTTAATGGTGTATTTTTTAGGTTATAGGTGAAATTAAGTTGATAAAAAAAAAATAGCACCAAAAATCAAACAATCAAACTTAACCTTTAGGTTCGATTGCAAGCATAAAGTGCCAAGATCACTAACTATGTGGTCAAGTTACTTCTATAAGATAAGTGGAATGATGCATAAAAGTGCAAGTGGGAGAGTTTGGAGGTTGGAGGAAAATATTGGATCATTAAATGATATTTATAGTCTTTGAATACTGTTCTTCATGTTCGTGGAGTGTGACATTATCATCCTTAAATATTTATGTCTTCTAGTTCATTTTTAGGCCAATAACAAGGCTCAATGATATTTTTGACCTTTGGAGGTTAATTTGATGAGAGAGAACAAATTATTAATTAATATAAATGTATTTGAGACTCCATGGAAGGTGGTTGAGTGGAATTAAGAGTTTTCTTCTCCTCTCTCTTCCCTTTTCTCCTATATCTCCATTTTCTCCCCCATTTGTAAGATATAATCTCATTTGACAAGGTAAAACCCTATAAAATTTTATAAAATAGCCTTTTAAGTAATAATAAAAATTATTTTACCTATCTCTTTCTTTCACATAGTGCTCTAGTCAGTTTGTGTATGATTGAATTATGGAGGGGTGTATTTCCTTGATAATTGTCTTTCTTTCTTGCCTTTTTGTAGGTATTCCACCATTGTTTTTACTTTTAACTTGTTATTTTTTGGTCATTAGTGAATGTATTATGTGAGTTTCTCACTCCATACTTCACATCTTAGATATTGGGCCTAGGTTTAGAAATATTAATGTAAAATGACTAGTATAAGAGATTGTGTGAGTGAGGGTTGTCTTTTAACTACCTTAGTGTTAGTTTCATGAAATTTGGAGTGTATTTATGTTTGATTCATCAACTTATTTATGTTTTTATTAATCATTTGTAACCCTCATACCCCTTTTCCAAGTATAATCAATAGTTTAAGTGAGCTGCCAAGAGGAAGCAACTTTATCTAGAGGTTCAACCCCATTATAGGATATCCACAGCCTAAGATTGTTACCATTATGTATGTAGGAGTGAGAGAGCTTGAATAAATCTCTCATGAAGTTGAAATTTTGTGCTTCAATATTTTATACATTGAGGTGTTAGTTTTCTTAGATAACAAGCTTGTAAGGTGTTTTAAATAGTGAAGAATATATTTGAAAGTAAAACCTCACTCTTTGAGGATGATATGACAATATTTATTCTTTTTTAGATAACTACCACTTGCCAATATACTTTAAGGTGTCATTATAATGTTTTGAAATTATAATAGAAACAATAAAATGTAAAGGAGATTAAAAATATTTTTCCATATTATTTCGTATCCCTAAGAGAGATTCATTGTCTTTAGTCCTAAATTATAGGAATAGGAGGCATGGGGAAATTTTTTTGCTCTTTTAGATACATGAATAAGTTTTGACCATTAACCTACTACATCCTAGTTCATTTTTCATACTCACATTTATTACAAAGGGTGGTGTGATCCATGATGTACATATATTTTTATCCATTTGGATGCCATTTTATTTAAATAGGTCCACTCAATATAAAATAATGAAATTGTACCATTTATATCTTAGTACGATCAAAAATATTATAAAAATAGTCATTAGATGCAAAGGCAATTTTTGTAACACCTGATATTATAACATTTCATATTTTTCATTCTTTAATATTGAAATATTTTTCATGTTTTAATATGTTGTTTATTTATTCCTAATTTTAATATATTTATGGTTATGTTTATATTATCATTAAAATCATCCTAATACTGGAAACATGTCACAACCATCAAGAAGCATCAGAATATTGGAAAATCAATGCATGCTTAAAAAATAATTACATAGCATAAAATTACATTGCATGGTATATGAAAACATCACATACCATACACTATCATAACATGCCATACAAAAGCATTATTGAGTATTCAAAATCATCATAACATTAAAAGACTTCACATCATTAAAAATCATTGTGGGATTACAAAAGCATCACAACTTAAAAAAACATCACTTTTATATACAACTTCATCTCAAAATATAAAAGAATAGAATTTTCATGAAAATAATTTAAAACATATATAATTATAAAATTTTCATACAAACTTATTAAATTTCCATGCAAACACATTATAATATAAAATATCATCACATTTGCGTACAAAAGCATTGCATATAAAAGTGTCACATTTGTATACAAACATATCAAAACACCCAAAAGTATCACATTTTCATTGAAATTAATCATATAGAGAGGAAAAAAAAAATACTTAGTGAGCCACTAAACAAATCAGCACTAAGAATACAAATTTTGTGTAGCACCATAACAAATAAAATATTGGTGAAAAAATAAAAAAATCATTGCCATAAAGTGAAAAACTCTACATTGAATAAAGTCTATATACAATTAGAAATTTTCACATAAAAATAAAAATAAGAAAATACCAAAAATAAAAAAAGATAGTGCATACAAAGTCAAAATATGGTTTAATGTTCATTCTAACATAAGACACATGTTAATCAAGAAATATTTGAAAAATCATGGCCTAATATAAAAGGAAAAATGTTTTTATATTAATTTTCTCATATCATCAAATGATATTTATATATAAAAATAAAATCCATAATTTTATTAGGACAAGATCTAAAATTTGGGTAAAATAACATTAATGATAAGAGAGATTTAATTTGTCTGTGAAAATTTTGCACATTGTTCAATTTTATAAATAGTGTCTAGATGTGTTGAGAGCTTGATTCAACATGGAGATGTATATGTGAGAAATTAATTAAAAAAATAATTTGGGATAGACATATCCATCATAATTATACAGTCCAATGATTTTCCCCATTTGGGCATAAATATTTTTGGATTATTCAAAACCCTATTAATACAAAGAATGGGGTGTTAAATAATGAGTATAAATGAGTGGATAAATCCTAGTGGATGAAGTTTATCAACTTTTTGTTATTTAGGTTAATGAAATAATTTGTATATATGGTCCTATCCAAAATAGTAGAAAGTAAGATTTGGCTTACTGTTGACCATTTTTTGCCCTACATGCCAAAAATCAGTCCCCTTCTTCCCTTGCTTTTCAGAGCCAATTATTTTCAAGTTGCACAAGTCTATCAAGCTTTGGTCCATCACTCAAGTTCAACACTTCAACATTAGTTCAATGCACTTGGTTCAATTCATTGGTTTAACGCCTAGTTTAATTGGCTTGAGTGCAATCGGTGGGTTCATCGGCATGGAGCTTTGAACCATTGAACTGGTTCAACCAATTGGTTCAATGGATTGGTTCAAAACTCGGTTCAATTGGCTAAGTTCAATGCAAGGTTCATTGGCCTCAGTTTAATTTAGTTAGTTCAACAGCTTTTTTTTCAAGTGGCATTTGGTTCATCAAACAGTTCAAGGGGCTCGGTGTGTATCATTGAATCGTTAAACTAGTTTAATGAGTGGTTCAATGTCATTAGTTCAATCATCAGTTCAATATTTGGTTCAACCACTTGGGTCAGCGCATAGTGTTGAACCATTTAACCAATTTTGGTTTAATGGGTTGGTTCAACAACTTGGTTCAAGTGTATGTCCCAAAGCTGAAGGGCAGTGCTAGATTCAAATGCCCTTACAGAGGGTAGTGTTGGGTTAAGATTTCCTTACAGAGGGAAAGAAAGAGTTTCAAAGGGTAGCTAAAGGGATTTAAAGGACAAAAGACTTAAGTAATGGGTTGAATTATTTTGGACTTTTATTTGAAGGAATTCCTTTAGACAAAAATCTTGAAGGAATTTGAGGGAAGCTCAATTCAAAGAGGCTGCCAGTGCAGAGAAAAAATAAAGTGGCCAATCCCCATAGACTTTTTGTTTGTAGGGAAAAGCCTAAAGCACAGAAGCCCATAGAAAAGACCTGATGACATTTTTCCAAGGATGGTGATGTCTTGAAATCCATCATTTTCAAGGAGATGAACTAGCCATTGGGTGATGGCTGTGCGAATGTCAATTTTAACATAGTGAGGTAGTCATTTGTTTTTGAACTGTCTAAGCACCAACCATGGAAAGAGCCCAAGGAATGTAGTGACCCACTAGAAGATCACCCCTGAGGGCTGAAAGAACAAGAAGAAGATAAGGAGTAGAAAAGACAAAGCGTCCAAGTGGCAAAGGGAAGGTGAGTTATTGCCAGATGAGCAACGTGGCTTATTTTTTTTCCAAGTTGGCATTTAAGAGGGGATAAACTACATTCTATTTGTAGGAAAGAGGCATGGTCATGTTCTTGCATTAATGCTTCAATGCCATAGTCATATTCATTGATTGTACATCATGGTTCTAATAGGCCTTTTCTGAAGAATGACATTAGTAACAGTGGCTTCCTCTTCCCAAGTTTCAAAATGCACATGGGCCACTTGCAAAAATGAGCACCAAAATATTTCCTAGAAGGTGCCAAGTTCTCTTCCTCTTTCTATATATTTTAAACTTCTCTTTTGAGAAAGAATCCACTCTTATCCTTAAGACAAAACTCTGCCCAAAAATCTCTCAGGCTTGTAAGGGAGAGCTGTGCTAAAATTTTACCTTGAATTGAAACATAGAATTTTTACCCCCATTCTAAGTATTGCATCTTTAGTATGTGTCTATGCCTTGATTCTATGTTAAGTCATTTTATTAATGCTTTTGCAAAATGATTTTAGCATGTCTGGTGCATTTTTTAAGTTTCCTTTTATAGGTCTATCAGAAGTGTCCCTAGAGGAGTATAGGTGAAGTGGATAGGCTACTGCAGTGTGTCTCAGAATGCCTCTAGTAGTTATTTCCTCCTAGTATCTCCACGGACCCCTGACCCACTGATGCAAAAGGTTTTCTCATGTCAGATGAAGTGTATGGGAGCTAGTTCTTAGTGGAAAGTGTATGTTTGGGTGGAGTAGATCAATCTTTTTTGGTGTATCACCTTTTCATTTTTTAGGCTTAGGTTCTATTTTCAGCATCTCTTTCTCCTTTTTCATCCCCCCTTTTTTACATTTGTTTGTTAGTAGTAGGAGAAACTAGGGCCTAAAGTATACATTAGAGGGAGCTAGCCCTCATCTAGAGACTCTCCCCTCCAGCTTCATTGATCCCACAGGCGAGAGGGGAATTTCCATTTTGATGTGTGGAAATGTAGGAGCTTAGCCTCCTGTCCCCAGGTGTAATCCACTACGTCAATAGTTTTTGGCATGCCTGGTGGGACCAACTAGGACAAGTTTTGTCTAAATAGTTAAAGAATTTTTGGTGTGTTCTTCAACCAACCAGCCTTTGGAGGATTTTCATCAACACCAATGGTGACTCTAAATTGAATCAACTGGTTAAGCAGCCCTAGTGCCACTAAGAAATCACTTTTGTATGTATAATCCCTTTGCACAAAATCATGGACCTTGTTTTCCTTCATATAATTTTGATCAAGCTCAACCTTTTTATGGCATCTCCCCAAGCAACCCTCCTAGTTGCCCTGTAAGGATAAGGGAAATGGCCCTGGAGTTTGAAAATCATGCCATGGAGATTGATAGACTGGAGGAGTAGTACGGATATCATCAAGAGCTGATGTATAAAGAGGAGTGTTTGTTTAGACAAGCTCAGGCCTTACAATCCATGGAGGAGGAAGTAGCAAAATGGAGAAATCCATTTATTCAAGGTAGTTAGCCTTGTGTGCCACCTACTATTTTGAAGAAAGCCCCCTCTTGTGCACCAAATCCTTTTTATCAGATGGCACTTGCTCACTCTAGTTCATCTGATGCATCTACTATCAATCTTGTGTGCCTAGATTTCAAACATCAAAGGGCATTAGAGTAACCTCCCATGGAGATGAACCTTCTAAACTCCTTAGATCATGAATCTTCTTTTGGGGGAAACTTTATGAACTAGCACATCTCTCTCGAAACTCCTCCTATTCAACATGATGATGTTGGTGACCTCCAAGAAAGACTCTTTCAGGATAATCTAGCCAAAAAAATGGAAGATTTAGAGGATAGGATGATTCTACTTCATGAAAGAGAGTTTGAACTTCTAGACCTTGTGGAGGAGCCCTAGGACCTTGGAGAAAACAAAGTTGCTGCCTATTCATAGGAGCAAAATTCTAATTCAAAGATCCTAAACTGGGGGAAAATGGTAGAATCATGGGGTAGGAAGGAGGAGAAGCAAGGTTTTTCTCAAAATCTTGAAGAAAACAAGGTTGTTCCTACTCATGATAATGTTGGTGACCTCCAAGAAAGGCACTTCCAAGAAGATATGGCTAGGAGAATTGCAGAGTTGGAATCTAGAGAGAGATTCCTCAACCAACGTGTGATAGATGGTTAACACCCAATGACACATTCTATGTCTAGACACACCCCATCTACACACTTCTAAGAGAGCTATCAAGCCACACCTAATATTGATGAATTGTTGCCAAGTGGAAAGAGAAGAATCATTCAATTCTAGCTCAAGGACTGCCTCCTCTTCCACATGATTTTTCCACTTCACCCTTTCTCAAGGAGGAACCTATTTTGCAGGAGGTGAGTGAGGAGTAGAAGATCTAATCTATAGTTTTCTAGGAGGCTATCATGAGAGACAACAAAGAAAAAATCATCATTGATGCTCCTTGTGAAGGCCTCATCAGTAATGGAGAAGACTCAGGTCACGCATATATGTGGATGTTGCAGTAATATGAGGAATAAAAGTGTGGTGAGATCTCTCCCCCTTATTTGATGAACTTATTTGTTGCTTCGATGAGGAGGATGACTATGCTAAGGAACCTGAGTTGAAGGAGGATCAGGAAAATATCCTTGAAAATCTAAAGATCTTGATCTTTGAGGAGAAAAAGTAGAGGTCTATCTTCCTTAAAGAAAGCTTTGAAGAAGAAAGTTTTAAATAGAGAGGTGATGTTCTATGGTATGAGCAATCATTTTGTGATTCCATTTCAGACATCACAACTGTCACCCTTCTTCAAGAAGGGCAAGAGGAAGTAGAGGATGAGTCTGACAAAGTCTTCAACGAGGTAGAAGGAAACAAGTTGGACCATGATGCACTACAAGAGAGATATATATATCAAAGGGCTTATGGTGATGAGCCAATAGCCATTGATTTCTTAGTGAAATGCACTAGTGTGAAGGACTAGGATTCAACAAACATCTAGGAACAAATAGAGTACATATATGTTGGAAGCATGTTTGAATCTGATCCACTCAGATACAAGCCAATCCAGGTGATAGGCAAGAGGATAGGCAAGGGTATTTAAGAAATTTTCCCTTTGATCCAAGAGGGAGGCAAATATTCTTGGTTAGCTGTGTATAGTAGTTTGCTTTTAGTTTCTTTCCTATTTTCCCTAAGTATAATTACACAAGTAGTGTTTTTCACCTTGTTTGTGTTTTCCTTTATGTGTGGGGTAAAAGCTTCATGTTTGATTCTTGGATCTTTATGGCTGTTGATAACCTTTCTTCAAAGTTGCATTCTAACTTTGTGCCCAATGGACTATAAGGCAATTGGTCTTTAAGCATAGCAGGCATGCTTCCCCTGGGAGTCACCAATTTGTTGACCATTTATTGCCTAACAGGCCAAAAATTGGTCCCCTTCTTCCCTTGCTTTTTAGATCCAATCATTTTTAGGTTGCACAAGTCTATCAAGCTTTGGTCCATCACTCAAGTTCAATGCTTTAGCGTTGGTTCAATGCACTTGGTTCAACTCATTGGTTCAATGCCTAGTTCAATCAGCCTAAGTGCAATTGGTGGGTTCATCAACATGTAGATTTGAACTGTTGAACTAGTTCAACCAATTAGTTCAATGGCTTGGTTCAATGCTCAATTCAATCAGCTAAGTTTAATGCAAGGTTCATCAGCCTTAGTTCAATTTAGTTGGTTCAACAGCTTTTTATTCAAGTGGCATTTAGTTCATCAGGTGATTCAAGTAGCTTAGTGTGTAGCATTAGACCATTGAACTGGTTTAATGAATGGTTCAATGCATTGGTTCAACATGATTAGTTGAATCATTCAGTTTAATGTTAGGCTCAACCACTTAGCTTAGCATGCAGTGTTAAACCATTGAACCAATTTTGGTTCAATGGGTTGGTTAAATAGTTTGGTTCAAGGGTGTGTCCCAAAGCTGAAGAGCAGTGTTGGATTCAAATTCCCTTATGGAGGGTAGTCCTAGGTTCAGAGGCAGTTACGAAGGGCAAGAAAGAGTTTCAAAGGGATTTAAATCATAAGAGACTTAAGCAATGGGATAAATTCTTTTGGACTTTTCTCCAAAGGAATTCCTTTGGACAAAAAGTCTAAAGGAATTCGACAGAAGCTCAGTTCAAAGAGGCCGCTAGAGCAGGGAAAAAACAAAGTGGCTAATTCTCATAGACAATTTTTCCATGGGGAAAAGCTCAAAGTACAGAAGCCCATAGAAAAGACCTGATGACATTTTTCCAAGGACGGTGATGTCTTGAAAGCTGCCATTTTCAAGGAGATGAACTAGCCATTGGGTGACAGCCGCACAAACGCCAATTTTAATACAATGAGGTAGTCATTTGTTTTTGAACTGTATGAGTGCCAACCATGGAAAGAGCCCAAAGAATGTAGCGGCCTGCTAGAAGATTGCCCTTGAGGGCTGAAAGACTAGGAAGAAGATAAGGAGCAAAAAAGACAAAGCATCCAAGTGGTAAAAGGAAGGTGAGTTATTGCTAGACGAGTGGCGTGGCCTATTTTTATTCCAAGTTAGCATTTAAGAGGGGACAAACTATAGTCTATTTGCAAAAAAGAGGTGTGGCCATGTTCTTGGATTAATGCTTGAATGTCATTGTCAATTTTAGTGATTATACAACATGGTTCTAGTAGGCCTTTTAGGAAGAATGACATCAATAACAGTGGCTTCCTCTTCCCAAGGTTCAGAATGCACATGGGCCACTTGCAAAAATGAGTGCCAAAATCTTTCCCAGGAGGCACCAAGTTCTCTTCCTCTTTCTATATATTGTAAACTTCTCTTTTGAGAAAGAATCTATTCTTAGCCTTAAGGCAAAGCTCTACCTAAAAATTGCTTAGGCTTGTAAGGTAGAGCTTTGCCAAAATTTTACCTTGAATCAAAACATAGCATTTTTACCTCCATTTTGATTTTTTCATCTTTAGTATGTGTCTATGCCTTGATTTTGTGTTAAGTCATTTTCTTAATGCTTTTGCTAAAATATTTTAGCATGTCTGGTGCATTTTTGAGTTTCTTTTTATAGGTCTATCAGAAGTGTCCCTAGAGGAGTATAAGTGAAGTGGATAGGCTATTACAGTGTGTCTCAAAATGCCTCTAGTAGTTATTTCCTCTTGGTATCTCCATGGACCCCTAACCCACTAATGCCAAACGTTTTCTCATGTCAGATGAAGTGTATGGGAGCTAGTTCTCGGTGGAAAGTGTATGTTTGGGTGGAGTAGATCAACCTTTTTTTGTGTATCACCTTTTCATTTTTTAGGCTTAGGTTCTATTTTCAACATCTCTCTCTCCCTTTTCATCCCCCCCTTTTTTACATTTGTTTGTTAGCAGTAGGAGAAACTAGGGCCTAAAGGATACATTAGAGGGATCTAGACCTCATCTAGAGACTCTCCCATCCAGCTTTTTTGGTCCCACAAGCGAGAGGGGAGTTTCCATTTTGACGTGTGGAAAGCTAGGAGCTCGGCCTCCTTCCCCTAAGTGCAATCCACTACGTCAAAGCTTACCAAATTCTTAATAATTCTAAACCCTAGCTAGGGTAATGAAATTCAAAATGCAATGGATATATTTTCTTAGTATTATTTGAATAGACACCACCCATCATACAAAAAGTAAATAATATATATTAAAGGGAGATATGGGTTATATAAGTTTCCTTATGTTACATTAAGGATAATAAGGTAAGAAAGGTTAAAGACCACATAAGTGACCATTTTTGGCACACAACTAAGGATTGGAAGGATTTAAAACTATGTGTGATTGCCATAACACATCATAGGATGATCTTAGGTACCACATTCAATTGACTAGAATACTTTTCCATAGAAACTCTAGAATATTTAAAGTGATTTTTTAAAGTATACTATTATATAAAATTATAGTATACCTTTTTTTTTGTTATCCTTTTATTTATGTAATGAAATACCCCAAGTGGGAAGTAAGTATTGTACATAATTATTATCTTGAATATGGATTCAAAGAGTAGTCCTTTTAAGAGGAGTAAAAGTATGTGGATTACAAGAGGGAAAAACTCCATTGACTCTATGGTGATTATAGTTAAAGGAAATAATTTCTAAAAACCTTAGGTTTCCATATTCTATTTATATGTATGAAACACGGATATGGGACAGAATTTACTTGTAGCTATAAAACATGTATTACAGGACTTAACTACATTACTATTTATACCTAGTGACTATTTGATGTTGAAATAACTATCACCACAACAAGGTAAACTTTATGGGTATAATGTAGACCCAATTTTTAAAAGTGACCCTAGGGTAGAAAGGGTAAATAATAAAAACAAAAAATAGATAAAATAGGGTGAAAGGAATCAAATACCTATAATAATCATAAATTAGTGTCTGAGGAAGTAACTAAAAGGAAATAATTAGAGGAGGAAAGTAAATAAGACCCAAGTACAACAAATAATTTTAAGATGAAAAAACATGCGGTCAAGGAAGTTAATTCAAGGGAAGGAAAAGAGGATGAAAATCAATAAGGACCAATTGAAAATACTTATATTAGGTAAAAATAAGGGTTTAAGGAATAAAATTAAAGGTAATTAATATTTTATGAAATTAAAAAATTCCCACGTGCAACAAAAAATTTATGTTTTAGGAATAACTATTTTGAATTATTTGATGTGTGAACCCCAAGGAGACATTATATCTAGTTAGAAAGGATATTAAATTGAATATCGATGAATAAGAGTAATTATATTAAATTTTGATGGATATTCATGAAAATTCATCATAATATGGCATGTTATCTTTTGAGTGGCCATAAACTCCATATTTTTTGAGAATTATCAAATGTAAATCATCCACAATATAGTGGGTGAGAATTGCTTAACCCCAAGTAGGCACTTCTACCTAGGACCAATATCTCCATGAATCCATTCTAGTGTTTCAATAAGCTGATGTGGATGAAGTTTCCAATGTGAAAGTTGTAAGTATGGAAGGCAAGAAGAGGATGAATTTGAAGAGAGCCGGCAAAAAACATATATGTGATATCCTAATGCCATATGTAATAGTAAAAAGGCTAAAGGTAAGTGTATAAGAGGTAAGTATGGAAGGAAATAAGATGAGGAAGTTTAAAAGAGGATAAAATAATAATATAGGTGATATCATAATGTCATATGAAATATTAAAAAATGCACATTAAAATATTTAGGATTTAGATGTGGAAATTGAGGATTTAAATGTAGTTTTTAATGAGAAAAAGGTAAGTATATAAGGAAATAACACAAGGAAGTTGAAATCAATATAAAATAAACATATATATGATATAATTATATACATATATATTCTAATTATAATATACACATAAAAAATATTAAGGATTAAGATGTGGGAATTAAGGATTCAAATGTAGTTTCCAATGTTTAAGGTTTAAACATGCAGGACAAGAAGAGGTGAATGTTGAAGAGATAATAAAATTAACATATATTTCATATTAATATATAAATATATAAATGTGATATCCCAATGTAATATGAATTAGTATATTATCCATATACCAATATTTAGGATTTGAATGTTGAAATTGAATATATAAATGTGGTATCAAAAATCTCTCTTAGGAGGATCTCTATGGGTTCTATGAAACCAAGAAGATTAAATGAAAATACCACAAAACACATACAAGGATAATATTA
Source organism: Torreya grandis (assembly GCA_037957365.1). Lineage (NCBI taxonomy): Eukaryota > Viridiplantae > Streptophyta > Pinopsida > Cupressales > Taxaceae > Torreya > Torreya grandis. The sequence continues at coordinate 620,467 of JARHVA010006332.1, forward strand.
TATATTAATATTTTTTTTAATATTTAATAATGACGATAAGGTATTGGGGTGAATTCCTAACTTTGTTTAAACAATATAAAGGTATATCCAGTTCATCCAATGAAAATTCTTCAATTATGTTGAGTATGATGCCAATATGGGCACTTGATTATTAATTTTAGATTTAGTTTGTTTTGTGTTTTATTATTTATTGAAGTTTATTTATTTATTTCCTATGTTATTAGTTTTGTTAATTTCAAACACTTTTTTGGAACTTCCTAAAAAATAGCTACAAGTGCCAGTTTGAGTGCAATTCATTGGATGTGTACTTATTGAAATTAAACAATTATCCATTAATAATTAAGAGGTATGGATCACGTTTTAGAGTTATTTAACTAAAATTAAAATATATTTAATCTATTTAATAATTTTTATGGATTTGGGGCACCTATCTTGACTACGTTGCATGAGTTGCTTACTTGCTAAGAAAGTCTTCTTACATATTGACGTTATATTGTAAATAAGTAAACCATGTTTTCTTTATTATTATTTAAATTATATTTGAATATATTTATATTTTACTTAGTTTTTAATTAATTTTATTTATTTATTTTTAACTTTATATATATAACTTGGAATTCAAGTTATCTTTTAACAAGGTTATTTTAGCTTTATTATAAAGAATTATACACAAGTGTGGTGCAATAGTTCCTACTGGGAAATTTTTTAGCATTTGTTTACTTATAATTTTTATTTTTGGTATTAAAAAATTAAAATAAACAATCTTATTTATTCTACTTTGAAGTTATTTAATGCAATTTTTGTCAACAATCACATTACAACACTACTAGATTAACAAGTAATCATTATTAAATGAATTAGTTAATAAGTAGTTTAAATTTTAGACTAAATAAAAGAATATTTCAAATCCATACATAAATTAAAAAATTAATTTGGTATTAAATCCTAAATAAATAAATATTTATAAGGGTTTCATTCCATTATCTTGAGAAAAAATGGCTTCAGTGAATTATGATTCCGTGTATATTCCCATCTTCAAAGGTAACAACTTTCAATATTGGAGGGATCAATTGAAGACAATTAGTGTATGCAAATGAGGTTCTAATAATGTCCTCCATGGTTACTATATATTAAAATAATTTGACTCAAGATCAAAAAAGAACAAAAAATATGAATAAAACGTGGATGCGCAACTCTTTTTTATATATTTAGAGTGTCGTAGACCCAAGAATATATATAATATTTGTTAGATAAAAAAATTCACATGAGGCATGGAATACCATGGAAAGTTAATATCAATAATATATTAAATTAATATAATTTAAACTCCAAACTCATAAAATTAATTTTTAAAATTTGAGAATGTTTGATAATGGAGGAGTTGAAGGATATTACATAAGGATAAATATCATAGTCCATAGAGTGGGGGTTTAAGGAGAAAAAATATAAGATAGGGTCATAGTAAAGAAAAATTTGATATCTTTACCTCGAAAATATTTTCATGTTTTCATCACTCTTTATTAGTGTAAATCCATAAGCACTATAAGTGTTGAAGAATTAGTGTGTTATCTCTTATCCCATTAGGATAATATGAGACTATATACAAGAGATGAAGAACACACACTTGAAACTAAGGAAATAACTTTAAATACAAAATAAAAAATAAAAATCAGAATCAAGAGAGTTAAAAATAACTTAAATTAAAAGGGAAAAGGAAAAGTTAACTACATAGGTAAAATAAAAATAAACATTACTTGTCATTATTGAAAAAAAATATAACACTTTATATAATATTATAGGATACTAGAAACTAAGAATCAAGCTAATCAAGAGAGTGAAAAGAATAATTTCAAAGACTAAAAAATGAGGTTAAAGAACACTTAGAATATTTTTTCACATGTAATGTGAGAGTATAGTATATAATTAATGTTTTGTTTATTGATTTAGGTTGTTTAAATCATAAGATAAGTCATAAATTAGATAGTTTTAACAAGTTAGATGATTAATTAAAAAGCCAAGTTAAATTTGGAAAAGGAAAGTCCATCTAAGTTTAAGGAAAGGACAACATTAAACTATCAAAAATAAAGGTAATTTTGAAAAAAATATCTAAATATGTATATTAATAGAATTATCACAATTTCATAGGATGTGTTGATCCAATCAAAGCATAAAAATTTTATATTTTAATTTATGTTTTTTTAACTCCTTTGATTCTTATTTTTATTCTTTTATTTTTTATGATATGATGTGTGTGTGTGTGTGCGCGTGCGTGTGCGTGTGTGCGCGTGCGTGTGCGTGTGTGTGTGTGTGCATGCATGTGTGCGTACGTGTGTGTGTGTGTGTGTGTGTGTGTGTGTGTGTGTGTGTGTGTGTGTGTGTGTGTGTGTGTGTGTGTGTGTGTGTGTGTGTGTGTGTGTGTGTGTGTGTGTGTGTGTGTGTGTGTGTGTGTGTGTGTGTGTGTGTGTGTGTGTGTGTGTGTGTGTGCACGCGCGCATGCGTGTGTGTTTTTGTGTTTGTGTGTGTGTGTAATATTTTAAGTGGTTTAACCTCATGAATTTGATTTTAAGGGATTAAAAATTCCTACACATGTTTATATTTCAATAGGAAGCTATACTAGCTCTTCACAAGATAATAATCACCCATCTTCATCAATTCTAAGGAAGAACATGATTTATTTCGAATCCATATCTGTTGAAAAAACAATTTAGATAAAAACTATGGTATAATGATTAAAAAAATTCAACATCAGGTATTTAATTTGGTTTATGTTGTTTATGATGAAAATTCTATGTTTGCATTGCAATTCAAGGCTAGTGAACCTAGAAATTATGCAAAATCTAGTCAAAGGAAAGATTAGGTTGATGTTATGAAAATTTAAATGGATTAATTTAATAGGAATGATACATTCACTCTTATTTATACTCCATAAAATAAATATTTAATTTTAACCAAGTGGTTATATAATATCAAAGTCAAGAGTGATGGTACAATTGATCATCTAAAGGCTAGACTAGTTGTAAAAAGTTCTACACAAATATATATGGTTGACTATGAGTAAAATTATACATTGGTGGCATGCCAAGATACTATAATAATATTTATCTATTTATATGATCATATATGATGTAAAATAATCAAAATAATGTGAAATTTTCATTCTTAAATGGATTGATTGAATAAGAAGTATATATGGGGGAACCATAAAATTTTAAGGTAAAGGGTAAATATTTCTGGGTATATAAGTTGAATAGTGAAAATTATAGGGTTAATAAATATACAATATCTTGTTAATAAATAATTTATATCTGGTTATTGGATAAAGGCTTTTTAATAAGTCAAATTAAACCAAATCTTTACACACAAACATTGGGTTCTAATGTTTTATATGCTTATCTTTATATAGATGAGTAATTTTTGATAAGTATCTCTATGGAGTTGTTGAATATATTCAAGGAAGATATGAAATAATAAATTTATATGAATAATATTATACTTATGAATTAATTTATTTGTGTGTAATTCCATTAAAATAAAGATAAATTATTCATTTGTCAAGCCAAATATGCCCAAGACATGTTTAAAAAGTATAATCTTCAAAATTATATTCTTGTGGAAATTCCAATTGTAAGTGGATAAAATATAATTATATATTATGGAATTATTTAATCTAATTAAAATACTTTTAAAATAATTTTGGGATGTTTGATGTATCTCACTATGACAAGACCCGATATCAATTATAGGGTTTCACTAGTAGATTTATGGGTAAATTATTACATAAACATTTGAAATGAGTGAAAATAAAATTCATATATATAATATTTACTTATAATCAAGGTATAATTTTATACTAAAAGTTTAATTATGTCTAATTAAATACACAGATTTAGATTTGGGAGGATATATTGATGGTAAGAATTCAACTTCAGATTATTGCTTCACATTGAGTGGGTTGGTTTTAAGGTCTTCAAATAAACAATATACAATTTAATTATCCTATAATAAAGATTAATATACAAACATTAGATGATATTTCATGAAATTATTATGGTTTAAAACACTCTTATCTTATTTTTTACAAGTTCAAATTGAGCTAACATAGATTTTTTGTGATAACAATGGGGAATGCAATTATCCAAGAATCTAGTTTTCCATGTTATAACCAAGCATATTGAACTCAAAAATAATTTTTACAATTTTTTTCTAATTATAATGTCTATTTTGTTGAGTATCTATGGATTGAAGTTCAATTTTTTGATATCATCACCAAGGTCTTGCATAATCATATTCATGGAAGACTTAAGGAAATGATAGGCATTTTTTCTCTTTACATCAAATGAGGGAATGTTTAGTATGATTCCAAAATGAGAAATTTATTATTAATTTTATCTTTAATTTATTTATCTTTTTTAATTAGTTTATGAAGGTTGTTTTATTCATTTATGCCCTAGATTAGTTGTTTGGTAAATTTTTGATACTTTCTAGGAACTTCAAAACAAAAAGCTAAAGTGTCATTTATAATGTAGTTAAAACTAAGTTAAAACATCTAGCCATTCATATAAAAGAGGTTTTAAACAATTTTTTCAAATAATTAAATTAAAGTGTATATAAATAATTTATTATTTCCTAGTGATTTGGGGTGCCTAGCTTGACTAGGTTGCTTGATTTGCTTACTTACTAAGAAAGGATTATTTTATGTTGAACTTATCTTATTAATAATAAAACCTTATTTTATTTAGTATATTTTTATAATTATATTTTTATTTTGCTTATTTTTTATGTATATTTATTTATTTAATTTTCACACACTATATATATAATGGGCTTGTTTTGGCTTTATTTATCAATAAAAAATTTTCCAAAATGAAGTGTGGCACAATATTTCCTATTATAAAACATTTTTTTTTCATATTTCTGAATTTTATTTTTAGTGTATCTATTCAAAATCGAAAACCAACAAGCTTATGTATTCTAATTTGAAGTTATAATCACACTTACAACACTACTAGATTGACAATTAGAAATTTTTAGATATATTGATTGACATATAATTTCAATTTAAAAGTTAAAAAAACATTATTTAAACTCCCTCAACACAAAAAAAAATTTAAATTATAACTTAAGGGGGATATACTAGTGAAGTAGGTGGTGGGAATGATGAAATACTTGATCAAATTAATCCCTCCTTAGAATATCCAATAATAATTTTTAATTTAATAGTGTTGAGAACAAAAATTAATAATTAAAAACATTATACACCTCATAAAACTAATCTATAAACACCACCATATGTGGAGGACATTTATTATTCTTATCATAAATAAGAAAATGTTAAACCTATCTCCATTGAGGAACTAAATGTGGTGAATATGGAAAACTATTTGAAAAAGGAAAATTATAGTATTGTATAATATTAATCATAAAATGATAAATATAATATGGGAAGGAAGAGAGTGAAATTTAAAATCCAAGTCTAAAGGGTATAAAAACACAAAATAATGAAATCAAATTTATATAAACACAACATAATAAATTAGAAGTTAGAGAGATGGAACATAATGAATCAAAATTGAAAATAAATAATAAATGAAATCATAAGTATATTATACCATTAATTAGGACTTAAAAACATAAATATATTCATTAATCCATACTCTATTTATGGCTAATGTAATTTCTACTAATGAAGGGCACATCTAGAGTATACAACTTCACAATCTTTCACTTTACCTAAAATGTTGAATATTCACCCTCAATTATTCTTTAATGAGGATAAGGAAACTTAAAGTTTAACAATTTATATTCAATATTAGGATTTTTAAGATAATATAGAAAATTTTAAATAAATACTAATGAGCAAGACTATTAAAATACTATAATATGTTGGTATCCTACAAAGAATCACTAATCCAGTTAAATTGAGTACATTAGAGGAACAACTTACTGATAATTATCCTAAAGTGAATTATGGAGGATATAAATCATGGGTTACATAGATGAAACAATATTTTAAATAATAATTCACAACTTTAGAGACAAACCTGAAAAAATAAAAGCTTAAGAGCATGAAAATTAAAGGATAAGAAGGCCATTTTATAGCTAGGTTATACCTCACTTGGCAAAGAAAGATGACATTAACACTTGGATAATATTGATATATTAAGTGACCAAATATATAATTAATAAGGGATAAATCTATATTTTAATGTGAAAAACTTATTTGAATAATATGTTAAGCACCAAAAATATTTTGATAATGTAATTGGTGAAAGGAAGAAAAAAAGGCATTGGGGTTGATGATCAAATGTCATCAAGATGTGTTTCATAACCTTCTCACTAAAATTTATTTAATAATTTAATATTCACATAAATAACCCTAAGGCACTAATTTACTCATAATAAAGTATGTTGATGCAAGATAGTCCCGAGCAAACTTGAATATTGAATGTTTTGAAGGAGTGCACAAGTGAAAAGGAAGAAATTAAGACATTAGAGAGAAAAATATAAGAGTTGGGATAGTCACATAGGAGGGACCAAGCTGATAATAATGTGGATATAAACAATTAGATGAGTGAATTTAAATGTTGCATGAAATACTAGACAAATTAGATAATGTGTGTGAAATGATTGTGAAGGACCATGCAAGGGATATAAAGAGAGTTTCATGCTATTATAATACACATAAAATATATAAATAGCACTAGGTTCTGAAGAACATAATAAAATAAAGGGTTCATAGAATAATAAAGATGCCTATAGCCAAGAATCGAAGAATAGAATCATGAGGTAATAGACATAGATATCAAGGATAACAAAGAATAGATGGTCAAATTATCCATCTATATGTGATGACACCTTATAATTTAGGGATGAAAGGATAACAATACGTATGATTTAAATTTATTATTTTAAATTTACAAGTCTTTATATCTAACTCAACTATGTTATCCTAGATGTAGGCCTGTTATAAATAGGCTCCAAACATAATAACATGATAATTATCCACTCTTTGACTAGATGAAATAATAACAAGCCATGAGTATTATAAATATGGTTGTTTGGCCCATGGAAAATGTTATTTTTAAGGGTTATTATAGATGATGTTTTTATAGCTTCTAGTTTTTACATTTAGTTGAGTGATTGTTGTGCGTTGGTAGCTATAAAATAGCTAAAGTGTGAGAAAGGGAAAAGGCCTATGGCCAAACCCTATCAAATAGTAGTATGAGTGAGAGTGAGAGAGAATAGAGCCATGACATTTAATAAAGGGAGTCAATAAAACCTTTTATAATGTTTTAAATCTTTAAGTATCATATTTCATTGATGGGATCAATAAAAATATATTTATTATTCTACTATGTTAGTAGTTTTTATTTTCATGGTGAGGATTCTCTTCATTATAAACCCCATTGAATCCTATAATTTTTGAAATATTGCATGAGTGAAGAGGAACAAGGAATGATTTTAGAGACTAGTGTTAAAGAGTTAGGAGAAACACATAAGAGTTACAAAGTTGAGAAGCACACATGTAGAGATAAGTAATGAAGTGTGTGTGGTCACATGAAATACTACAAAAAATATATAGCATGCAAGAAAAGCTTATGAAGGGGCATGAATGGCTAAATGGAGAATTAAACACTAATATCATAGATAGAATAGAGATAAATAATGTTAGATTTTGAAGGAACCTTATGAAATAAAGGGAATGAAAATTAATAATATGCATATAACAAAGAAGTAAAGAAGAAGAGTGAGAGGAAACATACATAGAGCTTGCGGATAGAAAAGAAGTAATGTTTTAAATTGGCCAGCTAGATGTGACAACACCTACTAACAGGGGGATAAAAAGATAGTGAGATATATGATATTAATTGATTTTTATCATATATATAAGGATCAAGGTCTAACTTATATATTTTGTCCTACGCATAAGATTTTTAAAAATGGGCACCAACTTGATATCACAATAGTTATCCTTTATTTGACTAGATAATTTGGTAATAAGCTAAAAATACTATAAATATAGCTGTTTTCCCCTAGAAAAGGTTATTATTAGGGTTTGTTGTCAAGGTTATTGTTATAAATACTATTTTATACATTCATTTTAGTTCAAATTATGTGTTTGTGGCTATAAAATAACTAAAATATGTGATAAAGGGTAGGAGCCTGAGGGATGAACCCATCAAAGGCGGAACTAAATGAGTGTGTGAGAGAATAAATATGAGTTATAATAATATATCGAAATATCCCCTCTTATAAAGTTATGAAAATATACATATCATGTATCTTTGATGAGAGAAATAAAAGGAAATTATGAATTCCACTATGTTAGTAGTTGTTAGCTACATGATGAGGATTGTCTTCACTAGGAACCCCCACCATGACATTACGTTAAGTCTTATTATATGAAGTTAGAGAACTTTTGTAAGATGTAGGAGGAGAATATCCTATGAGTGTAAAAATTTATAAGAGTTATTTACCAGTGTAGGTGGATAATATAACACCAACCCTTGAGGTAGTTAGATGAAGAGAACAGTGTTAAATAAGACTAAAAACTAACAAAAAAACTAGTAGAATATTCCTTGAATAGTGCATACTAGAATATCTATAAAAGAGTGAGGTAACTAGTATAAGGCATAACATTCCCCACCATAAATAGTTGTGTAGATAATAGATGAGGAGGATGAGGACACTTGAATAACCAACTACATAGGATTACGATGAAGGTTAAGAAACTGGTTTAATATCTTAGAGTTTTTCTTTGATATAGTTTATAATGTGATCATATTCCTACTAGAGTGTTGGGTAGAATATTTATAAGACTTTTCTTCCTCAAGTGCAAGGAGGTAGAGATGAAATAGTGTAAAGGAAGATGTAGGTATTATAAAGCATAATAATACATACTCAATAGAGTATAAAAGCTAATTGTCAATTGTGGGTGCCTAGATAACTAAGATTGAAATAAACATATGAGTATATAGTTAAACTATTCCATCATGTATTGATGGGTAGAGGTGAAAGAGTTTAATAAGAGATGTAGGCACTGCAAAGTAACATAATTCAATAAGAAGTAGACCCATGGGAGGAGATGCAATGGGTTAAGGATGATACAAAGCGTAAAGGACTCTACATAGGAGAATAATGTAGAAAATATAATGTGGATTAGTTCACCTAGGAGATGGTGAGACATAGTGGATAAGAAGATATGATTAGGTGAAGAAAGAAAAGAAATGGTATTTATACAATTATATCAAGTAGTGTACATAGAAATTTGCATCAAGATAATAATAAGTATCTAGAGTACTTGTTCAAAAGAGGATATCATGAGATAATTAAATAGATCCACAAGATAAAACCCAAAATATACCTTGGTAAAATAAGGTGACTAATATATAAGGTGAAGGGTTCATAAGTGAGAGTTACGTAAGGATAACAAATAAGTATGATGGGATAAGGAGAGTGAAGGAACAACAAGTGATATTTTCACAAGGAGAGAGTGCAAGTTGGATGGGATAAGTAAAGTGAAGGAATAATAATTTTTATTTTTTTTATAATGGAGGATGCATTTAAGGGAGGTTATCACAAGCAAAACTATAATATTAATAGTTTATCAAAAAATAGGGTGAAATGTGAAAACCTTTAGATGGGAGGTGTAAAATTTAATAGAGACATTAGTTTGAATATAAATCTAAAGTTATCCTAGATACATGTAGTGTGTAAAGGATGTTAGACAAAAAGGGAGGAATCGGTAAAAAGGTAGAGAAGATATGTAATAATATGAGAAGATTCAATGTAAAAAATTGAATAAATTGGATAAGTGTCCAAGAGTGTGAGAGAATAGAGAAGAGACCTATAGTATTAAATTAAAAAAAGCTAATAAAAGTCCAAAAAATATCTTGAAAACATGTTTTAATTTCCATAAAGGAATAGTAGAGAGGTTCTTGTTAGCTAATCAGCCACCCATTACCAAGGTCTATCCAAAAGAAGTACCTGAGTCATCTAACCTTGTAAATAATCTTGTTGAGAGTCAAATCTTGGTGTCATGTTTTGGTATAGGTAGGTTGTTTCAAGGTATAAAAAAAATCTTATTAGATGTCAAGGTCCATGATATGTGTCTTGTCAAATTAGTCCTCTGACATGGTCTTTTATATGAAGTCTCTTGCAATGAGTTTAGAAATGTTTAAGGTAATTTTTGAAAGATTAAGGTAGTTTTCAAAAGTTAATATATGCTTGATCTATGTTGAAAATAATGATGTGGTGATCTTGAAAGATATCATGGTGATACTAGTTGATTGAGGACTATAAGCAAAGATAGTGAGATAACATTTTTTTCTTAACAAACATTTTTTAGAGTTTAAGGTAAATTTAGTAAGATTAAGGTTTCACTTGCTTTGTTTCTATTACTTGTTGTAATGTTGTAATGTAACCCCTTGAGGAACATAAAGTGTGAGGATTTAATACCATACTTAGAGGTCAAAGGGGCCAATTTGGGTCATGTGACACTTGAAGAATATCATATTATACTTCATTATACTGATACTATTGGTCAAGGTGTAAAAATTCTTCTTTTCCAATGTACATTGACTTTAAAAATCGTTTTTTCATTGATCTAACATTCAAACATAGTATGACGTAAGAAATGGTATGTAAATGAGATAGATATATTCTTGGTATGTTAAACCATCATCATAAAATCTAAAAGGAACTCCATAGGCATCTAGTCCATAGCTTTAGTAGGGTATTTTTGTAGATTAAACAAATTTTCTTCATGAAGACAGGTCTATAAGTGAATATATAATTTCAATATTCATCAAAATGTTTCAATGAGAGGGTGTTAAAAACAATAATGATATTATAATCTCTTCACAACCTCATCTATCCTCACCAAGCTCAAAACAATTCTTAGGTAGAGTTCACAAGTCTAAACAAGGTAAAAAACTATCTAAGGTCTCTATCAGGTCATTGGTAGAGTGAAGAGAGTCCTTTTAATGAGGTTGTTTCATAAAGGAGAATATTTATTATAATAAATTACATTAGGGTATGTTTACCACCCCTATTCCATTAAAATCCATGGCATTAGTTTTGGGATTAAGGGGTAGAGCTTTATGAACCATTAATAACAAGTTAGTTGCCTCTTAAACCCTATTAAACCCCAGTATCATAGTTTTCCTATTATAATGGCATGTATAATATTTATTAATTCATGTAAATGGTTTTAAATTATACTTTTTAGGTATAATGGTCCCTATAAGATCAAACTTAACACAAAATCCCAATGGCCATGGTTGTGCTAATAAGAAATTTCATTATTCTACTAGTTTGGACATGACAGGTAGGGTTATTTTGGTTTTTGAGATGTTTCACATCAGGAATGTGATTGAAATAAAGTTAAAAAAATTAAAAATAGCTTAAAAACTCAAATTATGTCTCCCACACCTATTCCAAACAAGAATTTAGTCCATGATTGAGTCAAATGTGAAGTTATAGGTTTGTAGGGTTTGAGAAGGTGCAAGTTTTGGGCATGTTTGATAATTTTGAATGCTTTTGAGATTATTAAAGAAGATAAATAACATGGTATATTTTTAACCAATTAATCACACATATTTACATGTTTCCCTAATCTTTAATTAATCTCCAAAGTGACTTTTTAGAAATGGTTCAATCACACAGGCCTCAAATGAGAGGACACTCCTATAGGCAAGCACATTTGATGTCTTGTAGAATAACACATATGAAATATATATTTAATAAATAATGGTAAAATTCATTATATTATTATATATGATATAAAAAATTGGTAAACTCTCTATAATAACCATTGATACAAAGTTGTAGGTAGCAAGCTTAAGGCCATTGATCTAGTGTTCTTAAATAAGGTTTCAAGGGTGAAAAAGAAATTAGTAGACTTGAAATATAAATTAATATTCATAAATACTTATTTATGCATTAATATTTATTAAAATACCTCAAAAAAGTCTAGAAAAATATTTCAAGACACCATCATAGTCAAAATGGGAAGATAACAATGTAGTCATGCATACGTAAGTAGACTCTATCAAGTCTACAAGTAGAGTTGAAAGGTTATTGGAAAATTATTTATTATTTATAATTAATAATTTCATTAAAACAATTAAAACATAATTAACATTTTCCCCAATATCCTTAAATGTAATAAGAGTTAGGGGATTCAAATTCAAGACTAGGTCTCCAAAGGGTTTTAACCTTGGAATAGACAACTATAGGACTACACACATGAATATGAAAAAGAGAGAATTTTAATGTTTAACCTGATGTTTTGAGACTAATATAGAGTATTATGTACCATTGATAAATTTTATATAGTGGTTATATTCCTTATAATCAAGAGAAGACATCAAAATATGATAATTAGAGTAAAAAACCCTAAAATATCAAGAAACCATAGCCATGGCTAAGTCAAGGCTTAAGGAAATTAGGTTAGTAAAGTTGTTTGGAAAAAAATTTAGTCATGGGGAATTTATAAAACCTATGAGAATCATTTCAAACAAAAAATAATAATGACTTTTTGCTCAAGACAGACATCTAAAATAGGCATCTATAGGCCTCGAAACTTGAGAAGGTCAATTTTATCACATGAGAATTTGGATAAGTAGATGAATGGGAAAAAATTAAATTATGGGATAATTATAATTCATACAAAATACATGTTCATGAAATTTTCAATCAATTAAGGTCATATACTCTATAAACAATCGTTATGAAGATTGGAGACCTAAAACTACCTTTTATACCCTTAAAAATCTTGATGATTGTGTGTGTATAAAACATAACTATAATTAACATTAAAATCCTTTAAAAAACATTTATTTAATATATTCACCTCATGAGAACCTATCATTTCAATAATTTGGCACATGTGGAAGGAAAGACATAGAAAAGTCCTAAAATTGCCTATTTTAATTGGTTTGCATGATGTTTGAATGGTTTTGAGCTTCTCCAGTAGTTAAAAAAACTTTATATGAATATTAATAGGTCTAATGTACCTCAAACATCCATTTAATATAGATTTAGGATTCTAATATGGGTTTCAAGAAACCAAACCATATCTAGATGAAGACTTTTCACTATTTCCAAGAAAGAATGAGGTTACAAACCTTATTAAGGTCATAAATAGAAAATAAAAACCTTATGACATATCTATAAACATATAAATTTAATACTATAAGACTCTACATGCCATATTCAAGACCATTCTAGTGACTATAGGCATTTTGAGAGCTTATTCACAAGTAATCCATTAGTTTCATGTTGTTGAGAACATTCAAGGAGACATACATGCCTGTATAAAATTTTAAAGATTACCACAAGTTTAGAATGATATTTAATAATTAAATATACTTAAAACACTTTCATTATTATCTTTGAAAACATATAACATGGACAAGGTTCTAATATAGTTCTCAAGTCTATATGGAGCTTCTATATCATGAATATTTATATCCCTCTCCAAACTTATATTATTAAGTTGTGAAGTCGCATTTGAAGATGGTATATAATATTGGAATGAGATTAAATTACCTTCTAAAATACATCCATGAGGTGGAAAAGTTATTATGGTATGCCTCAACCAAATTCTAGACCTTTTATGAGTGATATAATTATTTATTTGGATCAAACAAACGTAAACATGAAGCTATAGTTTATAATGATAATGATCAAAGTGCGAAGAGGTTTAGGCCTTAAGTATCCTTATTACCAAGATGAAATGTGCATTAAAATAACCAATAATTATGTAGAAATATTTTAAGGAGGTCAAGTGATACATGTCTCAAATTATGAACTTGTAACTCCTCAATCAAGAGAGGGGAGTTTCAAGAGAATAAGGGTGAGTCATAGGAGGTAAAGATCAATTTATATGCCCCTTCTCATGATATCATCATCAAGAACAACTAACACATGTTTAGGATGAATTATTTTACTATTTTTCACCTTATTTTCTCATTTTAACTAGTTTCATGACAGTTGGTAGTTATAATAGGCTTCTGACACATCCAACTTCTCTTTATCTTCTCCATTATTCTATATATACTCCTAAAAATGACATTTTAAATAATCCTCTATGTTAGTATGGTAAAGCCTTTATAAAATTGTTATTTTTTATTGCTTTTAAAGTGAATGAAAACTATTTTTCCTTCTTCATCTTATATTTAGTGTTTTCATGGTGAATTATTGAGGAATGTTAATGTTGATGTTTAATCTACTTTAATTTATCCTCTTCATTATTACTGTTTAATGACTACGTTATTTTCTTATAGGTCATTTTGTGTGTATGAAGTTGTTATGAAAATTTTAAGTGTGGAAAACCTTCATTAGTGCCTCATTATAAGCCTTTCGATTTTCCCTCTTAATTTATGCATTAATTATAACCTCCATATTGAAATACTTATGTTAGAAAGATAATTTAAAGTTGTGTGATTATATTCAACCTTGTTTTAGATTTGTTATAAAATAATATATAAGAGGAGACCTACAATTTTTTTATCACCCATTTTTCTATTTACTTTCAACTTTCTCTTTCCCTTTTCCTTGAAATTTGAGTAAGAGTTGTGATAATATATGTATAGCATCTAAGGAGCCAACCCTCTCTAGAGGTTCTATTTAGTTATATTCCACACACAAACATAAATATTTACCATGATTTTAGTTGAGTGGGGATACCTAAAACACCTCCTCAAAGGGTGTAACTCAAAGTGACAATAGTTTTTGGCATGGGTAGTTTAACCCAAACTCAATAAGGTTGTTCAAGATTTGTGTTGGTATTGACATACTTTCAGTTGTTATGACATCTAAATTCAACATCTAGTGATTCCAAAGATACTTCAAGCATCTTGGTTATAATAATAATGTTGATTTTTCATGCTAAAGGTAATTACAAGATCTTATGCTAAGGGTACTCCTTTTGATTTTGTATAATTAGCTTATAAAATAGATAAGAATAAAATATTTTCAAATACATATCCTTATCCAAAATGATCTTTTGTTTCTAGCATATCCATAGAATTTTTTTTTCTTCCACATTTCAATATGGATGTACCTATAAATCAGATTTTTTTTCCATTCAATAGTGACATCCCCCTAATCATATCTCCATATTATGATATCTATGTTTTTAACCTTAAAATCATCCCACATTTCACTAGAGAGGATTCCACTACTATTGAGAATATAAGAGATATTATTAAGATTTGTTCTAGGAATCATGTGATACAAGAGAATGTGGTAATTAGGTTGCTAGCCACTTCATTCAAAGGGAAGGTTATTCAATGGTATAAATTCTTGATGCCTAATTATATTACTATTTGGGATGAATTGGGAGAATAATTGTTCAAACATTTTGAGGATAAGAGTGATCGCTTGTCCTAGGTAGAGAAATTGACCACCATAAATAAGAATCCTCAATAATTCATGGTTGATTTCAAGTATAAGTTTCAAAAGACTTGGGATAGGATCCCAACCATAGTTTAACCTAGTAAAAACACTACATTATTTTACTATTTAAGGGATTTAAATAGTGACATAATAGTAAGGATTCAATAAATGAGGGGAAACGCATTTGTTAATGCATTTGATGTGGAAATAAGGGCTACACGTTATCTTATCCAATATGGTAATATTGTTCCAATGCCTCCTATGCCTATATTTCTAGAATTAAAATACCCTAATCCTTATACACCTATTGAATTTCCAACATTGGCTTATATTTCTTTTACAAATAATCAAGAAAAGGGTGTCTCTACCCCTCCTAGTAAATTACATGAAGTCAATACTCTTATAAAAAGTTTTGGTATTGAAATTGTAAATAATAACAGATATAAGTTCAAAACTATAGGCCTTGTTGGCCCCACAATCAATTTAATTAGGCTAATAGATCTCCTTTCTAAGGTAATTAACTAGTTAAAGGACAAATCTCCAATGTTATGCCTTACTATATATATATATAACCGTAATGATTCTAGTTCTCAAAATTTTATTCTTATAGCTCAAAATAATCCATTCCAAAATCAGTCTTGGTCCCTTCATTATTATCATCTCCAAACTTACATAATGTACTCCATTGGTGTGGCTAACCAAATTCTCATGGTACAAAGTGCTCAATATTCTCAAGGTGTTAAAGTTTCTCAAGCTCCAAATTTTGAAATTTAACCACAAAGAGAATATAATAAATGGAAAGTATAACTTGAGTCCACATTTGTTAATTAGGAGAAAAGAGATTATTGTGCCATTAATTAGTTTGGAGGTATAAGTAACATTGATACTCATGTCACATCTAATACAAGGTATAAAAAGAGAGAAATAAAAGGTAATAATGAGTTAAGTACCTATTCCACCTTATCAAGTGCATCAAGGGACAAATACTCTTAATTAATCCCTTAAAGTTTAATAAATATATAAAAATTAGAATTTTATAGTTGTTCCTCTACCTCAATCTTCACAAACTCAGGATAGTATTATTGCTCCTAAAGTAAAACCAAATGTTGGTAGTTAGTCTATAAACATTGTTGATAGAATGAAGAAGACACACATTAATATATAAATGTCGTAGATACTATCCATTCCTAGAAAAAATATCTACTTCAAGAAGATCTATCTAATCTAAACCTTGTAGCTAGATTGACAACGAACGAGAGAGCAATCCTCATGAATGAAAATTAGTCTAAAGGAGGGAAACAAGTAAATAGTGATAAAAATCATACTTTATGTATTTATCTAATTATAGATGCATTTTTAGTTCATAATTATATAACTAATATTTTTGATGGTAGAAGGTTTTGAAATTTTTTTCTCCTTGATGGCTATTCATGGTACAATCAAATTTTGGTACATGATAAAGAATAGTATAAGACAATTTTTACTAAAAAATGGGTAACATATTCATATATGAATATGTATTTTGGATTTTCCAATGCTAGAGACACTTTGTGAAGAGGCATGGACATGGAATTTCAAGGTTTTGATAAATGATATGGTATTGATTTATCTTGATGATATCACATTTTTATCCAAGGATGCAAATGATCCTTTGAATAATATTAAAAACAAAGTGACAGGTTTAGAAATTTTTGGGTCTCTCTCAATCCAACAAAGTGTGTATTTTTAGTACATGAAGGAAATATCTTGGGTCACATTATCTCCAACAAAGGTCTCTCCATATATATTGAAAGGGTAAGTGTTATCTTGTCTTTGTCATTACCTAATCCCTAACATTTATTTGGAAATATAAAATTAATTTTTGTATTTATACCTTATATTTTTAATATTTTCAAGTGTCTAACATACATATTAAATAATAATCAACCATTTAGTTGGACTAGAGAAAGAAGGGATAGTTTTGGTGCCATCTAGTAAGCTATAGCTCAAGATTCAACACTTGAAAATCCTAATTTCAAAAATGAATTAACCTTGTATGATTTGGTAAATGATGAACTCATCTCATCCATGTTGAAAAAATAAAATGAAGAAGTTCTTTAATATCCCATTTCTTTCTCTATCCATGAGTTAGAAGACTATGAGGTAAGATACACTTTTATAGATAATGAAGAGCTTGTTGTTATAAAAAGCCTTAAAAAATTTAGGCATATTCTATATAAAAAAAGTTCAAGTGATTGTGTCTCATCAAATAAATAAAGAATTATTACTTAGTATGGATTTTAATGAGAAAAGAGATGGTTATATCACTAAGGTAATGGGATATGATGTGGATACCAAAGTTTCCAAGTTGGTGAGAGGTAAGGGATTATGGATGAAAATGAGAGAACATGGCATAAAAATTTGAAGATAGCCTTATGGGCTAATAAGATCACTCCTAAAATATCTGGTGACAACTAACTCTACATGCTTGTGTATGGAAAAGAAATAAATATACATATTTACATTAAGTTACTAGCTCTAAAGATTATACATAAGCTTGAGATGATGGATAATGATGCCATGGAACTTAGTCATCATGAAATGCATACTATGAAGTCTCACCAAGCTCAAACCAAGAGGTATTTTGAGAAGAGAGTTATTCCAAGATCATTCTAAGAAGGTGACATTGTACTCAAATGGGATGAATATAGGTCTAATCCTAGAAGACATACAAATTTTTAAAATCTTTTAGAGTGAGCCCTATGTCATCACTCATTACAAGAATCACAATGTTTTTCAACTCTCAAATTTGAATAGAGAAGAGTTACATATTCCAGTTAATGGAATACACCTTAACCATTTTTATTAAGGTCATTATTTCCTATTATACAATGTAGATTAGCCACTGATTTCTCTAAGTAATATTAGAACATGTTTGTTTACTAGAGTAGGTTTTTATTTTCCCTAAGTTCTCCTTACTCTTGTGTGTGTCTTGTTTTATTGGTGTGTTTGGAAGGTATTTTGAGTTTTAATTTGTTTCAAAAGTTAATGTTATGTTTAAGTTTAGTTTTGGTCTCATAGAGAAGTAGTTTTTAATGACTCCATTCCCAATGGGTTATATAAGATGACTAGTATAAATGTCTATCAAGCAAACTATCCCAGGAGGTCACCAAAAATGTTAGTGAATCAACCACATTTGACTAAGGTCTATCCAAAATAGCTACCTACATTATCTAACCTTATAAATATTCTTAGTGAGAGTCAAGTCTTAGTGTCATGGTTTGGTCTAGTTAGGTTGTTTCAAGGTCTAAACAATGTCTTATTAGGATTTTAATGTCTATGACATGTGTCTTGTCTAATCAGTCTTGTGCCATGATCTTCTATGAAGGCTTCTATAAGTAGTTTAGCAAATTTAAGGTAACTTTGGAAAGATTAAGGTTAGTTTTTAAACAATAAGTTCTTCTTCATATATGGTGAAACAAATGAGGTGGTGATTTTATAATATATCATGGTGATACATGGTGGATAGTCGACTAGAATAAAATCTAGTGAGATAGCATTTTTGTCTTGACAAAAATTTTGAGGAGTTCAAGGTAACCTTGGAAAGATTAAGGTTTCACTTGCTTTGTTTCTATTGCTTGTTACAATGTTGTAATGTAACCCATTGATGAGCATCAATTGTGAGGAGTTATTATGATGCATAGAGGTCAAAGTGGTCAATTTAGGTCATGAAACTTGATTAAGATCATATTTTACTTCATTATGCTTGCACACTTGGTCGAGGTGTTAAAATGCTTCTTTTCTAATGTAAATTCACTTTGAAAACAATTTTTTTTTAAATTTTTATAATGACCAAAAATAGTATGATGTAATAAAAGGAAAGAAAAGGAGATAAAGATATGTTTTTTACATTACCAAGAGGAACTCCATCATTATTTGGTTCACAAAATTTGCAAGGTATTTTAGCATAATAAACAAGTTTTCTTGATGAAGACATGTCTAAAAGTGAATATGAAATTTCAAGATTGATAAAAAATCTTCATTGAGAGGGTTTTAAAACTAATAATGCTATTATAATATGTAAAAAAACTCTACCATCCTCACTAGTATTTAAACCATGCTCATGTAGAGTTCATAGGTCTAAAGAAGGGGATAAATCATTCAAGGTCTCAATCTAGTTATTAGTAGAGTGAAGAGAGCCATTTTGATGAGTTTGGTTCATAAAGGAGGATACTATTAGACCAAATTACATTCTGGTATGTTTAATACCCCTATGCCTTCGAATCCATGTCAATAGTTTTGGTATTAGCGGGTAGAGCTTTATGAACCACTGTTAACAAGTTAGTTACCTCATATACCCTATTAAACCTTAATAACATGGTTTTCCTCTTGTAATGGAATGTTTAAGATTTATGAATTCATGGAAATGGTTTTATATTATCTCTTGAATTTATAATGGTCCCTATAACATCAAACATAACATAAACTCCCAATTGTCATGGTTGTATTATCAATAAATTTCATTGTTCTAATAGTTTAGACATGATAGATAGGGTTATTTGGTGTTATGAGGTGTTTTAAAGCATTAAGGTGATTGAAATAATGTTTAAAAAATGTAAAAAACCTAAAAAAATCCAATTTATCTCCTAAACCTATTTTGAGCAATCATTTAATGCATGAATGAGTCAAATGTGAGGTACAAGGCTGTAGGGTTTGAGAAGATGTAAGTTTTGGGTTTGATTGATAATCTTGAAGGTTTTGGTATTATTAAATAAATTATATCTGAATTTTTTCATTCTTAAAAATTTATAACACCCCTTTTAATGTTTACCCAATCTTTAATTCATCTCAAAAGTGAATTTTTAGGACTGGTTCAAGCGCACGGTCCTCAAATGAGAGAAGGACAATCTTGTAGGCAAGCACATTTGATGCTTAAGAATATAACCCATATGAAATAGAGATTGAAAAAAACATGGTAAATTTTATGATACAATCATAGGTCATCAAAAAAATTGTAAACACTTCAAGATCATATTTTAGAGGTAGTTTATGGTGAGGCTTAAGGCCATTGATCTGGTGTTCTTAAACAAGGGTTAAAGGGTGAAAAATCAACTAATAGACTTGAAATAAAAATTAATATTTATAATTAATTATTTATGTTAATAATGATGATAATAATGAAATTAAGTCCCTCAAAATAAATCAAAACACCATCATAGTCAGAATTTCAAGAGAACAATGTAGTCATTCATACATAAGTAGACTATGTCAAGTCTATAGGAAGAGTTGAAAGGTTATTGGAAAATTATGTATGGTTTATCCATTGTAATGGTATTAAAATAAGTAAAATAGACTTAAAATTTTCCCCAAGATACATAAATTTCATAAGAGGTAGTGGAGTCACATTTAATAGTAGGTATGCAATGGGTTTTAAGCTTGAAATAGGCAACTACAGGCCTACACATAGGAATATGAAAGAGAGTGATTTTTTTGTGTTTAAATTTAAGTTTTGAGACTAATATTTAGTATTATAGACTCTTTTTAAATCTTATATATTTATTATATTCCTATTAATTATTATAATACATCAAAAGATGATAATTAGGGTCAAAAACCTTAAACTGGGAAGAAACCCCAGCCATGGCTAAGTCTAGGCTAAAGACCTTTAGTAAGGATAAGGGATTTTTAAACCATATTTAGGAGTCATGGTGCATGTATAAAACCTATAATAATCATTTATAACCAAAACCAAACATAAAGTAGACTTTTTTCTCGAGATAGTAATTTCGAATAGGCATCTACAACCTTGTAAATTTGAGAAGGCCAATTTTATCACATGATAAGTTGGATGAGTATAGTAATGAGAAAAAATTAAATTATTAAATGTTTATTATTCATATTCACTCCAATTTCATAGAATTTGTCAATCCCCTAAGGGCCTATACACTGAAATTTTGTTAAGAAGATTGGAGACCTAAATCTACCTTTTGTTCCCTCAAAGAGCTTAATGATTGTGTGTCTATAAATTGAATCAAATCCATTTAAAACATCTTGATGACATATATATATAACTCATGGGAAACTATTGGGTAAAAAATTTGGCATGTGTGAAAGGAAAGACAGAAAAAGGCCTAAAATTACCCATTGTAATTTTTTTACATGGGGTTTGAATGTTTTTTACCTTATAATCTAGTTAAAGAGAATTTATAGGCACGGTAAGAGGTTTAATGTCCCTCAACCATCCATTCTAGACACTTTTAGGTTGCTAATCAGGGTTTAAAGTAACCAAACTAGGTCTAGATGAAGACTTTTCCTTGTTTCCAAGTAAGAATTAGGTTGTAAACCTTGTAAAGGTCATAAATGGAAACCAAAAACATAATTACACACATGTAGACATATATATGGAATCTTTGGAAG
The DNA here is from genome assembly GCA_037957365.1 of Torreya grandis. NCBI lineage: Eukaryota > Viridiplantae > Streptophyta > Pinopsida > Cupressales > Taxaceae > Torreya > Torreya grandis. The sequence goes on from JARHVA010006332.1 coordinate 642,268, forward strand.
ACTCTATAGGCTATATACAATCATATTCTAGTGACTATAGGCATTTTGAGGGATTATTCACAAGTAATCCACTAACTTCATGTTGTTGAGAACATTCAAGGAAGCATACATGCCTCTATCAAATTTTTAATATTGAGACATGTTTAAAATGTTATTTAAGAATCATAATAAGACCTAAAACACTAAAACCTCAGTTTTAAAATTAGACAACATGGAAAAGGTCAAATTAGAGTTTTCAAGTCTTTGTGGAGCTTCTATATAATGAGTATTTATATCCCTATCCAAACCTCTATTAGTAGGTTTTGAAGACTCATTTGAATATGGTATATAGTATTTTATAGATATTAAAATTCTTTATACAAAACATCCATGAGGTTGACAAGTTGTTGTAGATGTCCTCAAGCAAATACTAAACCTTCTATGAGTGATAAACTTGTTGGTTTAGATCAAACAAACTTAGATATTAAGTTGCATGTTATAATGATAGAGATAAAAGTATGAAGTGGTTTATGACTTAAGTCTCATTCTAACAAAGATGAAAGTTCAATTTCAAGAGCCAAAAATGGAATAGAAATATACTAAGGAGGTCAAGTAAGCCATGTGTTTATATATGAACTTGTAACTCCTCAATCAAGAAAGGGTAGTTTCAAGATAATAAGGTTGAGCCATAGGAGGTGATGAGACATTTATAAGACACTTCTCATGAAATAATAATAAATCATAGACAACACATGTTGAGGTTGAATGATAGGAATGTTTTTTCACCTTTTATTGGAATTATAAATGTTTTCATGATAGTTGATATTCATAATAATCTTCTTACACATCTTCGTTCTCTCCCTCTTATCCATTATTCTATATACACTCCTAAAAATAAATTTTAAATCATCCTCTATGTTATTATGGTGAATCACTATTAAAATTTATACTTGCTATTGCTTTTGAAGTGAATGTTACTTATTTTTCTTTCATTTCACATTTAGTGTTTTCATGGTTAATCATTGATGAATGTTAGTGTTAATATTCAATATAATTTCATTTTTCCTATTCATTATTACCTATTTTAAATTAATTTATCTCAATATAGGTCATATGGTGTGTATCAAGTGGTTATGCAAATGTTAAGTGTGGAAAACCTTTAATAGTTCCTCATTTTAAGCCTCTTGATTATCCCTCTTAATTCATGCATCGGATACAGCTTTCATATTGAAATACTTATACCTAAAATAATATTTTAAGTTGTTTTATTAGATTAAAATTTTGTTTACCTTTTTTATCCACTCATATAAAAGAGGAGGAGACCTTTAATTTGGTGTATCAGCCTATTTTAATTTTCTTTCAGCTTTTTCCCCCTGTTTCTTACAATTTGAACTATATAAAATCAATGCAGAAGAAACTATGTATATTCAATACTAAAGAGAAATGATACTAACTAATGAGTCTCATGGGATAATCCCTATCATATTTTATTGTATCAATAATAATTATTATGCATGATCATGAAGCATGATGGAAATGTTGAGACTATGGCTCTAAAAGATGTATATCTTGTAAATGTTCTAAAATCTTTGTAATGGAAACCAACTATGGGATCCCTCTATAAATTTGAGAAGTGGATGTAATTATAGCCACATTAAGGACCCATACAAAAGTAAGATAATCTCTTTGAACATGTGATCTATCTGTAGATGCATGAGATCTCAATGAGACTATTCTAGGTGTGAACACTATAAATGGAAGTTGTCTAGAATCTTGATGTTGTGGAGGTGATGAACTCTCTATGATGGTGATGAAGGTCTCAACTATGGTTGAGTCTATATTGGAGGAAGAACTGTAATAGTTGGAGTTAAAACTAAATGGGAAGGGGTGATAACCTAAGTGACAAATCTATAACCATGGGTGTAATCAACTTGCCTATGTTCATAAACTTGGGTGATATCATGTAACACATAATCCACTAGAGGCATAGAGCTAGTAGTAGGTGTGGGATAAAAGCTAGATGAATCAGGTTTGAAGAGAGGAGGGATAGATATAACCAATAGTGTTTTCTTGTGTCTAGTAGTGATAGGGATATAATTAAAAATATCCAAAGATTTAGATACATCTAAATAGAAACCATGTATATATATATGATTATAAATAACATTCCACATGATAGATAGAAAATAAGGGATAAAGAGCATGGAATTATGCATTAATGCATAGAAAACTTTTACTTGAATCATGACATTTCTAATGTGTTTAGAATGATGAACTTGAAAAAAATTCCACATGAGAGATATAAAGCAAAGGGATGAGAGCATGGATTTGTGTAAGAATGCATAAATATATTTGACATGAACTATGACATTTATTTTATGTTTAGCATAATAAGATTGAAAATTGTTCCATATGAGAGACAGAAAGCAAATGATAGAGAGTATGAATTTTTGGATAAAGGCATAGAAACTTTTGACATGCAACATAACATTTCTAATTTTCATAGCATGATAAACTTGAAAAAAATTGCACATGAGGAAAAGAAAAAAAATGATATAGAGTACGACTTTTTTCATAAAGGCAAAAAAGATTTTGACATACAACATCATATTTCTAAGGTGCTTGGCATGATAAAATTGAAAAATTTGCCACATGAGGAATAAAAAACAAAGGATACAGAGTATGACTTTTTTTATAAAGGCAAAGAAACTTTTGACATGCAACATAACATTTACAATTCATTTATGAAAATTGAGTTGGTAATTATCTTGTATGAGTGAAAGATAATATGCAAAAATAATTTTGAAATCTTGTGCATTTTGGGCAATGAATTTTCAAATGTCATCTCATATAATGAAAAATAAGCATGAAGTTCAAAGGATGAAGCTTGTACTAACATATCATAGATTTCATCATTTGTGTACATGTTAGGGCCCATTATGGTTTCATTGTTATTTACAAGAAATGTAAGAATTACTTGTACATAGGTGAGAATCATTTTTACAATTTGATTATGGATGTAAGGTGATACCTGAAGAAGCAAAATAGGAGCTAGTACATGCTACTAGAGACTTTTCAAAAATATTTTTGCAAAATACTATGAATTTTTAAAATTGAAATTGAAATTTGATTTAAGTATGCAAGCAAAAATTTATAAATTTATGAGAAAGTGTTTGATTTAATGGGACCTAGTAGATGCAACTGGGTTTTTAAGAAAAACATTGTTTTTAAAATTACTGTTAATTTTTGATATTTGAAGTGATTTTATTCTTTTAATATACAACTAAATATTCATAAAATGATTTGAAATTACTATAAAATTATTGGGATCTAGTTAATGCAGTTAGGGTTCAAAATAAATTTATTTTGAAATTTCCTACAAAATTTTAAAATTTGAGATAAATTTCTGATTTAAATGTGCAAGCGAAAAATTAAAAAATTATTGGATTAATAGTAAAAAATTAATGGGAGTTAGTTGATGCAACTAGGTTTTGAAATAAATTTATTTTAAAATTTATTAATTTATTTTAAAATTTTAGATAAATTTCAAATTTAAATGTTCAAGAAAAAAATCAATAATTTATTGGATTAATGCTAGAAAATTATTGGGACCTAGTGTATGCTACTAGGGTTTGAAATAAATTTATTTTTAAATTTACTACAAAATTTTAAAATTTGAGAAGAATTTCTAATTTAAATATTCAATAGTTTTTTTAGCAATTAATAGGAAAAAATATCTAGGAATTTAGCCTAGGGTTTTTTATGGTTTTTATGCAAAATTCAATGTAAGTCGAGTTCACCAAATGATTTATTATTTTTGGGAAATTAAATGTTTAATTCTTAAATAACAAATGGGTATGAGTAGATAAAATAAATAAATAATGTATAAAAATTAGGCTACTAATTTATGAAATTTGACTGTAGTTAGGGATTTTTTAAAAATAGTATTGAGAGATAGAAAATTAAACTTATCTAATTTTATGTTGTTCTGATTGAGATAGGGTCTAGAAATCTATGTACGATTGTAGGAAACTATCATAAATAACAATCTAGAGTTTGTTTCATGATTGGATGGGAGATTTAAAAGTGGGATACCTTTGTTTTTGACACTATAGTCCCATATTGGCATTATTTTCATAGTGATCTAAGCTTTTTAGGTTTTGTGCATTAGGTCTATGTGACCGTACCTGTGAAATATCAAAGCTTGAAAGTCCATAGAGATCATTATATACCTCATTTAGTCTTCAATACCCTAGGTCCTCTTTGTACTTGAAATTTAATATAGAATTAGGAGAAAGGAAAAGAGGGTTTATTATGTAAAGGATATGCTAGAGGCACTTCACACCCCATGTGTGGGCATGATACCCACATAAAAATACTGTAAGGAGGGATCAAGCTATATGTATTTCTCCCATTGAAGTGTTTGGTTCAATAATGTGATGAAAGTGCAAATAAATACGAAATTGGGTATACTTGGAATGAGTATGGACTGGTATAAAGGTTTGAATAAGTTTGAAATGTTATTAGATGGTTGTATGCAGAGAATAGGGAAAAGTGCTTGAGCATTCTTACTTGTATTCTTGCTTCTCTATTGTAAATGAGTGTCAACCATTCTAAATTAAATTTGAATAGAATTATTATAGGGGATTTAATGATTGTAGGTTAAATGAATTTGCATTACATTGTCATGAATTAGGATAAGGATTTGAAAGAATATGATCGTTAGAGGCAAAAATACACTTTGACAACAGTGCTAGAAATAGGATACCCTATGTTTCAGCATTGTAGTCCATGTTTGGGCACTATTGTCCATGGTTGATGAGACCTAGTGGGATGTATTAAGTGTGGAAAGAGAAATATGGATCTATAAGGGTTCAGTTTGGGAGGTTATGGATGACTGGGAATTAGTGGAAACATGCCTATGAGGGTCATAAGAGTAAGCAAGATGGACCTATGGATTGGGTATCATTAGCCACACTCAAGTTACCAAATTTTATATTTTATGTCTTTGTAGAATAAGTTAATTTTGGAATATGCATTATGGTTTGATATAATTAGGTATTTTTATTAACTTTAATTTGTCTATTTATTGATTGATTTATGTATTTCATTTTATTATTATGTTATTAGGGTCCCCACCCATTAGAAATAAACTGGTCTATAATTAAATACATGATCTATTAAGAATTTTAAGTCTTAATTAAACCTTTCCTTAGCTAATAACAATTTATAATCAATTGAATTTTAAAGTTAATTAGTTAAATTAAACTAATAACTAACTAAGGTTAGTTATAACTTCTTTTTCAACTAAGTTTGAAGGATAAAAGGAGATAAAGGATTCATTTGAAGAGGAGGAAGCAACATAGGTATTGAATAAATATACATTTGTGAAGTCAATCACTCATCTCTATTGTTTATGCAACTTCTCTGAGATATCATGTCTTTTGTAGATAGACCAAATGGTACTTTCTCTTAAGGTTTAGTAATGTCATAGGTAGCATAGGTATATCTAGATTTTATTATCATTTATGATATATTATCTAAATTTTTTCAAGCTTAACATTTTTGATGATTACTATTTTTAGTCCTATATGCAAAATCCCATTATTCAACTTGAATAATGATGAACACTTTGTTGTTTGTGATATCTCATTGATCTATATTAATTGTAAAAGTTGTCTCTCAAGACATTTAAAAAAAATATTGGTTTTCTTAATAAAATCTATCTTTTCTACTAGGATGACTCTCCTTTGAGAATCATAAATTCTATTGTACTTTATATTAACTCTGATTTTAATATAGTCTAATATTTATTTAATCTAGTTTCTCTTTATATACCTTTATTTTATGTCTTTTGTCTTTTAATCTCTTTTAGTTTTCTAGTGATTTTTGTTTGCTTAAGTGATTTCTTAAATAGATTATCATTTTTTTGCTTTAAGATATGTTTGTTTTCTCTAATTAGTGTTTTCTTTATTTAGTCTTATTATAGTTTAGAAATAGTTATATGTTTATTTGTTAGACTTTATTAAGTTTGTAGATTTATTTTTAGTTCAGATTGGATTTTCAACTTTTTTAGATTTCAAATTAAGAGTTTGTAAGTTTTGTTGTAGATTTAGATTATTTATAGCTTTAGCCCTAATTTGGATTATTTTCTTTGATTAATTTGTTTTTGGTTATTTAGTTGTTATATTAGTTTCTTTAATCCTTAGTATTTTCTTACTTAGTTTAATTTTTAGTTTAGACTTAGTCGTTAGTGATTTTTTATCTTTTCCTTAGTTATTTTTTGTTTGTCTTTTCTTTATTTCTTTTCTTATATTGTTGGCTATTGTTTGTTGTGTCTTTGTGTGTTAATTTCTACTTGATTGATATCAAATCTATTTTAATTTATATTTGTTGTTTATCTTGAAATTATTTTTAAGTTATTGCAGCAACAACACAAGATATTACTTGAAATATATTATTTTACTAAATCAGATTTCCTTCCTTCAAGAGATTGCCTAATTCATAGGTCCTCTCTATCGAATAGGATAGATTACATACTCATATCTAAACTAATTAATTATTTTATTATGTGGTTTTATGAAATTTTAATGGAATATGTTATGTTTAATAGCTTATTAATGATTTCCCATAATATATATATATATATATATATATATATATATATATATATATATATATATAAACCCCAATGTCTTTAGTATTGTAGTGGAACCTTTAGAACCCTACTATTAGACTGGTACAATTCCATGTTTACCTTTATGATAAGAAAAAGGGTTGATTAATTGATTATATAATTTACATCATCAACATGTCTTATATGGAGTGGAAGATTCATGAGGATGATGGCATGTGAAATTATTCAAGGGCATGAAGTAGTTTACCAAATGCATGATTATAGTCATATTCAAGTCAAAACATGCACATACATCCATCTTTTTGGCTTAGATAGTGGTAGGAGGTTAAGATGGACTCAAGGTTATTGACGAAAGAGAATAGATTAATTTAGGGTTTATAACCATTGTGACATCAATGAAAATATAGAAACCTAATAAAGGAATTGGTTTTAATCTATGAGAGACTTGTGCTCAAGGATTGGAGATAAATAATGAAGATAGAGTAGTAGAAGAGAAGATTATGGGAAGAATAAGAAAGAGTTTAAATTAAAGAATGCATATGAATGGATTAGAAATATATATGATAGTAAGATAGACCTTTTATATGTCTTATTTTGGTGTGGGAGGATCTAGAACCAAATAAGTGGAGTTTAAACCTTTATTTTTCTAACACAGTCTTGTAAAGAGAGTACAAATTTTTGAGATTTACTCAATTTTGGGCATGTGAATATTGTTAAATGATTATAGCCTATTCAAAAATTTAGAGGTTTTTAAGATTGACCTAAATAAGGTTAGTGATTCTATTGAAACATCCCCAAACTCAATAAATTTATTTTGGAAGGCTCTCGGCTTCTATAGGCCTACACATTTTGTCTAGCTAGGGTTTCCAACCAAAAAACCATATATCTCCTATTTGAAGTAGTGTAAAATCATAATAAATTGTAATTAGTCTATTTCATCATGTGTAAAGTGAATCATAGGGTTTTGGTTTGATACCATATGGTATATTATGGATTTCAAGTCTAGGTAAGTATGATATGGCTTAAGAGGCCTAATTGGAGGGATACTAACAAAGGAAGTACCTTTTAGACTTGGATGCTGACCTTGAAACATTATGGAATGTTTAATGGAGATAGAGGGTGGTGGAACTTTTTTTTATATCCTTAGGAAGGTTCATAGTTTATGGAAATAAGGAGAAAATGTAAGAATAAAGGCTACAAACGTAGTAGTGTTAGTATGAGACTGAGATGTGAAAGTCAGTATTGTTGAAAGATTGAGAGGCTTAAATTAGTTCGAATAGATATAATATGATAATTAAATATCATCCAATTTTTTTATTTTCCTCATGAAACCTGTAATGAGATTTGGTATTTTGAACTAAGAAAAGAGCTTGTTAGAGTGACTAGTGAATGAAGTAATCCAAATGAATGGACTAGAGGTTGAGATGTGCTAAGTAAGGGGATTAAATGATCTAAGAAGATTTTAGATGCATTGAAACAAGGTTAAAAAATAGATAATAAACCATATAACTGACATGAAGTGTATATAACCTAGTAAACATGTTAAAGACATCAACACTAAGTTAATCCTTGAGAACAAGTTAGGTTGTATCCTAAGTAATAATGAATGATAAAGGAGTTACAATGTGATGAATAGAGATTAAATATGGATCATATCCCACTAACCCCACACCTTTACATAATCTATTATCTTATAGAATATTGGCTTAAGTTCATCTACAATCATCTTGATGATGTGAAATGAGAAGTTGTGTGAGATAGTGCTGGGAGTTTAGGGATCTAAAAGGATATATATTCAAATAAGAGAGGATTATTTTTAAATGGTTTAAAGATTTTTATTATTCTTATAAGTTCAAATAAAATTATACACAATCACTTTCCTCGTGATCTCCACTTATATCTCCAAGTATTGAAGGATTACGACAAGTAGTCTTTGAATGAGTTAAATGTTTAAATGAATGATTAATATGAATATGGAGTTATTAAATCATAAATAGAATGAAAATAAGCACTTCCATATGCCAAATCATCACCTATAGCCAAGGGCATCACTTTGGAACACTCAAGCTTATACACCGAGAAGAGGACAAAGTTCTTGTTTAAGAGTTTCTCAAAGAGCAATTAGGACAATATATAGAAAAAAATATAGGATTGGTTTTAAAAATCTTAAATAATAATCAATATGAAAAAAGAGTATCCACCTATATGAATAAATATATCTTTAGCTACAACCACCATCATTTGGCATCAAAAAGTGGCATAGGATCAAGTTTAGTTGTTTGGCAAAGAAAATGGAGTTTAAAGGTTAGAGATTAGTTTGTGAAGTCCACTAAAGTCAAGTGGGAATTTAATGATAAATAATAGATATGTTAATAAGTGTAAAAAATTGGAAGAGGAATCAAGATACTCCAAGGCTTACATATGTTAACAATTGAAGATTGTTAGCTAAACATAAAAGAAAGCGAAATATGAAATATGAAATACGAACATTCAAGAGATCTAAACCAAACCATGAGGTTTATTGAACCATGTTGAAATAAATATTATGGGGTGAGATATGATGATAATTAGGTTCATATGCAGTCATAGCTATCACACAGTCCTCAAACATAGTCAACTCATGAAAGTTGTCTTGGAGAAATTTGTCATTTTGATGTATCGAATGGTGGAATAAAGACTTAATTTTTGATACAAATCATCATTATGAACATTTAAATCTTATAATTACATTTTAAATTTAAATTTATTAGTGAAATTTCTCACTATTTTAGTACACTCACCGACTGTCAAACATAATCAATGCCTAGTGGACATTTTTGAGAGTTTTGAGGTTTTTGAGGTATCTACAGGTCAAACTAGAACTTTAAATTTGGTAAAAATTGTTTCCGTTATCCAATAAATATTCCCATGATATTTAAATGTTGTTACATATGGTTCAAGTTACCATGGTTATATCACAGTCAGACCCCACTCAAGAAGGTAACCATTAGAGACTAAACGAAGCTTTATTAGGATTGACTACCAAAAAGGAGCTTAAGCTATGGAGAAGTATTTAAAAAGTTAAATATTATGTTGGTTAACTAGTATTATCTATGGATTTGATCACATTTAATGTTTCAATAAAAAAATTCCTTGAGTGCAAGTTCAAACAAGAGAACCAAAGGAGGTAGCTTAAGCTAATTTCTAGAAAAAGTACCTACATGTTACATTATGCATGATCAAAACATGAAACATGGTGGAGATGTTGTTAATGAATTTATATACCTATAAACAATATATTTTGGGTCTAAATAAGAGTATAATTATCCACTCTTTTATTACATTCACCCACATGTCCATTGGTAGCTACCATTGGAGGTAGGAGACATTTCAGAAGTCTACACATTGGTGGATAGTTTTAAATCTCATGGGAGTGTTTGGAAAGATTAATAATATAATAATAAATCTATATAAACATATTTCTAGGTGATCACACTCTAGGTTCAATGAAAATTATGCCATTGAGGGTTAAAATATGTAGGTAGATAGCCATTCCCATAGGTAATCCTAAGAAGCATGGAGGAAAAAACAAAAATTGAGCATCAACAAGAGGTAATAATGTATAGAAATTAATTTGAGCCAATTTTATTAACCCTCATATACTCATAAAGCTTCATCAATCTTTGAAACTTAATGATAATCCTAGAAGCTAGTCTTAAGGCCTAAAGGGCCTATATCACATTGAGGCACTAGAAAACACTTCAATGTAAGATTACCTATTACAGAGAAATAATGGAGGAGTTATTTTCAATTCAAGGAGAATTTGGAGATTTTCAAGTTTAAGACATTAGTTCAAGCCCCCTCTTCATATTCTCATATCTTTCACCACATAAAGAGTTGGGAAAAATAATCTTAGTAAATTTTTAGGAACCATATTTAATTAAAATTTATTAAGGATTGAATTTGGTTGAGGGGCTAAGAATTAAGATTATTTGTTAAGACTATAAGCAAGCCCAAAATGCATGTAGAGCCAAATAAGAAAACTTCTTTAGGTTCATATATTTTCACACCTTCCACAAGGGAAAAATGCATTATAAAGGATTTTTAAGGGTTATGTAGGATAAATACTCATGGATATACGTTCTAAGATAGAGTTCTATATTTTATGAATGATTGTTAAGAAGGTAGGCTTGTATGAACTATCAAAAGAGCCTTTTTGAATAGTTTTGCATTTTTGAACTCATATTCCCATAAAATCACCTAGTAGAAAATGGAAAACACCTATAACATGTAAATTACTCTCTCAATATCATGTCATACTTATTTTTTAAAGGAATTTGGCATGTGTGGGTGCCAAAGAGTCCCAAAATGGCCTAGAAATGTTAATTTTTTTGGTCTTCAAAGAAAAAATGGTATAAATACATGGAAAATGACTATTGGGACCTTAATAACCATTATATATAACTTTGACTCCTTCCCATGGGTTTATAGTTTCTTTTACAATCATAAAGGCCAAAAACCTAAGTTTTTTAACATTTTATGAATGGTTATAAGTTTAATGGTGATTTTCGCCATTGTTTCAAGTCTTTAAAGTACTCTAAATATTAATATTATTCATCATAGTAATTATATGGCTGCTTGGAGGTCTTATAGAGGTCCAAAAGTGGTTCTGAAGGTGATAAATGGCCTTGAGAGTAGGTTCTTACATAGCTAGTTGAAGGTGGCTCAGGCTTGGTGACCTCCATCAATGGAGTCTAAGAGATTTGTAGGTTTAATGGTGTATTTTTTAGGTTAGAGGTGAAATTTTGAGTTGAGAAAAAAAAATAGCACGAAAAATCAAACGCTCAAACTTAACCTTTAATTTCAATTGCAAGCATAAAGTGCCAAGATCACTAACTATGTGGTTAAGTGACTTCTATAATCCAAGTGGAATGGGGAATATAAGTGCAAGGGGGAGAGTTTGGATGTTGGAGGAACAAATTGGAGCATTTAATGAGATTTATAGTCTTTGAATACTTTTCTTCATGTTAGTGGAGTGTGACATTATCATCCTCAAAATTTTATGTCTTCTAGCACATTTTTAGGCCAATAACAAGGCTCAAAGACCTTTTTGACCTTTGGAGGTTAATTTTATGAGAGAGGACCAATTATTAATTAATATAAATGTTTTTGAGACTCCATGGAAGGTGGTTGAGTGGAATTAAGAGTTTTATTCTCCTCTATCTTCCCTTTTCTCCTATATCTCTATTTTCTCGCCCATTTGTAAGATATAGTCTCATTTGACAAGGTAAAACCATATAAAATTTTAAAAAATAGCCTTTCAAGTAATAATAAAAAATATTTTTCCTATCTTTTGCTTTCATCTAGTGCTCTAGTCTATTTCTATATGATTGCTTTATGGAGGGGTGTCTTTCCTTGATAATTGTCCTTCTTTATTGCCTTTTGTACGTATTCCATCATTTTTTTTATTTTCAAATTGTTATTTTTTGGTCATTAGCAAAGGTATTATGTGAATTTGTCACTCCATACTTCACATCTTACTTAGTGGGCCTAGTTTTACAAATATTAATGTAAAATGACTAGTCTAATAGATTGTGTGAGTGAGGGTTATCTTTTAACTACCTTAGTGTTAGTTTCATGAAATTTGGAGTGTATTTATGTTTGATTCATCACCTTATTTAAATTTTTTATTCATCATTTATAACCCTTCCACTCATTTTCCATGTATAATTAATATTTTAGGTGAGCAACCAAGAGGAACCAACTGTCTTTGGATGTTCAACTCCATTATAGGATATCCATAGCCTAGGTTTGTTCTCATTATGTATATAGGAGTGAGAGAGATTGAATAAATCTCTCATGAAGTTAAAATTTTGTGATTTAATATTTTATATAGTGAGGTGTTAGTTTTCTCAAATGAAAAGCTTGCAAGGTGTTTTAAACAATGGAGAATAAATTTGAAAGTAAAACTTCACTCTTTGAGGACGATATGATAATATTTATTATTTTCTAGATAACTACCACTCTCTAATCTGCTTTAAGGTGTCATTATAATGTTTTAAAATTAGAATAGAAACACTGAAATGTAAAGGAGATCAAAAATATGTTTCCATATTATTTTGTATCCCTCAGAGAGATTCATAGTATTTAGTCATGAATTATAGGAATAGGAGGCATGGGCAAAATTTTTTGGTCTTATAGATGCACGATTAAGTTTTGACCATTGACCTACTACATCATAGTTTCATTTTTCATACTCACATTTATTATAAAGGGTGATGTGATGCATGATGTGAGCATATTTTTTACCATTTCTATGCCATCTTATTTATATAGGTCCACTCAATATAAAACAATAAAATTATACCATTTATATCTTTGTAGGATCAAAAATCTTATAGGAATAGTCAATGGATGCAAAGGCCATTTTTTTAACACCTTATATTGTAACATCTATTATTTTTCATTCTTTAATATTGTAATATTTTTCATGTTAATAATATGTTGTTGATTTATTCTTTATTATAATATATTTATGGTTATGTTTATATTATCATTAAAATCATCATGATACTAGAAACACATCACAAGCATCAAAACATTGGAAAATCAATGCATGCTTAAAAAACCATTACATAGCATAAAATTATATTACATGGTATATTAAAACATCACATACCATAAAATATAATCACATGCCATACAAAAGCCTTATTGAGTATTCAAAATCATCATAAAATTAAAAAATTCACAACATTAAAATTCATTGTGGGATTACAAAAGCATCACAACTTAAAAAAACATCACTTTTGTATACAAATTCATCTCAACAAGCAAAAGAATAGAAGTTTCATAAATATAGTATGAAACATATATAATTATAAGATTTTCATACAAACTTATTAAATTTCCAAACAAACACATTACAATATAAAATATCATCACATTTGCATACAAAATAATTGTATATAAAAGTGTCACATTTGTATACAAACACATCAAAACACCCAAAAGTATCACATTTTCATTGAAACTAATCACATAGAGAGATATAAAAAAATTCTTAATGAGCCACTAAAAAAATCACCTCTAAGAATACAAATTTTGTGTGGCACCATAGTAAATAAAATATTGGTGAAAAAATAAAAAAGCATTGCCATAAAGTAAAACACTCCACATTGAATAAAATCTCTATATAAGTAAGTAAAACTTTTCACATAAAGATAGAAATAAAAAAATACAAAAAATTAAAAAAGGTAGTACATAAAAGTTAAAATACCATTTAATGTTCATTCTAACATAAGACACATGCCAATCAAGAAATATTTGAACAATTATGGCCCAATATAAAAGGAAAAATATTTTTATATTAATTTTCTCATATCATAAAATGATATTTATATATAAAAATCAAATCCATAATTTCTTTAGAAGGAAAAGATTTAAAATTTGGGTAAAATAACATTAATGATAAGAGAGATTCAATTTGTTAGTGAAAATTTTACACATTATTCAATTTTATAAATAGTGTCTAGATATGTTGAGAGCTTGATTCAACATGGAGTATGCAGATATGATAGATTAATTAAAAAAAATCATTTGGGATTGACATATCCATGATAATTATATAGTCCAATGATTTTCCCCATTTGAGCATAAATAGTTTTAGATAATTCAAAACCCTAATAACATAAAGAATGGGGTGTTAAAGAATAAATATAAATGAATGGATAAACCCTAGTGGATGAATTTTCTAAAATTTCCATTATTTAGGATAATGAAATAATTTGTATATATGGTCCTATAGAAAATAGTAGAAAGTAATATTTGGCTTATCAAATTCCTAATAATTCTAAACCCTAGCTAGGGTAATGGAATTTACAAGCGCAATGGATTTTTTTTCTCACTATTATCTGAATAGATACCACCCATCATACAAGAAGTCAATAATATATATGAAAGGGAGATATGGGTTAGAGAAGTTTCCTTAAGTTACATTAAGGATAATAAGGTGAGAAAGGTTGAAGACCACATAAGGGGCCATTTTTGGCACTCAACTAAGGATTGGAAAGATTTAAAAATATGTGTGATTTCCATAACACATCATTGGATTATCTTAGGTACCACATTCAATTGACTAGAATACTTTTCCATAGAAACACTAGAATCTTTAGAGTGTTTTTTTAAAGTATGCTATTATATAAAATTATAGTATACCTTTTTTTTTGTTATCCTTTCATTTATGTAATGAAATACCCAAAGTGGGAAGTAAGTATTTTACATAATTATTATATTGAATATGGATTCAAAGAGTATTCCTTTTCATAGGAGTAAAATTATGTGTATTACAAGAGGGAAAAACTCCATTGACACTATGGTGATTATAGTTAAAGGAAATAATTTCTAAAAACCTTAGGTTTCCATATTCTCTTTATATGTACGAAACATGGATATGGGACATCACTTACTTGTAGCTATAAAACATGTATTACAGGACTTAACTACATTACTATTTATACCAAGTGAGTATTTGATGTTGAAATAACTAGCACCACAACAAGGTAAACTTTATGGGTATAATGTAGACCCAATTTTTAAAAGTGACCCTAGGGTAGAAAGGGTAAAGAATAAAAATAAAAAATAGATAAAAGAGGGTGAAAGGAATCAAATACCTATAATAATCATAAATTAGTGTCTGAGGAAGTAACTAAAATGAAATAATTAGAGGAGGAGAGTAAATAAGACCCAAGTACAACAAATAATTTTAAGACTAAAAAACATGCGGTCAAGGAAGTTAATTCAAGGGAAGGAAAAGAGGATGAAAATCAATAAGGACCAATTGAAAATACTTATATTAGGTATAAATAAGGGTTTAAGGAATAAAATTAAAGGTAAGTAATATTTTATGAAATTAAAAAATTCCCACGTGTAACAAAAAATTTATGTTTTAGGAATAACTATTTTGAATTATTTGATGTGTGAACCCCAAGAAGACATTATAACTAGTTAGAAAGGATATTAAATTGAATATGGATGAATAAGAGTAACTATATTAAATTTGGATGGATATTCATGGAAATTAATCATAATAAGGCATGTTATCTTTTGAGAGGTCATAAACTTCATATTTTTTTAGAATTATCAAATGTAAGTCATCCACAATATAGGGGGTGAGAATTGCTTAATCCCAAGTAGGCACTTCTACCTAGGACCAATATCTCCATGAATCCCTTCTAGTGTTTAAATAAGCTCAAGTGGAGGAAGTTTCCAATGTGCAAGATGTAAGTATGGAAGGCAAGAAGAGGATGCATTTGAAGAGAGGGGACAAAAAACATATATGTGATATCCTAATGCCATATGTAATAGTAAAAAGGCAAGAGGTAAGTGTATAAGAGGTAAGTATGGGAGGAAATAAGATGAGGAAGTTTAAAAGAGGATAAAATAATAATATAGGTGATATCATAATGTCATATGAAATATTAAAAAATGCACATTAAAATATTTAGGATTTAGATGTGGAAATTGAGGATTTAAATGTAGTTTTTAATGAGAAAGTGGTAAGTATATTAGGAAAGAACATGAGGAAGTTGAAATAAAGATAAAATAAATGTACATGTGATATAATTATATAAATAGAGATTATAATTTTAATATACACATAAAAATATTAAGGATTAAGATGTGGGAATTAAGGATTCAAATGTAGTTTCCAATGTGTAAGAGTTAAACATGCAAGGCAAGAAGAGGTGAATGTTGAAGAGAGAATAAAATGAACATATATTTTATATTAATATATAAATATATAAATGTGATATCCCAATGTAATATGAATTATTATAATATCCATATACTAATATTTAGGATTTGAATGTTGAAATTGAAGATTTAAATGTGGTATCAAAAATCTCTCTGACGAGGATCTCTATGGGTTCTATGAAACCAAGAAGATTAAATGAAAATACAACAAAAAAACATATGAGGATAATAATATATATTTATATTTTTTTTAATATTTAATAATGAGGATAAGGTATTGGGGTGAATTCCTAACTTTTTTTCAACAATATAAAGGTATATCCAATTCATCCAATGAAAATTCTTCAATTATATTGAGTATGATGCGAATATGTGCACTTGATTATTAATTTTAGATTTTTTTTTTTTAATTTTGTGTTTTATTATTTAATTAAGTTTATTTATTTATTTATTTCCTATATTATTGGTTTTTTTAATTTCAGACACTTTTTGGGAACTTCCTAAAAAATAGCTACCAGTGACAATTTGAGTGCAATTCATTGCATGTGTACTTATTGAAAGTAAACACTTATTCATTAATACTTAAGAGGTATGTAACATGGTTTAGAGTTATTTTATTATAATTAAAATATATTTAATCATTTTAATATTTCTTTAAGGATTTGGGGTACCTATCTTGACTATGTTGCATGAGTTGCCTACTTGCTAAGAAAGTCTTCTTACATATTGATGTTATATTGTAAATAAGTAAACCATGTTTTCATTATTATAATTTAAATTATATTTGAATATATTTATATTTTACTTAGTTTTTAATTAATTTTATTTATTTATTTATTTTTAACTTTATATACATAACTTGGCATTCAAGTTATCTTCTAATAAGCTTATTTTAGCTTTATTATAAAGAATTATACACAAGGAAGTGTGGTGCAATAGTTCCTATTGGGAAATTATTTAGAATTTTTTTAATTATGATTTTTATTTTGGTATTCAGAAAGTGAAATAAATAATCTTATTTATTCTAATTTGCAGTTATTTAATGCAAATTTTGTCAAACAATCGCATTAGAACACTACCAAATTAACAAGTAATCCTTATTGAACGAATTAGTTGATAAGTAGATTAAACTTTAGAGTAAATAAAAGAATATTTTCACTCCATCCATAAATAAAAAAAATTAATTTCATATTAAATACTCATTAAATAAGTATTTATAAGGGTTTCATGCCATTATCATGAGAAAATATGGCTTCCATGAATAATGCTTCCATGTATATTCCCATCTTCAAAGCTAATAACTTTCAATATTGGAGGGATAAATTAAAGAAAAGTAGTGTATGTAAATGAGGTTGTTATAATGTCTTCCATGGGTACTATAT